>VZTB01014401.1:209622-246683 GCA_013397245.1 Thryothorus ludovicianus | reverse complement strand
TCTCCTCTCCTCTCCTCTCCTCTCTTTTGAATGATGTGCAGACTGTTACAATCCCCATCTCTTCTATTCCCTGGCCATTATTTCAGTCTTCCTTGCTCCATGTGGGAGTGACCAAGAGTAATACTAACAGTTGCTCAGAATAAGCCTCTCTCCACTGGTGATTTTGTGCTAATTAGGAGGGGGCAGGGAGCTGGGTCTGTACCAATGGGCTCTGGGTTTCAGCCAGGACCAGTGCCTTGCAGCAAGTAGAGGACTCAGAATGTTTCCTCTGTGTGCAGCAGAGCAATTTCCCTTACTTGGCTTCGTCTTCTCCAGCCCCCAACTCCAGAGGAAATGGGAAAATGAATTCCACTCTCTGTGCCCGATTTGCAAGAGTTGTGACATGTCTCAGTCCTGGGCTGAAACTGATGTGACACATGTTTCCCTGATCCAGGCAGATTTTGGATCTGGCCCAGGGCTGTTCTAATCAAATGTGGTTTCCAGAGAGAGGGCTGCTTTTTAAACTGAACATACTCTGGGACGCAGGGTGGTGTGTACCATTACCAGCAGGGAAACCAGCAATTCTCAAAGTGTGAATCACACGCATTCAAATCTCAAACAGCTTTGATTCCCTTCAGAATTCTGTAGCCTAAAACCCACCAATGCCTTTTTTGGGAAGTTTTGTGGGTTTTTTTCATCCATTTTACTAATGGTCAAGTCAATCTTTCCCTAATTAAGTCAATCTATCCCTAATGTTATTTTTTCAAGTCAGAAGCTGATGCAGTCCCTCTAGGATTTTTATGCCTTTGGGAATGGTGGGGAAACATGCAGGAAATCTGTGTCAGGTAGACTGTGAGAACCAGCCAGTTCTGCTACATCCCATGCTACAGTTCTTTTATGTTACAGCATGTAGTATAGTGGGTCCTGGCCTGTAAAAATTATTGCATGCTAAAGATTACCATGTAATAATAAAAACTGAAGATCCCTGAGCTATATAGATGGGGGAAAACAAACACAAACACATGCACACACGCACACATGCACATACATATTTCAAAGCACCCAGAGACTTGAATTCTGTAAGATTCTTTCTTGTACAGGCATAAATCAGAAGAAACAGCACACCAGTCAGAGAGAGTTACACCACTGTAAAATGGCAATAGGTGTGAGGGAGAAATTGGACTCAGAACCCTTCATTACATGTAAATAGAGATTTCCCAAGGTTTCAGATTGCATTCCTGCTTCCTATTCTATGGAATAATGAAATTTCAAATCTGGATTACAGTACTATTCTCTAGACCCAGTAATATTACGTTTAACTCTGAGTGATTTAATGACTGTTCAGTGGTGATTTTGGTTTCAGGTGAAGTGGTATGGGCCTCCAGCAATGCCTTAGGCTAAAAGCATCATATGTTAGCAAAAAACATTAACCTGCCCCTCAAACCCCCTCATTATTACATTTAGAGTTCTGTCAACCAATCTATGAGCAACTGGAGTAGTAATAGAGGGGGTTTTATTTTATTTTTACATTCTCTTGATTATTACAAAGAAAATATTCTGAGAAAAAGTACATATAAGATATTACTAGATATAAATTCTAGCCAGATGGGTAATTTTCCACCTCACAATGTCTGCCGTATTATCAGAATAAAGTTTTGATCAGAAAACAAGAGGAATGAACATGTTTATTCAGATACTGAATAAAAAAATGAATTAATTAGAGAATGTAAATCTTCATCTGGCTTCTGAAGTCATCTGCAGACTTGGTCACACGAGATTCCTAAGTATGCAGAATTCTCATTCGGAAAGATTTCCGTCTATCAGTGAGAAGCTAATTGAACCTAGTAAAGTGCCCCTTTCAATTTTACCCTTAAGATTTTCTTTGCTTAACAGTATCTATATTTCTCAAAAGAACTTGATAGAAGAATTTGAGGTGTCAGTTGCTTCCTTTCTTTCCCGGATTGCTGGGATGGGATACAGGGAATGCTGCAGTGCATACAGACTCTCTTTCTCACTGCACTTGTTGGCAGCTGCTCTGCAGAAGAAACATTCTGTGGCTGATGTTTAGTCCAGTTCTGGAAGGGAGCAGCCCCTGTGTAGGAGTGAGGGGTTCCTGGCATGACAGAAGTGCTGGCCCTGATGTCAGCCTGGGCACTGGTGGGACTCTGCAGCTTGGCCATTCCAAGGATGGAGAAGCTACTCTGCTGCCTCCTGTAGCTGAACATGTGAGAGTGTAGATTATACAGAAAGTTCTCCAAGGACATGGAGGAGGACATCCTCCTGAAGAAAGAAATGCATTTCCACTCTCTGTGGAAGAGAAAGGAAGGTATTTCCTAGTGCGACTTTCCCCTGCTACCCCAAAGAGATGACAGGGCCTGGACACTCTGAGGAAGTATTTCTAAGCCCCAGGAATGTTTTTCCAGATGCTGTCTTTGATTTCTTTCTTATGACTTCCTGAATATTCAAAGCAAACATTTCTTGTCCTATTCTCAAGGTGTTTGCAATGCTTCCCCACTGCTGATAATTTGCACAGCTCTAGTGACAGCAGTTTGATGAAGTTCATTTGTGTTGTCTTTTGGAAGAAGTGAAGCTCCTGCTGGGTCACTAACAGCTAACATGAAGCTAACCTAACATAAAGCAAAACCTCCTGCTGTGGAAAGGCACTGTAGTTCACCAAGACTCCCACCTTCACCTACTTGATGTAGTTCTTGTTTCTGGCTGAGTTGTTTCCCAATATCATTGCAGGAGCAGGGGAATTTGGGAATCATGAGAAGTGTTGGCCTGGAAATCAAGTGTTGATCATCAAGGAGACCAATGCCTACATAATCCAAATCAAACTGCTTGACTGACCAGCAGATGTTTGAGCCACTCTTCTGCCAAGCTGGCTTCTCATGCTGCCACCCATGAGCTAAGGGCCATGAGAAGCATGGTGGAGACACTCAGTTGACTCCACAGATCTCTCAAATCATGCTCAAAAGGGAGAAGGCTACAGACACAGTTGAATGGTCTCCTGTCAGACCAGGTTAAGTCTGGAAGGGAAACTATTTTGTGGCCTTTCTGTGTGATGAGGATTGATGAGAGTTCAGGATCTGAGTGTAGGACTGGAGGGCTTGAGCTGTGGTTTGCTCTGCCCCACAGACTCTTGCATGCTCAAAGGCCAATGCACTTGGTGTGGGATGAGGTTTCCCAGGCATGCCCTTTTGGAAAGGGCATTCAGACTGAGGTGTTCTCTAGATGTTTCTGAAATGTGAGTCTTGGTGAGACAGACTGTCTGACCTACTGAGGGCATTTAACCCCCAGCTCTCTCTCCTGCTCTTACTCTCCATTTATCTTATGCATCACACTAATTTTATTTAGGACTTCTGTCACTGCTGCAGTGGTGGACTTAGCCAGTACTGAAACAGCCGTGCAGACATGCCCTTTAATCCACTCTTGTATAGTACCCTTGTAAAAACCTTACATTAAAAATTTTAGATTTAAATGCTGTTATTGTCCCATTCAGTGTTATATTGGCCGGGAACATTTCTGGGGAGAAGAGCTTCCCTCTTGGCAAGCCCCACCTCACACTACATTCATTTTCCCTGAAGTTTCACCCACTATATTTTGGGCTTCACCAGTGGTTTTAGATCCAAAGTTCCTTCCATGGTTTCAAAGCCTCAGACTGAAGGTGAAAGCACAGGGCTCAGCTGTTTATATACAAAATCAAATATGTAGCCTCTCTGATGAAACGAGACCCAACTGGATTTCCTCTGGGCATTAGCATAACTCACATTCATTCTTTTTGACTGGGAACATTAAAAAGCCCCCCAACACAAAGGAACCCAAGGACTTTGAAAAGCCCTATGTTTTAAATACCACAGATGACAACTGCAATGATTCAAAAAATTGAATCAATTTATCATTAACCATTAATTACCAAATAACTCTATTTTCTCCTTATGCTTCATGTAGCTTAGACTTTTGCATAATTACGATGAAAAATGGAGACAGAGTGAGTCTTGCATTTAAATGACATAAAGTCAGTGTTCACTCAGAAAACTGGTAAAGATTTTTGAAAGGACAAGATATTTAGGAGGGTTACATCAGGGAAAGGAAAAACAATCAGACGGGCAAGCTTTGGTATCTTTTTAAGAGAGAGAAACTTGTCACAGGACAATTTTAAGTTGTAGGCAACTACAGTGTTCTGTTTTGTCAACTGTTTTTACACAAAGCTCCAAACATTGTAAAAATCTGTTTTCCTTCACACCTAGCATCGCTATGAGCTATATTGTAACCACATTCACAGTGTGTTAGAGCCTGCCTCGGGGTTCCTTCGCAGCAGGTTTCAGCTGGAATGATTCTTTTTGTTTTTTATAATAATCACTCCATTCAAATGGAACAATCAGTATAAAAAAATTATCACAAGCCATCTTGGATAGACAAATCTTGCCACAATAAACATGCTGAATGTTTTACAATAAGACATCAAAAATGGTGATCGAGGCTGGATAACTGCTTAGAGCCACACTTAGGATTATGCTTGTTACAGTATTGTTTGACATTTGGTAGTGAAAGAGCATCAATTCCCAGTCATGACAGCTGAGGCAGGGACTTAGTCATAGCTGTCTTCAAAGTAGACACTGTGAACTGCCCTCCCCCTTCAGGGACAGTCTGCATGCCTGCCAGTGACCCCCAGACAAAGCCCCAGCCCCACGGGCCAGCAGGGGCGGCTGCAGTGCAGGACAGGCAGACCCTGCACACCCCGCTCAGGCACTGGCTGTGCCCCAGGCTACCCAGCCTGTCTCAGGAGGGAGCCTGAGCGTGGGCGGTTTGGAGGAGGATCAAGTAGAGAAATGTGGGACACGCTGGTGAGCGACAGCAGCTCCTGGCAAGGCTGCACCCACTCTATCTCTTGGCTCTGGGTGCTGGCAGCTGAATACCTTTTGTGATAACTCAATTAGCTGTGAAAAAAGCACAACAGCATTAGGATATTATGCTGATTATTGCTTACCTCTCAAAGGAGTTTGTCATTTTCCATCATCTCTAGGTGGAGTGCATTACCCCCCTCTTCCTCACTGATCCCATTCTTCTGAGCATGGCAGTGTCCTTCTGCAGATCTTCACCTGCCCATCTTCTCAACTTGCATGGACGTGTGCCTACCTTGCTCTTCTTCGTATTTGTCTTTTTCTGAGTCAGGAAATGCTAAAAGGGAACTTTAGTACCTTGGAACAACAATCTTTGTGTGAAACAAATCGGTGTGTGTGCTGAACTGAGCAGTGCCCTCAGAGCCCGGTGGGGGCTTTGGCTCCTGAGGGACTGTTCTGCAGCAGGTTACCCTCAGAAGGTGAGGAGAAGAGGGGGTGAAGATTGATACAGACCCAAACTGATGTTTGCAGGAGGTCTCAGTCTGATCCAGAGCTCCACTGGGGCCACAGCTTCTCTGTGCTCATTAGTATTGGATACATCAACACTCGAGGTAGAGCTCTTGCCCCAAAGTTTCTATGTTCTTAATCAGGCAACAGACTGCAGAAACAGGCCCATTTTCAGGATTAGCATTGCAGGTGGGATCCATAAGGAGATTAGTTTTTAGACCTGCTCTAAAGAGAAGCCTTGTTGATGGATAAATGAGGAAAAGAAGGGAGCATGCAGCTAGCCACATTGCCTAAAAAGCATGGGGAGCTGTTGAGGACAGCAGAGAGATTTCACACTCCTTTAAAGACAGTTAGGTACATAGTCCTGCAGGACACACACATCTTGATTTCTTTCCTTCTGTTTGACTGAATTTTCCCCTAGTGTCTTGCTGGGAGTGCTCACAGCCTTGCCAGGGGGCCTGGGTCTAAAGGTGCCTTGGTGTCTGTGCTGTGGTGGCTGCTGGGTGTTCTGCAAAGACTGTGGCTGAGCTGTGTGCTAGAATACCAGTTGTGACTCATTTGGCTGTATACTAGACACCTCTGTATGTGTGTTTCTAGCCACTTCCTTATTTCTAGGTTTTTGCTGTGTCCCGTGTTTGACAGACTTCAAAAAACTTGAGCCCTTGCTGAAAATCATACAGCTGGTGTGTTGGGGTCTTGCTGGGCTGCAAGGCAGGAGGGTGTGCAGGGGAGAGGCATTTTGTCCTCAACTCGTGGCTTTTGGGATGGGATGGGAGCCTCTGCCTCCATGCCTTGCACATCCTGGCTGGGTGGCAGTACTGGAAACTTCAGGGAACTTCCCAGGCCCTTCCAGGACCAGTCTGGGCTAAAAGGAAAGGCAACCAGGGCCAGAACAGGATATAGGAAATGTGCAGTGGTGTTTGTGAAGTCAGAACATATGCCTAAACGTATATAAAGAGACAGCACTTGGATACCACAGTGAGAAAAGGAAGTAGGAACTACTCAGCAAAGTCGAATACATGGATTTTATGCCAAGAAGTGATTCTTTGATAATCTTCAGCATCTGTTCCACATCTTTGATAAAACCCTGGTCCTCAGATGTGATTCAGCCCTCCATCGTGCAAGGCATACCCCAGTGATGTTGTCCTGAGCAAGAAGAGGAGCTTTGTCAGTCACCCTCTGATTCTGAAGAACCACTTTCTGTCCTCTTGCTAAGCCTTACCATGGAGCTGATAGTCATCCAAAGCGTTGTGTAAGAGCACAGGGTCTCTTTCATCATTGCAGGGTTTTTTCCATTGCTACTCCTTCCTGGTTTCTCTAGGGCTGATGTAAATACCTCAGCCAACAGGTTTTGCCAAGCTTATTTCTTAATGAAGTAGCATCTGATACTAGATTCTTCAAAGGTTAGCGGTGGACTGCACCGATGTGTGAACTTTGTGCCGGCATTTGACAGCCAATTGATTTGAGTATTAATTACCTGGTGCCTAAAGTCCATGTGTGGCCCTTTTAGGCACGGCAGGATCCCGTGTTGTGCCTGCGAGGCAGCCTCGTAGCCACGTCTGGACTCCACTTTGGATGTTTCTATCAAAATAAAGATATGGATTCCAACAGGAATGGCTTTACTCCCGCTCTTTGTATTAGAGGCATCTGAGCGTTACAGAATCCCTCAGTCCTGGCTTCCTCGGTGTTCCTGTGTCAGGCACGAGTTGTGTTTCTGCTGATGCAGTGTCTTCGGAGTTGTCTCCTGGTGTAGGTTGCTGTGTGTTTCACAGGAAAGCGGATAAATGATACCAAGTCACTGAGCTTATAAGTAGCACTCTGGCAACTCGCCACCAAAATATAAATACATTAAATGTACTGAAGGAATGTTCATTCTGTTGTTTAGTCTTGGATATGCCCCAGTTAGGTAAATTTAATCTTCTTGAGGGTTGTTTCGTTACAGCTGAATGAGATAGGCCATTATCTTATTACTGATCTTTCTGTCATTCAGGATTCACATTCTGGCATTCGTGGTGTGAAGTGTGCTTGCCCCAGAGCGGTCCTAGAAGTGTTTTCCAAGGGAGATGAAGGTGCATAGGGGATCTGTTAACACCTTGCAAGTTTTCACCCTCTGTCTTGGAAATGATCATGCTCATTGTTGCTGCTACTGGTCCAACCTCCTGTTGGGAGAAATGTACAAAATGGTGGCTTTGCCTACGTTTGTTAGGAAGTGTCTGTAACTCAGTCTCATGGTATTTATTTTCTTCCTGAGTATTTCTTCTGCAGTTCCTTCCAAAAGCCCTGTCTGTGCCTCTGGTGTTGAGGTTGGGAACAAAGCTCTTGATGGCTCCAGGCTGAGCAGGGGCCAGTGTTAAGTAACAGACCCAAAGCCGATGGATTGCATTAAAGAGGAGTCTCTTCATTGTGTTCTGCTGGTGCTGGATGAGGCCCTCCAAATGTGATCCTACAGCATTAATGCTTGTGACTAATCCCACTGAAACCCAGGGAGCTGCTCCCAAGTGTAAACTCTACCAAATCCAGTGTGCAGTGTTAACAAGCACTCTGCAACAGTTTAGCTCTTCTCTTGGTTGTACAATGAGGGGAAGGGATGAGGCAGGAAAAGGGAAGGAAAGGGAATACACAAGCAGAGAAATTCTGAGCTGGTTGTGAAGAACAGTGATGTTCTGTACAAATTGCAAGTACTTAAAAAATAAGACATCAGCTGTGTGTTCTATAGAAAAGAAAATGTTATTTTATTGAATGGAGAGATATATATGTTTCACCTATTACATCTGAACTAATCAGTGTAGGCTTTTAGAAGAAATCTGTAATTACTCTGAGCACGTCATTAGTTAGATGTAAAATGAATGATATTGCTCCATTTTATTACCTCTAGTGATATAGCCATTTGTATCATAAATTCATTGACCTCATCATAAATGATCAATTCTGTAAGACAGACTTGATTCATTAATTCTTAAGTGACACTTTTTTTCTCCTCCAGTAATTTCCTCGTTGTTGTAGAGACTTTTTTTCTGCCTTTTAGTGTGATATTGTAAGGCATCATATTACCTGCATATGACCTGCATATGAGTCCCACATTTTTATATCTTTTATCTTAATTAAGCAGCACAGACTGATTGCTTATGTAAATAAAAAGAATGAGAGAAAAAAAACCAAAAGAAAATTGAAATAAATCAATGTAGAAGATGGACATTTTTTCACTGATGTTGTAGCTTCAACACTTTGAGATATTGCATGAAATCAATGAGATAATTATTGAATATTTGGTCTGTGCAGGGCATTCAGAGGGACAGATTTGCTGCCTTTAATTTCTATGGCTTTAATTAATTTTACCAGTGATAAAATATACAGAAGGGTCTGTAATCAATATGTGAGTGAGGCAGGCGTACTTCAGAGTTTCTTTTTCCTCAGTGAATTATTGAAAACTGGAGAAATCAGTAGAGAATTTGTAAGCAGAATTTCTAAATATTTTACCAAGGAAGAGAAAATATTTGTTTAGCCAGGAGAGACACAGGAGCCCACTGGAGATAAACAAATCAATACAGCAATAATACAGTGAAGTGTTTCAGTGAATTTTTCAAATGCTAACTTATAAAATTAAATTATTAGAAAAGATGCCATAATTTTTTGTGGGGCTGTATTTCTCTTTCAGTCCCTTTAATTAAGGTCACGGATGGGGCTCTTCCTAGAAAGATAAGGAGACTGGGTTTACTCTCTCATATTTCTCAGGCGCTGTGCTGGCAGCAGGCTTACAAGGTGGTTTACTTCCTTGTCCCAAAGGAAAGGCAAGTCTTCACTGCAGCTGCACCTGAGATCCTGCTCCATCCCTCATGGCAGACATCTCTGAGGCCACTCTCCTCTGTGTCTTTCCACTGCAAATAGATGGTGATGGGCCAGGGTGGGCTTCATTGTGGCCCAGCCTGCCTCAGGAGCTGTCTAGGGGCTCCCAGTACCTCTCTGTACAGCTCCTGGGGTACATTTGGAGAGACCCTCTGCATCTTTGCCAGCCCTTGGGGCAAGAGCATACTCTGCAAGCAGCAGGAGGAGTGTGGTGGAGTATATCCTGATTCCACACATGCAAAATAGATAGCATTTTGTGGCTACAGCAGTGAGCTCTCGCTCAGAAATGACTTCAAGGTAAATTCAGCATCTCTGCTCAGTTAAATAGTATCCTATTACCTCGTGGTGTAGACTCACAAATTCCTCTTTTGTCTGCTTTGAAAATGGTGGCAAGCCAGAAATTTTCAGGAGGTTGATTATAGGATGGTTCCATCATGTGTGCTGACTTGCCAGGTGGGTGGCAAAACCCACACCGATGCCAAATATGCAGGATGGTTTGGTGCCCCTGCTGTGTGTTGCAGCACAAGCTCCAGGGCTGTCTGAGATGGCCACTGAGCCTTCCTGTAGGGAGCAGACAGAGAGCTGATACCTGATAAAAGCCAGGGGCTGTTGGAAGTGGGATTTCTCTCTCTTCCCTGCTTGCTGCACTCCCACTTTCCCATCTGCCCCACGCATGGGGGAATGCATGCACCATGGCAATGCAGGCATTTATCTCCACAGATCTGTGTATTTGACAGCCTTTTTGTTCACATATTTTAGAGTGTGACACCATCACTGTGTGTTCAATGCAGGGCTGGATGTGGTTGCACTGGGAAAATTTCCTTTCTTGCAATGGGGCACCATGCTGGAAATACAGCCTTGCTGATGCCACCTGTGCCGAGCAGCACCAGCACCCCCTTTGCTTTGTCTCACAGGGCACAGTGTCTGTATGCCCAGGCGAAAAGTCTGGGTCCTGCATTCCCAAACTTCAGGATTGACTTAGGAGTTGTTACTTCTCAATTGATTATTTAGCTTGATTTAAATGTTGGGATAAAAGAGGGGGAGTCTGTGCACGTGTGTGTGAATGGGGAGAGGAGCAGGAGGGAAACAAAGAGCAGCCTGGCAGGATAGCCAAAAGGTCAAGGAGTTAAATGGGCTAATAGCCATAGCATATAGTGTGTGTGTGTCTATATACATTAAAGATATATTACTGAAAACTCAAGAATGTCGCCACTGTTTATATTAAAGGAAAGCTGAGAGTTAAATGAGATGGGTAATCAGATGCCCAGCATATGTTGTTTTGAATTGTTTATATGGCCAATAGTTATTAAAATTAATTATCCTTTTAATGCAGTCTTTTCACAATCATAGTCTTCTTTGGGTATTTTTTTGTGTATTTTTTTCCTTTGTACAAAAGATAGAGTCATTTCAAAAGAAGCTAATATGGGCTATTTGGAAAAGGCAGAACAAACAATACCAGGATATATTATGACATGGTCATAGGCTCAACATGCTGATAGAAAGCACCAAAAATCTCTGTCAGTGGAGTATTTTGAGAACTAATGTAAATGACAAAAATGGGGGGGTTTGTGTGTGTAAAATTCTGTCAAAAAAAGTGAGGCACTGAAAAATCTGACATCTGTTTATCTGTTTATAGCTATGGCAAGATTACTCATATTAATTCTTGTTTAAAATGCCATATGAAGGAAAGGCATTTGTGCAAACAAGAGTCATATTTGAATTGTAGATCATGTCTTCACCATCTGTGAGAGCTGTTGGTGTTGCAAAATTAATGTGTTAATGAAATCACAATAATTTCTCTGAAGTAATGGATTCTGAAGCCTAGAATGACTATTTTTTGAACTTTAGTGTCTAGTGGTTTACAACTGGGAAAACCTTTCACAGCTTAATTAGTTCTGCAGCCTTATTTAAAAAAAATTGGCTGTGCCTTCACCACACCAATAGCAACACAAAAAAGGATTAAATGGAAAGCAGAGAAACAAAACAAAATTGAGCCTGCAATGCAAACTTTTTTCCGTATTATTTGAGAAGTTGCTAAACAAGTCCTTGCTTGCCAAGAAGTTTTACTCAAAGTGACTTGTACACAAGAGTGGGCACACAGCTCAGAAAATAATTCCAGCATGCTGAAACATCACAAATTTGGACTATTTGAACCTTACACAAATATCCTGACTTTTTCCAAGTTTCTCCTTGGAACAAAGGGCAAAGAATCAATGATGCTTTTTGCTTTGTAATGCCATTTTGAAATATCACACTCTTTCCAACTTATTATTTGATACCCTTAGTAGAATACTAAATGTTACTGTGTGCTGCAGTTTAGCAGAAAATGGTTTGCATTCATTTCCAGCAATTTTCTGAGTCTTTTTCCAGTTCTCACACTCCTTGTGTAGTATGGCATCTCAGATGGCACAGGCGTGCTTAGATTACCACCAAGGAGTAATCACAGCTATACTCATATGGACTTTGCATACTTACATATGTGTGTTATAGCAGTTTATGCCAGCTGAGGGTTCTTCTCTGTGCTAGGGTTTAAGATGTATAATGCATCGCATCAGGTAGAACTAAGATCATGGGGGCCAGAAAAGGGAGTGGCATTCAATTCATTAACATGTTGGAGGGAAAAAAAAAAAGGTGCAGTTTTCACAAATGTAAGTTCTTTTTTTCCTGCTAGAAAAATAATGTATTTAGCAACTGAAAAAGTACTTTTAAAATAACACTATGAAGAGAAGATTGCTTTTCTTACCTGATTTGATTTTATTACTGTGTTGTAGGTATGTGACTGGTGTAAGCACATAAGACACACAAAAGAGTATCTGGATTTTGGGGACGGGGAAAGAAGGCTTCAGTTCTGCAGTGCAAAATGTCTCAATCAGTACAAAATGGACATTTTCTACAAAGAGACACAGGCCAATCTTCCAGCTGGACTGTGCAGTACATTACATCCTCCAGTCGAAAATAAAGCAGAAGGCACTGGGGTGCAGCTGCTGACTCCAGATTCTTGGAATATACCGCTAGCAGATGCTCGGAGAAAAGCCCCATCCCCAGCGTCTGCAGCTGGCCAAATTCAAGGCCCTGGACCATCAGCGTCTACCACTGCCTCTCCGTCTGACACTGCCAACTGCTCTGTCACTAAAATCCCCACGCCAGTTCCCAAACCTATTCCCATCAGTGAGAATCCAAATATTCCACCAGTTTCTGTCCAGCCACCTGCTAGCATTGTGCCTCCAATTGGTGTCCCACCTCGCAGCCCTCCCATGGTGATGACAAACCGTGGGCCAGTTCCTCTGCCCATATTCATGGAACAGCAAATTATGCAGCAAATCCGTCCACCATTTATTCGTGGGCCACCTCACCATGCCTCAAATCCTAACAGCCCTCTGTCAAATCCAATGATTCCTGGAATTGGTCCCCCACCAGGTGGTCCCAGAAATATGGGCCCCACCTCTAGCCCCATGCACAGGCCAATGCTTTCCCCCCATATCCATCCCCCCACAACACCTACCATGCCCGGGAATCCTCCCGGCTTGTTGCCGCCTCCCCCTCCTGGAGCTCCCTTGCCCAGTCTTCCCTTCCCCCCTGTCAGCATGATGCCAAATGGTCCTATGCCTATGCCACAGATGATGAACTTCGGATTGCCATCCCTTGCCCCACTGGTGCCACCCCCAACTCTACTAGTGCCATATCCTGTCATTGTCCCTTTGCCTGTTCCCATCCCCATTCCCATCCCCATCCCTCACATCAACGACTCCAAACCCCCCAATGGCTTCTCCAGCAACGGTGAAAGCTTCATTCCGAGTACCTCCAGCGAGACGCCTGGGGCAAAGCCAGCCAATAGCTCTTCATCCCCTCGAGAGTCAAAGCAAGGATCATCCAAATCCTCTGACTCATCACCGAGCTGCTCAGGCCAGTCCCTTAATCAAGCTAAAGTGCTTCAGGAGCACAGTAAAAATGAAGTTGTTGATTTGACTGTCAGACCTAGTAGTCCAGTGAACAGTAAATTTGGTTTCCCCAGTGTGCTACAGGGTCCACAGGATGGTGTGATAGACCTAACAGTAGGCCACCGGTCTAGGCTGCACAATGTCATCCACAGGGCTCTACATGCCCAAGTGAAAGTGGAACGTGAACCTAACAGTGTTGTAAACTTGGCTTTTGGTAGCTCAGACAAAAGGAACTGCAGTGACTGCAGGGACAACTGCAGCCCAGTTGACTCAAAAACGTTACCGTGCAGTGACGGAGCTCACTGCTGTCCCGTCTCCTTGGCCTCTGGCACGCCAGGACTGGAAGCTGGTGCAGCGGTGTGCAACGTCATTGTGAATGGCACAAAGAGCACAGAGGGTTCCAAGAACCCGGAGCCGCCCCAGGAGCCGAAAAAGCCTCAGCCCCCGGAGGAGCTGGCGGTGAGCGAGCTGGAGTCTGTTAAGGAGAACAACTGTGCATCAAACTGCCACCTGGAGGGAGATGCTGGCAAGAAGGCTGGGGAAGAGCCCCTGGCTGGGGGAGACAAACAGGACCCGAACCTTAACAATCCAGCAGATGAGGACCATGCATATGCTTTGAGGATGCTGCCCAAGACAGGTTGCGTGATCCAGCCTGTGCCAAAACCAGCAGAAAAGACTGCTATTGCACCGTGCATTATCTCAACGCCAATACTCAGCACAGGGCCAGAGGATCTGGAGCCACCATTGAAAAGGAGGTGTCTCCGAATTCGAAATCAGAATAAGTAAAAGGTTTGTGTAATCACTACTGCCTTCTGTGTGAATAGAACTCAGTATTTTCAGGTATGAGGTCAAACTCATGTGGATGTGACCTTTATGAAACAAAAAGATACAAATTCCAATTTATGAGCGCTTTCAGAAGACTATTGGTATTTGTGTTTTAGTATTGTTTTTTGTGTTGTATTGCATCTGTACTTGTCAGTAGTCCATTCATCAGCAGCCTCATTACACTTTTGCTCACAGAACATATCGTGATGGTTCTGGCTGTGAAGTTATTGTGCTGTGTATGTCAAAGTCAGTGGTTTTCTGCCTAGAATATGGTACAGATCTGGGCCATTAATCTGCTTACTTATTCCAGCTGAGTTAGACAGCAACTCAAGCCTTCACGATGACTGAAATTGCCCTGCAGCATAACACAGAGCCAGATGACCCAGCAGCTTCCTGCCAGCTCAGATCCAATGGATTTAGCAAATGGTCACCTCCAACCATCTTGCTTTGGTCTGCCTCCAGACTGCACCCTGGCTTTCCACTGAGCTGTTCTCTAGAAACTGAACTTCTCCCCATGAGCCTTCCTTTCTTGTGTGTTGGTGCTTAGGGAATGCCTGCTGTTTGGGACCTGCCCACTGAAGCGTATTGCAGCAAAACCTCTGCCATGGGGCTTTACTGCCTTGCCTGAGATATCTGCCTTTTGTGCAAGTCTCCCACCTTAGAAAAGCAGCTGAGATTTGCCCCAGCCCTGTGCTTGGTATATGTTTGTGGCTCCTGGTAGGGCTGCAAGGCAGAGATATGGGTAACTCCACCAACCCCCATGGCTTGTCCAAGGACAATGCTCCAGATGCAGAAACCTCTCATCCTTCATTTCCAATTTCCAGCTTACTGAATCCCTCTGGTAGCATAGCATCTTTGTAAAACTCTTAGTTTATTATGTGTCTGATGCTTCGAACCTGTGAGTGAGAAACTGTCTAACGAATCTTCCTTGTCTGACGATCGAAGAATGGCTCTGGCAGTCACTCTCATACCACCTGAGCTGGAGAAGAAGCCCCTCCACAGCTACATACCCACACTCACACAGTCAGACCAGGTTTCCTCACTGGCTCAACCCCAGATTTTCCATAGCAGAGTTCTCAGATATCCCAATCCTTAAAATAATTTCATCATGATGTAATAAATAAATAAATAAATAACAAAACAGCAGCTCGAGCTGATGCCTTTGAATAGGGATCCAGAACAAAGGAATCCCTGGGCTTTTTTATCTTTTATACCCTCATAGTCTAAGCACAGGAAAGTCTGAGGGTTGTTGGGGGTGAGTGTCTGGTCACCCTCTGTCCTTTGTTATGGATAGGATCAGTGCCTATTCCTATCCTCTTGCCTGGTGCTCAGGCTTGGGCTCTTGCCCCCCCAGAGCTCAACCTGGCACTGCAACTGCACACTGAGCTACCTGCACTGAATATATTCCTTAACAAAACTAAAGCAATAGAGTTTATTTAGAATCACAGGCACGGAGAGCTTCTTTCAGGAAAAGGGGAAATGGTGGGTGTTGCAAGAAATCTGTTCAGCAGTAAAATACTGATGGTTCACCGGATGTGGCTTGGTGACATGCCAGATTTCATTACAATCCATGGAATATTCTATAGCCTCCAGTAAATCCCTGTCCCTGCTAGCACAAATAGTGACTGCAGTGGTGTTTGGCACCTACAGCCAAAGACAGCAGCAGCAGGCTGTGTAATCTGGGCCATTGCAGTATCTCCCTGCTCCATCAGTGTGGGCTAATTGCGCCATCAAAGATATATAGAATAGTCAGGTCTCCCTTCCCATTTGTTAACACTGCATTCCCTGTGCTGCTTGCAGGGCTGGAAACATTACTTCCCTTGATCACCAACAGTATTTATTTACTTTGTTCGGTGGAACACAACCATTATTCTTTGCTCTCAGCCTGTGCTGACACATTTAAAGGATACACTAATAAGAATAGAGGACAACTATCACATTATTGGACTAGTAATCAGCATATACAATAACTCAGAAGTCAAATGAATATTTAAAATCTTTACAGACTCATAAGTTCTATTGGTAGGGATCCCCCTACCCACCCCTGAGGTATGGAATGTATGTCCCTCAGCAGGGGTATCTTTGTTGCAAACCCCATTGTTACCTTTGGAGCTTGAAAGATTCCCTTCATAAATGTATGCATGCTTCTACCTAGGGATAGTGATTTGATCTAGTGAAAAGGATGCTATTTGGCTATATCCTTTTTGTTAAATTTTAGGAGAGCCCATGGTTAACCCTTGCTTTTACACCTCGTTGAAGCTCCTCATAGCTGCTTATTTCAAGACGTGGGTTAGTCTTGTACATTTATGTGCTTACTCTGTAGTCAAAGACAGGCTGGCTCTTAGCATTTATTTCAGCTTGCCTGGACCATCCAGGCTGCAGCAATGCTACTACCTCTTCAAGGTCCCAGTCCCAAGAGGAGTTTGGTGTCATTCAAAGCCAGAGCTTAAACCCTCAGAAAGAGTTCTGATTTCATCAAGTTGTATATTTTTGCCTGTTGACGTGATAATTCATGACATCACTTCTTGGATAGTGTTTGAGAAAGAAAGTGGGCAAACTGAACAAGCTGCATCGGAAAGACAAGGATTCTTTATCATTCATTTACTGTCCTCAGCCCTTTGTATTCTCTAAATGTCAATAACTGCCACTGTGATTATCCTCAGGAATAACCATTTTCCCTTTCATCCTGAGTTTTACATATTTCTTTGCCTCAGTGTAAGGGTTGTCTTACAGGGGAGTTTTCAGGTTGCCAGGCAAGATTAATCTGACCCAATATAGACATCTGGAACAAAGATGCAGCTGAGCTAATTGTCTAAACTCTCTTTAAAATCAACCTAGAGAAGCAGGCACATCAAAGAGACAGCTGAGCTCATCCCAGAATCAACAACTAAGACAGCTCAGATGAATTGTGCCCTAGGAGTGCCTATTTCTGCCTGCAGTGAGGGAAACAGGGTGACTGGCACAGACATAGATGTCCACATGGATGCTGGAAGTTAAGAAGCCCAGCCTAGGTGCCTCCCACATCTCTGGGGCTTGAGCAGTAGTGTAGCACAGCATGATGATGGTTATTAGTCTGTGTTCTTCCCTTCCTTCCTCCAGAAAAGGAAAAGAAGTAGCCTCTGTGCAGAAGATATGGGAGACCAGGGTCCTTATGTGCTCCGAGGGAAAGAGGATACTCCAAATACTCTGCAGAAGTAAACAGCATGGTAGCCATCTCATTCCAGTGGGTACCTCAGTGAAATGTGGCTGGTTTTTGAGTGTCTCAAGGCACGCACAACTGATTTGTGCAGCTCTGATG
This sequence comes from Thryothorus ludovicianus, assembly GCA_013397245.1. Lineage (NCBI taxonomy): Eukaryota > Metazoa > Chordata > Aves > Passeriformes > Certhiidae > Thryothorus > Thryothorus ludovicianus. The sequence continues at coordinate 229,449 of VZTB01014401.1, read as the reverse complement.
ATTGATTTGAGGTGAGGACTCTGTGGTTTCATGCAGAGCCTTTCTTTTGCTATTTCAGCGTTGCTGGTCACAGTCAGTCTGGGGAAGCAGAAGGGCTCTGCCTTAGATTTTTGCCCTCTGTCCCTGTGAGCAGGGCTCAGAGCCTGTCTGTGTCTATGCAGAGGGGGCAACAGGGGGAGGACAACATCAGTGTAACCTCTTGCACCACAACTCTGACCTCTGCCGTGCCCATGGGTTAGTTCCTCCTGCCCAGGCCTCAGGAAGCAGGGAGATAAAACCTCCTGCAATCCAGCTGTGGGGAGGATACCTTAAGAGAGACTCCAACCTCATAAAAATTCTAGTAAATTACAAAGAGGATAGAAGCTGCACTAACAAATGTGTTGATTTGGGCCCTTGGAGGTTTGTATTGATTGCACTGGCCACACTAACCTGGGAGAAAAGAAGTCCAGTCAGTTGTCTTTTTCTCTCTTGCTTCTCACCTACCCAAATTGGAAAATCTGAACATATTGCCCTATTGTGCAACGTTTCCTGGATTTTGTTTCCCATCAAATTGTGTGACAAGAAGGAAATTAGCCAAGTATTTTTACACTAGAGTTCTGGACAGACAGATTGAATTCATGTAACAGCAGCACTGACTGTCTACAAAGGAATCAGTGCAAGCATGACCTTTTCAGGCAAGTTGCCAATCTCTGGATTACTTAATGTACCAATTACTTGATTATTGAAAGTGCTAATCAGCAACATAATCCTTGATGTTAAAGTTTAGTTTCTCCATCAGGACTTGGACTGTCAAGCTGTTCTAGCTTGATGCAATTTGAAGAACTATCAAAAGATATCTCAGTGCCAAAGTCCTGCTATGATAAAGGAGTGAAGCAGGGAAGAATATTCTGTTGAGTGTTATATTTTCAAGTTTGAGCAATGTGAGTTTCTAAAATTAGCAGTATTAGTGTTGCCTGCCTACATGCTTTATGCCCTGGCGGGACCAGTTTTAACCCGCCGGCTTTGATTTCAACATTTCCTAAAGCAAAGTAATGAAAACACTGAGGTCTGCTTGGATTTAACATGATAGTTATGTTAAACTAAATCAGAAAATGAAGTGGCACATGCCAAATACACAACTAGCTTTGTGTGTGCATATATGTGTGTGTGTAGAGTCATCCCATGCTGGGGACAGAGGGGTCAGGAAAGGAAGGAGTTTTTCTGCTTGTGACAGCAGAATTTCTTCCAGAAGTAATGGAAACAGGCTTATGGCCCATGTACAGAGCCAACCTGTATGTCCCAGGGTCAGCATCTGCTGAGTGAAAGGCCCAAACCTTCAGCTGTCTAATCCATGCATTGTACTCAAAATATACAGCATGCAGAACACTCAGTTCAGAGCAGAAGTAATATATATTCTACTTTGAGCTCTTCTGCCCATAATGGTCCAGCACAAGATTTCCTGCTCTGGTCTGGATTCCTGAAGCCAGGGGCATAGCTATTGAGCTCCATTTTTTTTTTTTCAGCCTAAGAGATTTTATCTCCCCTCTGTCACTGTGGTATCTATCTACCAACATCTTCCTTACCTCTGCCCAGCTTGCTATGATTGGGACAAAATTTGACCTTAAAGATATACTTGAAAACAGTTTTTCTATATTTGAACGCATTTCTATGCTAGTCATCTTTGTTGATACAGTACTGTGGGCCAGAGCCTTAGCTAATTTTAACTGGATATAGTTCCACTGATGCCAAACTAGTTTAAATCAGCTGAGTAATTGGACTCATACACTTAACACCTACTCTTCTGCTTCAGATGTTTTCTTTCACCTGGCTTCTTATGAGCCTACAGAAATTTTCCATTTAGTCAAAGGGGGAGAGGAGAGACTTTTAACATCACAAAGCCTTAAACACATTTGCTTGGAACTAAAGCTTTGCCTTAGAGAGATGCCTGACTCTTGCAGTGTGATCTTATGTGTCAAAATTGCCTGTGTACCTTCTCAGGTATATTAATTCAGAAAAAGGGAATCCCAGGGAAAAAAAAAAAAAAAAAAAGAAAGAAAAAAAAATGGTTCTCAAAATAGTGAAGTATAAAATGACATACTTCCAGGGTAGCTTTCAGCTCCCACATCTTGCTGCCGGGGTGTGGGAGTGCTAACTTCCGTCTCAGTAGCAGTAAATAGCAGGCTCGTGGTACGCTGCCATAGATCACTGCACACTCTTTGAATCAAAGGAGCAAGTGCTGATTGCTGATGGGCTCCTCCTGATTTTCTTTAAAACCTCCTAGGACACATGTTTCAAATACGAAATCTGATTCTTGAACTCAGATTCAAAAATAACTACACCTGGTCGGATTTGTAAAGGTAATAAGCATCTAGGGGTGTTGGCAAACAAAACACACAGCCAGAACTCGACAGCAAAAAAAGGCATAGCTCAATTGACAGACCCACAGAAATCTGAAGAACCTGTGACACCTACAGACTGTAGTCCACCTGACAGCTTCCAGGACCTCAGACCACCAATTTGAGAGATAATTTTGGTGCTTACTTGCCATTATTAGTTTTAATTATCTTATGAAATGAAAATAATTTGAACTGAAATAAGCACTATGCCATTCCCTAAGTTGGTACAACCCACATTCATATTGAAACAACGAGTTGCTCATAATTCTTTGCCAGGCTTTAAAGACTGATCAGGCACTTTCATACATATAAGGTCTAAAATGCTCCTCTTATTTAAGTTGGTTCAAAGCAGATTTGGCTGCACTGAAAAGTGTTAAGTGTGAAACAGCCCTATGGGGAGACTCGAGCTCTTCATCAGCCTGTCCTTGTACTGTCCAGCTACTGAACTCAGTGGTGCAGGAAAATTTTGTGGGGGTGGGGAGGAAAGCACAACTCATAATTAATTACAAGGTCCCTAACAACAAAGACCATAGTAAAGCAGACTTGTAAGAACACTTGTAAAAGCATCATCTAGACATCAATTGTCTTGACATGCAGGGGCCAAGATGCTGGATGGTATGTGTCTAATTGCCACTGAAATCTGATGAGGAGCTAAGCACCTCACAGCCTTTGTGAAGCTTGACCCTGAAACACCAGGGCCAACTTCAGTGTGGAGCAGTGAGCTCTGAGCAACTGTGAGGAGCTTATAAACTATTTAGCAGTATTATGAGCAATACCTGAAAGTGGGAGAGAAAAAACACTTTAGAGGACTGTGGTTGTGGAAAAGTTGGACATACTCAAGCAGTGAGCCATAAGTTTTAAGATTATGGTTTAAAAAGCACAATGGAAGATTGAAACCAAGTAGAAACAAAGCTCTTTGAGCAAGAAGTTGGGGGAAATCAGACAGTGTCAAGCAAGACTTTCTGAAGCAATTTTGGTTTCCAGATTGCTTGCTGAGTCTCACCTGCCTATTTTTAGTTCCTATAAAGGTAAGCATGTTTCTGGGTGCCTCCACTAGTTAAAGCCTCCCAGCTGAGACCTACTAATCATGACCTTATTTGCATTATTTTGATAATGAGTTGCAGTGCACTCGCAGGACTGAAAGTTGTCTTTGGAAATGTGCGTGATCATCTCATGAGAGCCGTGAATTGGAGTAACATTCTGCAGAACCCTCAGCTATTTAATGTTCGCTTCTACCATGAAAATTACAGCTGATTAAATATCTGGGCTTGATCCTGCTCAGTACTGTGTGCACTCAGTGCTTGGTGCCTCTAATGCAAGTTGAAGGCCCTCGGCATGTTACAGAGGTCCTGCCTCTGACTCCTTTGCGTGGCTTTACTTCCCCAGACATAACTTTGGTATTTGAAAAGAATGGCATTCCTGTACAACATGTGTCTCAATTTGTAATGATATCCGCCCTGCAGCTGGCTTGCTTTTCCAAGGGTTTCTGAAACATTGCTCCCTTAAATTCGAACCAACCTTCAATAACAAATTATCTAAAGGCAAAGAGGCTGAACTATGTTTGCTGAGAGGACACCCGTGCTCCCTGTTGTGCTCCATCTTCCAGTCCCAGTTTCGGAGTTTCATGCTGTGTAATGTAATCATCTTCTATGAAGGCAGATATTTAAAAAAAAAAATAATTAAGAAACGAACAGTTTCAGGGTTGGGTAGTGTTGAGTGAAATAACTATGGAGTTCTGACCTCTCTGGAAAGATCTGCATCCCATCATCAGGTGATTGATATTGAAACCTATGGTTAGAGCAATTTTCAGCCATTTATTTGGAGCCCACATGGTTAAATGTAAAACGTGTCTCCTGCTTATGCTCCAAATATTTGTAAGGTTTCATGAACCACTTGTGCTGCCACTTCTAAGTTTCTTATCCAAAAAGAGGAGGAAAAAAAGCCCTTTCCCACAGGAATTCTCCAACTGAGAGAATCTTGAAGACAAGAAATAGAAAAGATACATGATGAAGTCACTGAAAATTTGAATTCTGACCCTAAATTTCAAAGATAGTTAAAATGCCAATTCAGTTTCATTTGAAGCAATTTACCAGTTATTGCTGAAATGGTTATCTTGGTGGTAAAAGCATTGTTCCTTTCTTCTTGGGGTGAGAAACGGAGAAAATCTAAAGCAGTGTTTGGGTGCAGTGCAGATTGTTCAGTGCTGAGGATAAGGGAGATGCCCTAAGGTGCCTGGTTCTGCACTGAGGTCTATGCCAGCTCTCACCCACTTCCCCCTTGTGTGTTCTGGATGAGGTTTTCCTATTCTTTTTCCCACAAGATAATCCACATGATATCTTTGCCACCTGAGCATGCCCCCTTGCTTTTGGATGGGTCTGCATCTGCTCTTGCTTAGACTTGAAAAGAACCAGAACAAGGGCTGTGAAAACCAGGGAAAAACCCTGTGGGGACAGTGACAGGCATGCAGTCCTGACAGTGGAGTTCTTAATGGGAAAATGGGAAAATGTTGATTGCTTCCTGTTACAGGATGCTGAAACTTTTCACTAAGAAGGTTCATTGCTGCTTCAGAAAGTTTTGTTATTTGCATTGTTACAATTTTGTGGCCCACAATAACATTTCAGGCCCAGATGTAGCCCAGGTGAGCAGAGGACCCTCCCAGGGAGGTACAGGCTGTGGCTCAGCAAGACACCCATCCTCACCATCCTCCATACAGTGAAACTGCCTTTCTCTGGCTGTTCAACTGGTTTTACTGGAGAGATCAGGTTGAATAAGAAAATTGAGAAGCACCTTGGAATAGTGGTTTAGGCCCATGGGAGCCTTCTGAAATCCTAGCTGAAGTTACTGTTCTGATTCAGACAAAATTGGAGGTTTAAAGAAGGGTTATCACATCACAGTGGCTGCCTATTTTCAGAAAAGGAGAGTAGAAACTCTCTGGATTTGGTTTACCTTCTATTTCAGTTTTACAGTTTTGGGGAATTTTTTGTTTGGTTCAGTTTGGTTTTTTGTTTTGTTTTTTTTTTTTCTTTTTTTGGCGGGGGAGTGTAGTTGGGTTTTTTTTTGAGGGGTGGGGTGTTGCTTTTTTGTTATTTTTTTAAATATACCTTGCAAAATTTCAACTTCATCCCAGCTAAGAATGGGAGAATTTGTTGAAAATATGGCTGTTTCTTTTCAGAGGAAAATCATATCTTCTGCCACATCTGCACACCAAAGCAGACTAGAAGGCTAGCAAACTGGCACTGCACTAACTGGGGCGGACTGGGCTGCCTTGTTGTTGTGGGGATATAGCCAATTACACCAGTATGAATAGGACTGGCCTTGGCAGGCTCTGTGGTCTGCAATAGGAGTCTCTTCCAATGTAGAGATTAGAAGTACAGAACTGTGATGGGATCTTCCACTTTGCATGATCCATGTACATACATCAGAATGCCCCAAAATATAAACTAGAGAACCCCCTGTCAGTAACAGCCTGGAGAAAATGGTGCAGCAATTCATGTAGTCGGGGGTGTCCTTACCACTTCTTCTGCCTAGGCATAAAAGGCAAATCCCAGGGCTCTTCCCCAATGCATTCCCTAAAGTCACACTGTTTGCTCAGATTGCAGCTCATGTTTCAGTGGAAGGGAGAGCCCGAGATCCACAGGTGACCCAAAGCTGAGGAGAATCTTTAGCTTACAAGGTCAGAGCAGAAGGAAACCACTAGCTTTGAAATCCAGAGCTGGTGCTTAAGGACTCCGCTTGTTTTCCCATTCGTGCTAAAAGTCCTCGCTGCCTTTTGCTATGTGGCATCCCTTCCATTAGCTCATGGAAAGATAAATCATAGAGTATTCAAAGGGGAAGGTTTTAATGAAGAAGCTTGAACTGCTTTAAGAATTGTAAAAAAAAAAAAAATTAAAAAATTACAGAACTATTACAAGTAACAGATGATTCCCGAGTATTTCCAGGGCTGAGCTTGCTCTCATGCTGACTTTAGCTGCACTCTTGTGGTTTATCTTCAGAGCAGTTTCCCTGAGAAAATAATTACAGTGCCTTTACTCTAGGGCCGTGCATGTCCCAGATGAACCAGGTCTCTTTTAGCACATCAGCATTCATTGTCTGGGTGAATTAAGTGCTGTGCTAAATTATAGAACCTCGGCCATGCCAGTCCACATCAACGGTTGTTTCAGCCTTCCCCACCCAGTCTCTAATTTTTCCTGAACAATAAGATGTGAATCTGGAGACAGAAATGTTCAATGGGGCATAGAATGACAGAGAAGCAACCATGGAAAAAACTCTGTGTGTGTCTGGTTGTGTGTATGAGTCCAAAGCCACGGCAATGACATGGCCCCTCTGAGGGAGCAGGACATGACTGGGGAGGACATTCTGAAAGCAGCTGTTTCTGGTGGCCATCAGGAGCATGCTGCCGTGCTTGGCTCCTGGGGCAGTGCTGGGAGCAGATACACAGACAGCAGTGCTTGGCTGTGCGGGAGCAGAAGGACATGTCCCCACAGCTGAGCCACCCAGTTTCTCAGCATAGAGGGGCAGAGAAGTGTGGAACTCTTCCAGCATTTGGCTCTACCAAGTAGGACCAAGCTTCCCACCACAGAACAAAAGGCTGCAGCTCTGCAACAGCACCTGGATGGGTGACTGCAGAGAGGGAGCAAAGAGTGGTGAGGCTTTGCCTGAGCTGCCAAATTCACTTGCCATGCTCTAATTCTTTGCTGCTCTGAGCAAGGATTTAAATCCTCACATGTCGGGCATCAGCCAAAGAGGAGGCTCTGTTTGGGTGGGTGCAGTCTGTGCCACAGCTGCTGATTGCTCAGGTTTTGACTTACAGCCACACAAGGTGCCAGTGCAGCTCTCACCTGTTGCATAGAAGCACTGCCTCACTGTCTGAGCCCACACAGATGAACATCCAAGCCACCTGCTTGAGCTGGATCATCATCCAGTTGAGTTATTCTTCTTCCTCCGTACATTAACAATAGGGCAGGAATGAGCCTTCTTACTTGTTCTCTTTCCCTCATCTTTTCCATGCTGCTTCCTGGTTTTAAACTACAGCCTGCCTCTAACTTCTAGGTGGTCTTCCTATCCAGGATCAGCCCAGCCCTACTTGACTTTGGAAAGCAAGCAAAACCCAGTGTGCTTACCTCAGCACAACTCACACAAGCTCAACTCCATGGCTTCACTCTGATGAAAATTCTTTTGTGGTTGATGCAATTTTTCTATCTGATCAGCAATATTTGATGTGTGTTGAAGGCAGGTTCAGCTAGGGTGAAGAGCATATGTCGTTCTCCTAAAAAGTAATTTGGGTTTTTTTGGGGAGATATAAATAGCCTACTTTATTGTGCTGGTCATGCACGCTCGTGCTGGCACGAGGTGCATAGCATTGAACTCTGAAGCAGTGATGACTAGTGTGTTCTCATTTCTGTATGGAACTTTGCATGCGATGCCTGATACGGGTTTTAATTTTGCAACTTGATTGCTACAAAGATGCATTCATCAAAGGCGATTACTGCCATATGAGCCAGTCAACAGGGAAGGTCCTTCTCGCCGCTCTGCACACCCTGTTACACCGAGTCCATCTGCACCAGGGGAAAACAGACAGAACTTACACAGCTAGATGACTGCTCCAGGCAGAAAGCATCAAGAGCCACTGAACTTCTTTATGTCTTCCCTCCCAAATCCCCTATTGGTCTGTGCTGTACCATGTACCACGAGACTGGTTAGTGAGGGATAGAAATTCACTTCTGTTGATGTCTGGAAAGAGAGAGCAGTATGAATGTTCATACAGACATTACAGGCTTAATTTTGCCTGTTTCCCTTTTCACATCAATACTTCACGCCAAAAAATGTGACAGAAAGCAGTCGTGTACTTTACCTTAGTAGGTGGATACATCCCAGTTCTCAGTCTAGTTCTTGTTCACAGCTCTCTCTACATACAAAGAAGCTCATCTCTGAGCCGTTGCCTGAAAGCACAAATGTTACTCCTTAACCTAGATATCATGGTCTCCATGCCACGGAAGTTTATGCTGGTCGACATATTCCATGTGCCTTTCAGTTTCTGCTTTAAGGAGGGTGGAGGTTTGGCAAGGGCACATTGTTGAGAGGGATTGCAGAGGAGCCAATGTGAAGGGGAGATTGTGGAGCAGACTGAGAAGGAAAAACTGCCCCAGCACCAAAACTAAGGCTGATAAGTACTGCAGAGTTTCAGCTCAAATCTGTAGGGAATAGCAGGTCCCATCCAAGGAGATAAAGTCCAAAGCTCACTGTGTAGGGAGACAGAGAGGACAATCCCTGCTAGGTAACTTACATGGCCAGCTGACAAGGTGCAGTGGTGTACCTCCCAGTAGCCCCTAGAAACACTAAGACTCAGGAGCTTATAACTGCCAGGGTGTTGTTGAGAATGAACTAAAACTATCTCAGTTTCCAGCTTTTTATCACAGGAATTCCTCCATCTTCCTCTCCATCAGCCTTGGAGGCTGCATGTCCCAATGGCCCTTGAGGCACGAGGGGCAGGCGAGGTGGGAGCAGTGGGTTTGTGCTCGGCCTGGCTGCCTGCCCAGCATGAGGCTGTGTGGGACGTGAGCTCAGGCAGTGCCCAGCCTGCCTGCAATGAGCCTCCTGCTGCTCACCCTGACCCCCTCTGCTTGTCTGCTTTGCAGGAGAGCTCGCTGACAGGGTACCTTGCATGGAGAAAGGGAGTAGAGCAAACCACGTCACTCCACCGAATGACAGCAGCTGGTCCGCTCACCACCCCCTCTGGCTGAAAGTCCAGCGAAGAAAGCAGCTTCCTGTCATGAAGCCCCTCCGAGGAAGTCTCGGTCCCACGGGTGCCTTTGACCCAGAAGACAGCACATCATAGATCCACACAGTGTGCTCAGCATTCCTGCAACCACCCCTCTTCTCCTCTCGGAACGCTTTTTCCTCTTGGTTTCTTGCTGGGGGGGATTTTTCACCCAGGTTTCAAAAACCACATGGACCAACATAGGTACTTTTCCCTCACTGACTTCAAAGTTCAGATATTTGAGACTGGACAATGATACGGATTTTTTAAATTTTTTTTTTTTTTTTCCTTTGAAAAACTGCTGTGGTTTTGCTGCTACACTAAGAATCGTGATTTGCATTGTATGGTTTTGGACCTACTCAAGTTTTGATGGGGGAAAGGGGTAATACTGGAGTAGCAAGGCTTCAGAGTCATCTCTGTCCTACCCATGATGCACTTTTAAATGAAGAGTTAGAATATTTTATTGGCTAATATACTTTCCTTGTTATTTTTACAAAGGCCACCTTTATCCTTTCTAATGCCATATTTTCAGTGTTACACTTTTATGGCTTTTAATTTTTGATTTGACAGATGTAAGAAGCAGCATGAATAGTTTATACTGTGGTTTTTCAGAGACTGAATGCCAAGAGAACTCAGTAAATGTTTATTCTTCTCAGCTTTCTCTTTAAATTCCCCTAAATAGCGCCCCATTTGGGAACAGAGCAAGAGTGTTGAACTAAAGACCAAAATTCCCTCAAGGTGTAAAATAATCTGAGGGGAATATTTGCTGGGCGTCACGAAAGACTTGGATGAAATTTCAACCCTGATGGTTTTCAGTGATCCAGGAAGGCAGTGAGACAATCTCTCCATATGCATAGCCCTTTCATGATAATTAGAATGGTATGGACAAACCAATGAAAACAAGGGTAAAGTGAGAAAGATCCCCCATGATTCTGTTTCACTGTTTGCTTTCTCCTGTCATGGTTAAGAGAAATGTGCAATTTGATCCTCAATCAGTGGGTGGAGGATAACAGGGTAGAATTTACTTGTGTGCACTTGTACAGTTGTAGCCAAGAGTCCAAAAGTACACTAGAGCATGTTATACTGGCACTGAATTGGTAAGAGAGTTGTGGAGTATCCCATTCTGACAAATAAAAAAGAAAAAAAAAAAAAAAAAAAAAAAAAAAAAAAAAAAAAACCNAAAAAAAAGAGAAGAAAAAAAATACAAAAACCCATAAAAAACCCACAAAAAATCAAAAAGAAAGAAAAAAACCTTAAAAAAAATTTCAGATCACCTTGTGATTCAGTGTAACTGTTTACTAACTCGAATAAAGCAATTGTTCACTCTTGAGTGTTCAGAGTACACCTTTTCTATAAGGCTTCTGCGGGGAAGAGAGGAGAAGTTTGCAGGAGCAGAGTCTCTGTGTCAGCGGTGTTGGGAGCAGGACAGCAGAGTCAGTTGAACCAGAGCCTTGTAGTGATGGTGCACTATGAGCACTATGTATATACTGTATTTCTATATTTTCCTTTGTACAGATTCACTTAAGTCAAGCTACTGTTTTACAGGTGCTCCTTATTTATTAGAGCTGTGAAAGCTTGGAAATCACACCGGGCGAGTAAGCTCGCTTTTTAAAAAAACAAACAAACAAACAAAACAAAAAAAAAGGGGGGGGGTGGGGGGAATCCAACAACTTCTGAGTCTAAGGAGAGAGCTCAAAGACATTTTGATGAAACATCTTCGAGAGCGCAAGAATCTGAAGCACCCTCAGCGTGCTCTGCTTTCCTTTCGGTCTTGCAACGCTTTTCTCTCTCCCTGACTGGTGTCAGATTTATTAAAACAAAATAAATCTCCAAGGAAAAAAATGCACTTAAATGTGCTGTTGTTTTATTTTTCTTATTTTTCCCTCTTTGTGCATGCAGTTATTAATTTCTCTACCTGCCTGATCACAGACAAATAGAACCCTGAGTCTGAAGGCACAGAAAAATACATGTAAGTTGTTCTTGAAAGCTGTATCTATGTCTCTTCCATCTCCATGCCTCCCTTGACACTTCTCAGTTTCTGCAGTGTTTAAGGCATGGGGAGCAAAACCCCTGCACTTAGCACAGTGCAGAGTTAGGTCCTGATCATGGAGAAGATCCCTGGATAGATGCAGTGGCTGCAACTTCATTGATTTTGAGAGGTAGCAGTTTCCTCATGCTGCCTCTGGGGCAGTGTACAGAGTATTCTGCCTGCCTTTTGTGAGGATGGGGTTTTTCTGTGCATGAACTCCCCCTGAAATCAGAGGTTCTTCAAAGCACCAGACTCCTCCCAAGTGCCCCCAGACCTCTGCCACAGCTATCACACAATAGTGTTTGCTTTCCAGCCTTTGGCCAGCACAGCCAGCGCTGCTGATGGAAAGCTTGGAAATGTCCGGTGAGCTCTGGAGCTATTTGACTGATTTCATTAACCAGCCATGTAAGGCAAACAACAACAGCCTAAGCAGGCCTGCTTGGAAGGGCATGTAGAGTAAAGCTTGTCTCCCTAGTAAACAGCTTGCTGCATCTCTATTTATTCATCTGAACTTGGCTGTAAAACGAAGGCCGTGTGTATTGATTCTGCTTTTGTCAGTGGTCCAGAATTGTTAGCACACATTTTCACTCTTCTGAAAAACAACAGACTCTTTAGAGAAATCTTTCTCTCTGGTGGACTGGTTTTCTTTTCCAGAAATGGAATCAACTTGTCAAATATCATTGGGACAGCAGAGGTAGAGAAAGTGATCTAGGCTAGAGCTGGCTTCGCACGTTTCCAGTGATCACAAACTCATCTTAGCTTTTCTGAGAATTTGCTCACCTTATACTTTCTTAACATCTTACCCCAAAATTCAGAATGTGAGCAACTACTTTGGACAGCTGAATCAGTTCATTGTTTGCTATTGAAAAAATATCTCCAGCTGCATATATGGGGAGAAATATCCAAGTATACATAAACCTTGAGGAAAATTCAGACCAAATGGTACAATACATTATTCAAGAGAAACCTGCTTTATTTCTGAGGCCAAATCCATCCCTTGTACGATGCCAACAAAATGAATGGAATTACACAAAGGATGTAAAGGTCCTTTGCAATTAACGGGAACCCAGCAAACACTTGCAGATCAGTGCTCACTTGCTGCTGACATTATTTATTAAGCACCAAGACCTAATAGCCAAGCCAAGCTCTTTCTTGGAGAATTCACCATCAAGGAGCCAGACAAAGAAAATCCTGTGCACCGGGAGATACAGGGGAAGGTTCCTGTGTGCAACAGCCATTGCTCCAGCTCTTGCTCATTTGCAGTTTTGGGATGCAGAGCCTGTCTCCATCAGCAGAGAGAGGCGGTTTTGCCTCGGGTCTCAGAGCAGCTGGCCGTGCGTGCATCCCTTCACACTGCCAGGGCAGAGGGGGAGTTTGCTGTGATCAAGCTGCATGGGCCCTTCTGCTAGCACTGAATTCTTGCTGTCAGCGAGAATTTTGCCCTTGCGATAAAAGGGGGTCTGTGTACTGCGAGCACTCTGCATTAATTTCCTCCCCTCTTGTCTTAGATAATTTTGAGAGCTTTATTTTTTTTCAGAACTACTACACATGACAGTTTTTTGAGTGGCCCAATTCCATGAATAAGGATGTCCCTCAAAATGAAAACAATTCGTGCTTTTTGTGTGCTAAATGATAGAAATAAATTTGCTTTGTTCAAATAAGTGCTGTGAGCCAAATTTGCAAGGATGCTTATCCAAGTGAGATATCCCATTCTGAGGTCCATATTTGGACACTCAAATCAACACTCAGCCAAACACATGCATGAGGCATTTCAATGCCATTTGGAGTGTCCATATATAGAACTGGATGCCCAAACTTCATTGCCTTTGTTTTAAAAATAGACCTGGAATATAAAGACATCATTTAATAATAACAACTATGACAAACATTCTGTGTGCAAACTAAGAGCAAATTTGCTGATGCTGGCTAAGGTTGAATCCCCCAGAATTGCTCTGGATTTACAGAAGTGTAACTCAGAAAAGAAGCAGTCTCTTAAATTGTTTTGCCTTCCACTCTCACTGGATATTGAGACTTGACTTGATGTTTGGGATCTGTCAGTAAGGAAAGGTGGCACTCAGGCAGTATCCACACATGCGTGCAGCAGGGGGAGAGAGAATCCAGAACTGAGTTGAACACAATAGCTCAAACACTTTGAAATGGGGAGAGCAGCTTTACATTGTCTTACACACATTTTAGTTGTCATTTATGTGGTACTGGGCAGAGAAATGGATTGCTACCTTGAGCAATACTGGGACATTTTGCACAAAACATGGCAAGGACCAGCAAAACATAGAGAGCTGTGAAAAACACAGCAGAACAGCAGCTTCTGACTGTTTGCTTCCAGCCATGGTGGGAGCATGGCTCCTCAGAGCACTGTCTGCTGACTGCAGGGCATGCAGCACCCCCAAGGGGGAGAGGGGATCTGATAGAGGAGTCCCCCTCAGCCTGATGTGTTGACCAGTCAAGACCTGCTGGGACTTGGAGTTCTGTAACTATGTGAAGAGCAGACTTGGCTGCAAGTAAGAAAAGAGTAACTTAGGCCACTGACACTCTCTTTTCCCCAAGATGTTCCCTGGTCTCTAAAGTATCACCTATCTGCTAGAGCAGGTGTGTCTCAACCATTCACCCACCGCCCTACTGAAATAAGTTTTCCAAGGATACTCAAGACACAGAGAGGCAGCCAAATGCCAGATACCCAGGACCTTTCCTTACAAATGATGCAAACATCTCAAAGTTGTGTGTCCCTACATCAGTAGTCCAGGCACATGACTGTCACCAGAGAAGGGGCAGCCTCACCTGCTCCCTCTTGGAGCTCTCTGGCATCTGGGCAGGTCACACTGCAGGTGGGATCCTTCCCCAGATGGGAAGGAAAGCTTGGTTATTACTTGCTGATAAGATAACTGAAGTCAGAGATGTGTTGTGATTCCCAGCTCTCAGCAGGCCAGGACCTTGCTGGACCAATTTAGTAAAAGAAGAAAGGTTTGAGGAAGAAGGAATTCTGCCTTCTTTTCCAGAAAAGTATTGTATTCTCAAGGTTTGCTGAGGGACCATGAAACTCAGCTTCACTCCCCTTCTTCAGCTGAAGGAATTGAGCCCACACAGGCACATGCAAAACAAGTTGTTGAGAGAGGCTGTTATCCCTTCCCATGTCCCAAGCCAGAATCAATGTGATACAATCTGTCCTGGCTGGTGTACTGGGGCACAAAATATGCCAAGAAAGGCAGGAGAGGTTCTCTTCATTTCTCAGGGAAGAGATGTGAAGATGACATCCACAGTGCCAGGAAGAGGAAGCAGAGTCCACCAGTTAGTGCTTGAGGCTCTCTCTTGGAACAAGGGTATCTGCATCTCCTCCCAAGAGGGCTTCAGAGTTGCTGCATTTACTGACCCATTACAGAGCCCACTTCTGAAGCAAAGGAAACTTTCCCTGAGCCAGCTCCAGGAGTTCACTTCAGCATGCTGCAGCCCGGCTGTCCTCCACACTTCCCGGGCCCTCAGCACAGCAGGACAGGGAGGGCAGGCAGCCAAAGAGCTCCCTGGGGCTGCAGCACTGGCAGCATCATCCAGGCAGCTTTGGAGTGGGGAAGTGTGCCAGGCTGGCAGGGCTGCCCCGACACATCTGCCCCACATGTGCTGGGTGATGCTGGCCCTTTGCATTACCTGCCCTCCCGAGTACCCTGGGACAGAGATGTGGTTTCTAATTCTTGCCAAAGGAGATCGACTTACTGCATCCCAGTTGCTAGCATGGTCTTTGGCGTTACAGGCGTTATGTGAAACATAATGTTTGGGACACGCACACACCCACAAAGGACTGGGGAGCAGCCCGCTGTATAACCCCCAGGTATCCCCCAAAACACACAGCTGAGCAAGCAGCTGAGCCCTGAAGCATGGCTGAATGCTGGGGAAAGCTCCCTGCTGCCTGCACAGCCTCACTAGATGTCCAGCAGGATGATTTATGAGCAGGGTCAGGTAGAGGAGCTGACACAGATGGGTCAGAGAGGATGGGTGCCAGCCCACAGGCTTATTGTCGGTTGACATCCAGGGAATGAGGTGGGAAGAGGGGGGAGCATGAGTCGAATTCCTTAATAATGTGAATTATAAAATCATTTCCTGTGTTAGGAGTTAGGAACGAGAGCACAGGACCCGGAGATCTTCCAAACAGAAAACAGCTTTTGTTAAGGCTTTTGGCCTAAGGAGTTTGAGGAGGATTGGGGGGGGTGGTGGGAAGGGAAAGTGCTGGCACATTTTTGGCTGGAAGCCTCAGACAACATATTTTTTATTCTCGTCTTTATTTTTCAAAATAAAATTATGGCAAAGCAGCAACAAAGAGGGGGGAAGAGGGTGAAATTAGGAGGAACAGTACCCAAGTATTTCCCACTTCTTTCTGCTCCTGCTATTAAACACACAGGGTGTCCTTTATTATATACAGTAGCGAGATTAAGTCCGCAGCCCAAAGGCTAGGAATGCAACAAGATACTTTTATACTTATTGATCCTTTTTGGTTTTTTAGGGAGATTGTTTTCATGAAAGTTTAATTCACCTTTCCTAGCTTTTGAGACTAACTGCCACACATTTTATCCCGCTTCTTTGTGAAATGCTAAATCCATCGGTAGGTTTTAGTTTTCCTGGTGTAACTTTTCAGAAACTGTATATCTGCATAGCAACCCCACTGCAGGCAGCTTATGTCACGGTATCGCATGTCAGAAAGATGAAAAGAACTCCAAATCTGAGCTGCTCCGCAAACTTATGTCCCCCATTCTCGAACATATATCTTCTGTACTTAATATAAGTGTCAGGAAGGCAACTTCAAGGCTGGAGAGGTGCAAAGTTTTATCTCAGAGATGATAAAAAAAAAAATTTGCTTCAATTCAGCCTCATGCAGACAGTCAAGTGAGAAACAAAGATTGTCTTTTTCCTCCTCTCCCCACTCCTTCTGACCCCCACCTCCCTGGGTCCCTGTTGTCTGCTTCCAGCTGCAACTTGAGCCTGAATCCTGAGCCCAGTGTCCAGATTAGAGATTGTTGACTCAGATTTAGTGGTGAAACTTGAGCCAGGCCCTGTTGATGGCATAGCCTTGAAGGAGCAGGTTTACTTCAAGCCAAAAGAGAGATTACATGTCAGATGAGAGCCTGCCTTTTCTTTATCACAAACTTCCTGATCTCCCTCTGTTCTAACAGTGTATGTGTGTGTCCCCGCCTTGTGCCCATTTTCAATTCCTTCTATAGGGTGTCATAAATCAGGAAATTAGCAAGAGTGTAGCTGCCCTTTGCCACAGGCAGAGACAATGAGCTTGCTGTATTTTTAACCAGTGGGTAGCACTTAACATAATCAATGGAGAGCTACGTGCAGAAAGGATGAAAAATTTGGTCTTGGTCTGACCACTTACAGGGTATTTCTCATCACCCAGGCAAGCTGCTTTTATGAGAATATGACATGCCCTGGAAGCTTGCTCTCCATTTTGCAGGAGAGTCATTAAAAGAAATCATTACATGTTTTTTTTTGTTCCTTGGCACACACACTGCTTTTCCTTGGCTTCTGATTTCATCCATCTTTCAGGCGCTTCGTGCCTTTAGTAATTTATGTGCAAGATTTTTCCAAACCTCCAAATGTTTTTCCATTTGGCAAACTGTGGAAGCCTCCACAGAATGTAACTGTAGAGTTTTCTTGTACTTCAAAACATGAGCCCTGTTAGCACAAAGATGCATCTAATACTTGTAATCCTGTACATAAAAGCTATAAATTCATCTAAGACAATCAAAGACATCATTCTTTCTTGTGAGTCTTTACCAGCCCTGTTCCTGTAACCCCTTCCTTGACACATGGAAGGAGAATTTTTCTAGGAGGATTGTTGTTTTCTTTAACTATAGTTTTTGGAACCTTTATGGTGCCATATGGAGAACTATTTTATTCTGCTGCTGGTAGCTTTCTCGGTACAGGCTATAAATTAGATAATTTTCCCTGTGTCTGATAGCCACACACTATCAGTCAGACACATTTGCTCTCACAGGAAAATCCAGGAGAATTCAAAAGAAGAGATAATCTTCTCACCATATAGAATCTAATGGAAATTTTTATTCCCTACTCTAATACTTACGACAGTTGATTAAAAAAAAAATCATGTATTTCACTTCCATTAAGCTCACAGGTTTGTAGACTGCTTTTTACAAAAGTCTCCTCACATTGCTCCTGTCCAGACCCTGTCTTTTGACAGGGATACATGGTGGCAGATACTCTGGCCAGGCTTTTTAAGGGCTCCTAAGGGGATCTAGAACTCCTGTGCATTTTGGGGCGACTTAAGGAGGTTGCCCAGCAGGGTAAGCATGGCCTCAAGAAGCAGTTAGGCTGCCATGAGTTGCAATCTGGGCTGCTGTGGCTTTCTTTGGGAATGCAAACCCAAGGGGAGAGTCATTAAATGTTTTTGATAGTGCAGTCCAATGAGTGACATCCTCGAAACAGCAGGGAATGTAACCACAAGAAAAGAGATCTTTTTTCAGCCATTCATGCTCCTGGGAAATTATCAGACATTGAGGAACAGGAACAGTATCTTTGCTATTATTTGTTTATTTTCAAAATCCTTAAGTAGTTTACAAGGTTGCACTATAAAATACTTTCATTTGTTGGAAGTCCCAATTGGACCAAGTTCCTGAAAAAAGAGTTTGTTTTGCCAGTAGGAACTGGTCCAGTGCAGGCCTAATGTATTATTCACACAGAGTTGTGCTCCATCCTTGCCTTCTCTGCATGTACTGCCCTGCTTGACCTGGAAATAAATTCTCAGTGAGACTATAGAATAACGGGTGGGATAAGTAGCTTCAACAGTCTTTCACCAAACTCCTGCCTCTAAATTGAATTTACATGGGAAGAACTTTATATGTTTCACTTAAGAAAGGACATCACTATTGTCTGCCAGTGCAAATCCTCCAGAATCAGCCCTGATCTACCCTGGCACAGGAGAGAGGTGAATCAGACCTGCAGCAGGGACTTCTTTTTTAAAGAAATGAGGTTGAACACTGAGAGCTTTGACAGTCCATTCCTGTCTTACTGTCCATCCGTGTCAATCCAAAAAAAGAAGAGGGAAGGGTCAGTGAAATTCTTCCAGGCATCACTACTGTGATGGAAAGCAGAATTAGTCTCTTATACGTCATTCCTCAGTCTGCCAAACTATGATGACATTTCTCTGAGACACACATGACATCCACATTAGCAGCTGAAGATGTCATTGCAATCTGAGCTATTACAGTGAACTTATTGCTGTTGTATCACTTTAAAATAAACTATTCCCTTACTAAATCAAATTAAGAGTACTTTATCAGTATGGGTGTGAGGTACATTTTCTTTTCACAATTTCCTGCCCCTGAAGTGACTCTAGACTTCTGCTTGTCTTATTGGGTTGGTAAACTAGCGTGCTCTATTGTCAACATGCATTAAAAAACACCATCTAGCTGTTGGAGGAGAGAACGTGTGGAAAAGACCAAGGACACCTGGGCACAAGTATGTGCTTTGCCCAGGCTATTAAGCTGCAGCATTTTACCATTTTCACAGCTCTTTTTTTAACCTAGTTTTTGTTCTTGACTGGCTGAGTGCTTTTCCTGCTCTCTCAAACTCCCCTGCACTGCATCCAGTTTGCTCTTCCAGAACTGATTGACTAGTACAGCAGGTCACCACCCCTGCTGAAATCAGCCAACAAGCCGACCATAACCCCAGCAGATGTTTGTGGTTTATAGGCCAAATGAGAGCCCTGCAGACCGGTGAAATACCAGCACCACAGATGTGGAACCTGGCTGCTCGACACGAGCAACACAAAGCCCCGTCCTGCCCAGCCGGGCTGGGACTTCCAGAGGAGCAGAAGGTCTGAGAGACTAATTAGCCTGCAGAGCCAACACGCTGGCCTATGCTCCATCATTCTGATCGGCACAAAGTCCTTTAATGAAACGCCACATGAGTGAAGTCAGATGAGGCCCCTCTGTAACTTCACCTCGGAGTCTGGCAATCACCTGAGTTCATGATGTCCCCAGAATGTGCCAGCCATCTCTGCCAGGCTCTGCCGCTCACCCCAGCTGGGCTGGAAATGGCCAGCCAGCCTCATTACCACGGTCTGCACTGCTCCTGTACTCCAAATGCAAAGTGGGGATATAGAACCATAATACCTCCAAAAAAAATAAGTGTTGCGTTCTTTTTCTTTTTTAGTTACAGACACTGCTGGTAATTACTGAGGAAAAGAAAGACCAGCAGCTCTCAGCAGGACCCCAAAGAGATGGAGGATGGCACAGCCCGTGTTCAACCAGCCTTTTTTTGTGCAAAGCACGTTATTTCTCTGGTGAAAAAGCCAAGCCACACTCTTGTGCTTTCTGACAAGACAGACACAAATGAGCTTTGTGGTTAGTATTAGCTGCTGAAATCTTCAGGAGCCTTGCGGTGCAGGTGTGATTCAAAGAGAAGGTAGGGGAACAGCAGCAGCATTGAGAACCTACTGCGAGGCAAGGAGACACCCCGAGCCCGTGTCCTGCTGCCGCAACCCCACGGGGCCTTTCCCCACGTCCTGGCTGAGACGCCGAACGATTTGAGCCGACACGGAGCCGAGTGGCGGGGCTGAGGGGACGGGCGGCGGCCGGGATGCTCCTTGAGGGAAGAATGAATGGACGGACAGACGGACGGACGGACGGCGCCCGAGC
>VZTB01014401.1:117652-209579 GCA_013397245.1 Thryothorus ludovicianus | reverse complement strand
CGCGCTCCGGGCAGGGCGCCCCGCCGCTGCCCGCGCCCGACGGCGGCTCCGCGGGGCGCGCAGCCCGCACCCGGCCAGCGCTCGGAGCCCGTCCCCTCCTCCGCCGCTTCTCTCCGTGGAGAGCGGCGCCTCTTGGAGCCCCCCCATCTCTGGATGGATTGTAAGCCGCCAGATGTCGGCCGTGGGTGATGGCCGGGGCCTTGCGGGGTCCTACGGACACGAAAATCTCGGTGTTTACGGTAGATCCGCCGAAACTGCGGAAGAACCTACTTGTGTCAAAGGCGTTGAGATCTCTGAGAGGTTTCGAGGAAGCTAAGCACTTCAGAAGGAATTAGAGAGGCAAATTTTGTCAGAGTGTGTGTGGTTCAGGGCCAGAAGCGCCACTCAGGTCTCTGGGACCAGCACTGCCGTGTTTTGAACTGGCAGCACAAGCCCACTGGCTAGGAAAGGTCATCACGCCAAGGTTTGTGCGGCTGCAGGGCTTTACACCCGCTGCGGGCAGGTGCATCTCGTGCAGAGCTGCTCTAATGGCACACTTGGTCTCCAAATCAGTACATTGTCAAGGTCCCTGCCATGGGATACCTTTCATTCCTGTGAGGAATCCTGCGGGCTTCTCTTCTCCAGGCCTTGATTCCTTGCTGGGGAGCCATCACACGGGGTCTGGCAGCTCCAATGAACTTGAAGTTAGTGAGCTGGTGGATTTTGCCAGCATGATCCAACAGTTCTTTGTAAAAATGGAGTGGCTCTGTTGGAGACCAGTATGCATCATACTTAAAATAAGTTTCCTTTTATTGGTAGGAGACAGGAAACAACAGAGTGATTAACTTATTCCCAAAGTATGTGCTTAACTCATAGAAACAGAGAACCTCTTTTTTTTTTCCTACTTTTTGTGTAGTTATTTATGATGTCTACTGAGGAGCCAGGTCCCAAAACAGTATTCCTTGTCCCCCAGGTAAAAAGCAGGAAACTGATTTCTCACCTGTTCTTCATTATGAACTCTAGAGTTCAAATTGACATTGGCCTCTACTGTGCATAAACTTACAGCTACCCCTTTGCAGGACTGTGAGAGGTTAAATGATGTCTCAGAAAATGCTTTGTCTGCACCTGGAAATGCAAACCCTGGAAGGCAAAGCAGAGCATATTTTAAAGGAAATGATCCCATTCTGTGAATGTATCTGATCCAAAGAACCCTTTACACGTGATGATTTCTTGGATTAGCTCTGTTAATCCCACATGATGTCAGGATGATCTCTCCATGGCTCTCCTTCTGGGTTATGCTTGTAGAGCAGAGGGTGAAGGCTGCTTCCCCCATGTATGGTCTGTTACAGCTAGAGAGCTGAGATGGTGTTCTTGGCAGAGGATAACTCTGGATTGTGCTTCCATGTAACTGCTTTTATACTCTATTCTCTAAAGCATTTAAGCACAGAGAATGCCTAACTGAAGAAATTTCTTCTTCTCAAATAAAAAGGCATATGCAGATTTCCTGCAGATTATATTCCATAGAAACAAAAACAAAACGCAAGAAGATACATATAAATAAATAAGCCTTCTTGGAGGATGCCCTGAATCAAGTGGGGTGTCCAAGGGACCACAACCTTAAAGAGAGAAACTAATGGAAGAAATTTCACTTCAGGATCAGAATTAACCTAAATTGGATGCAGAAAGCAACTTGAAAGATAAAAAGAAATCAAAAATTATTGTTTCTTGATGTCCAAAGACATATTATTGTAAATGTGAACAGAGAAAAACAGTTGTTTCCACACTAATAAAATTACCCAGGTCAGAGGTGTAGATCTTTAAACAGTAGTTCCCACATGCTCCTTTGGGATTTTATCTGTAAAAAGTTCTGTAAACTTTCTTTAGCTGTACTGTTAATCCCCATCATTAAAATTAATTAAAAAATACCAGTGACCACTATCTTTAAAAGAAAAGAAAAATTAATTCATGAAATGGGATTCCCAGGCCAAATGGAGTATTTTTGGGTATCCCCTTTGAAAAAGTACAAGAAAGATTTGGGGTGAACAGCAATGATGTTGTTTCTTCAACAGAGAACCTCGTCCTTGTCCTGCCTATGTCCTTGACAGTGCCTTTATTTTTGTGGCTTTCTCCACTTTTTCTGACTCAGATGGCAAAGAGAAAATCTTGTTCAGCAGGCAACACAGGGGAAAAGCCTACCGTGACCTCTAGGCCACCTGCTTACAGGTGTGTGCATCTTTATGGCAGTTTCTATGGCGGGCTCCATCCCCTATAGAAGAAATCCTTCCTCAGCAGCTGTGGATAGCTTCAGAGTGTTGGAACAGAGCACAGCTAATGAATTGCCTGTTAATGCCCCATCCATGCTTATGACAGTTAGTAAAGGCACTGGTGACAAGGTAATTTTTAATAGGATGAGCAGTGTGTCAGAATACTAATAAGGCACTAAAAGAAGTGATTTCCAGGGCAGTCACCTCATTGCTCAAGTGAAAGAGGGGACTATTCCCTCCGGCCCTTTCCTCAGAGCTCCCAAGGACTGTCACCCATAATGATCCAAATTCCACAGCCTCTTCTGAACTACTGCTTAATTGGGAAAGTACTTCTGAGGGAAAAAAAAAAAAAAAAAAAAAAAGAGAGAGACAATCCTGCAAGCCACTGAGTTTCCCAAACCTCACTGAGCTTAATTTAAGCCTTGCTTAAGGGTTTGGCTAGACTGGGAGGTTTCAGCAAGTTAAGGGTTAATTATTTGTGTTGTCTAAATAGTCTCTGCCAGTGCCTGAGCCCCTCAGGGTCACAGACTGTCTAGAAAATAGGAAAGAACAATCCAAAGACCTTGTTGGCAGAGAATAAGATGAATGCCGGTCCCTACGTGAAGATTGGCACAAGAATATTATGAAATAGTCCATGCTGTGGTTGAGCTGGACCTGCTTACCTGGACATAACTGTGGGGGAACTGAGGATGGGCAGCAAAAACTGTTGGAAGAGTGAAAAGGTTTCCATGCAAAGCACAGGTGGATAGTTACATCTATCCTTGCAAGGAGAGGCTCAGAGAATAATGGCAAAGGAGGGGTAGGTTAAATAGGGCTACTTACCTTTCACAGCATGGAAAGAAATAAAAAAGCCAGTATGAGGATTTCTTTGCATTGCATATTAATCTGAGGATACCATTGCCACAGGACTTTGGAGGCAGAGGAACTTTTAAAAGGATAACATGGTTACAGAAAGACAAATGTGAGTCAGGTTGTCCAGAGCGCAAGCCAGCTGTTAGCTGACAGGGACTGGCAAAACACCTGGGCATATCTGTGGTTTTTGCATCATCTTCTGATGCTTCCATTGAGTGTCAGTCAGAGAGATGCTACACTCCGAAATGGACTTGGAGCTCCTCGACAATTCTGCCATGGAAAAGGGAACCACTTGCACACGTAAAAACCAGACCAAGTCAATCCTTTGGCGATACAATGGTAAACCCTGAAGATACACACACTCCAATGTTGGCATTTTGTGAGCCTTGTGTCCTTATTTTTCACCCATTGGTGCAGTAAATGCAGGGTGCAAGATAGAATAATATTGGCATGGTTATTCCCTCGTGTGGTAGGAAAACCATCACGTCTTACCTGCTGGCAGGAAATGCATCAAGGACTGCTCTATAGAAAAATGCTGTCTGTTGTAGATAACTGGCTTAATAATGGAAAAGAAACACACTGACTGCCTCAATTTGGAAAAGTTACTACATTTTACTGCAAATGTGCCTGAAATACATTGCAAAAAATATGTCCAGATCAGATTTCTTTGGAAGAAACATTACAATCCTCACTTCTGCAAGGAACCCCACCAAAATCAATGAAACTATTCATTTTAAAAGCTTATTAATGTGAAAGCACGTTTACTTTACAGGAACAGCGGTAAGAGTCCTCTCTTACCAACCAAAGATTTATCTACCTCACAAGGATTTATTGCTCTGAAGCTAAGGTTGAAACATGCATATCTGTATATCCCTGTAATTACAGTATGTGTCCTTTCAATTGCTTCATATATCTTAGAGGCTCTGAGTGGCCTGATAGCTGTACGTCAGCGAGATGTGAACTGATCCTCTAAGAGCCTTTGTGCTTAAATGTAATGTTTTCCAAGCACCTGGCATCGCTGATATCCCTGGTTTTAATATTAGTATCATCCCAGTCACAGGTAGGGTTGTTAAACAGTAGCCAGTCTGCCTTTTACAAATGATAACTGCATTTTATTATTATTTTACATCTGCCAACAGCCCCAGCTGTTTGTTCCAAACCTTCCCTGGAAGCTTTTAGCCCTGACTTGGATTAGCTCTGCAAAAATCACTGTTACAGTTTGGTTCATCCTAGGGGAGGAAGGGATTTGGAGGAGGAGGACGAGGGGAGGCAGAAATGAGCAGTGAAGCAGGGGAGCAGCAGCCTTTTGTTAAGCACCTTCTGACACAACAGAAACTTTCTCCACTCATAGAAGATTTGCTGTTAGAGGGTCCTATACCCTCTCTTTCCCATACCTCATTATGGTATGGTATGGTTATGTTGTATGCAAAATGGTTTTTCTGGCAATCCTCAAGCTGTGGGGCCAGAAACTTCCCTCTTTAAGGGGACAAGAGGAACAACTCACAAATGATCTTCAGTTTTTACTATATTCTTCCAAATCAATGATCAATTGCATTTACAGAGCAAAACTGACAGCTGTCACAAGTCTTACTTACTCCTGTTTGATAGACACCAAAAAATCTGTGTATATTAATATAAACCAATACTCACCTCTCACCACCCAACCTGGCCTTGTATGTTTGCAGGGATGGGGCATTCACTACCTCTCTGAGCAACCTGTTCCAGTATTTCACCAGTCTCATTATGAAACATTTTCTCCTTGTATCTCATCTAAATCCATCCCCTTTCAGTAAAGAACCATAACCCCTTATCTTATTGCTACAGGCCCTGCCAAACCTGATGACAAAGTTTGTCCCTGGATCTTTCTTATAACCCCTTTAGGTACTGGAATGTGCTCTAAAGTCTCCCTGGAGCCTTTTCTTCTCTGGCTGAGCACCCCCAACTCTCTTCGCCCTCTCAGTCTTTATAGGCAAGGTGCTCCAGCACTCTGATGATTTTTGTGATCCTCCTCTGGACTTGCTCCAACAATTCTATGTCCTTCCTTTGGAGAACTGGATGCAGCCCTCCGGGTGGGGTCTCACAAGAACAGAGGAAAGGAGCAGAATCCTCTCCCCCAGCCTCCTGGTCTCAACTCTTTTGATGCAGCACAGAACACAGTTGGGTTTCTGGGCTGTGAGTGCACACCAGTGGCTCATGTACAGCTTCTCAACCACCAGAGCCCTCAAGTCTTTCACCACAGGGCTGCTCTTAGTCCTTTCCCCCCCCATCCTGTATTGACACTGGGAATTTTCCCAGCCCAGGCGCAGGACTTTGCAAAGCAGTGAGAAAAACTATTCTATTTGAATTCTTGAAGTTGAGCAGCAGTGTAGAAGTCTGTGCCAAAAATTAATTATTTCGAGTGACAAATAGTAAATCAATATCTTGGTTTTATCTGAATGAGATTCTCAGGTAACAGAGTTACAAGTGATATGAATAGAGCACTGGTTGGGTTTTACTGTCCCTGGAAGCCACTGGGATAGTGCTGTGGAGTTTCAAGACCATAACAGTTCATGTGGATTGCCAGTGGAGTATAATATGTGTTGGACTTTGATGATCCTTGGGGGTCATCAAACCTTCTAACTCAGGATATTCTATGGCTCTGTAACGTAGAGCATGCTTTACTTCTACATGTTGCAAAACAGCCAGCCATGCAGAACACACCACGAACGTTTCTCAGGAACACCAGTTGGCCATCTAGAGCAAATGCAGAGCTTATGGGGGCCAAGAGGGCCTACTCCTTGAACTGGATTGGCTGGGCATGGTGGAGCTCTGTTTCCTTGTGTGGGGTTGTGTGGACAGAGCTATGGTGGGAAAAGTCCTGGCGCACCCTTTGCCACTTGGCTGGGGAGCTGCACTGAGGCCCACACCCTTGACCTTGCAGGGTCAGGGGTGCCCTGTGAGGGAAAGTGACCCAGGAGCCAAGGTCTGTTTGCCTGAGTCTGCTGGGAGTCCAGCAGTTTAGCACACAACATCTCTCTCCTGTCAGGCAAGGCTGAGTGTCCTTTCCATGGAAACTTGGCGGATGGTGGGATAGCAGGTCCAGGGAAGCTGGCCAGAACTGCACTGCTGGTGCTCAGGGATTACCAGACAGGATTTTTTTGCAAACCAGGAATGCAGAAAGCTCTTGTCCTGGGTAAGTCATTGTGGCCTCTCACCCCAAGGTGAAGGGAAATAAATCCTGGGCAGAAATAACATTCTGATTTACAGATGCAAGCCCCTTCCAGTATGGAACATGGCAGCTTGAGCAGCTCTCTCTGTCTCGGGAGGCTCAGCCTGCCTGCAAACCACGGTGAGGTCAGGGAAGGCCCTCTTTGGGTTAATTCATCTACCCCAGCCTCACTTCAGGAAAGTTTTCATTAAGGCTGGAACGTTGGTGACAGCTCTAACTAAGGCTGCCAGAGTGTTTCCATTATGTTATATCTCCCTGTTTTCACTTTCTTGCAACTCTCCAAAAGTTTCACCTAGAAGGCTGAAATTTTCCAGGCCTCCTCTCTAGCTGGAGGTGAAGGGTTTTGTGGAAAATTGGAAAGCAAAAATAAAAAGAGAGGGAAAAAATCGTTCTGCTCTTTTTGAAATGGCAACATCCAGACAGAGGTAGTAACTTAAGAGAACAAAATTTAATAAAAGGAAACAGTGCTATTGTGCACTCAGAAATTACTGACACTTAGAATTTTGGATGAATTTACAAATATTTTTTTTTTAAATTGGAAGAAATAACTGATTTTTACTTTCCTTGTTTTCCTGCATCCTTTCCTTTTAGCTCAAGGCATCTTTAAGCAGTTCTGGCTGCCTTGTGCTGCTCAGTCTCCAGTTCCCTCTTCTCTCTGTGCACAATTCCAGGCTTGACACAGGCTCTGTGACTCAAAGCTCCTCTCAAACCCCTGAGTTGGATCCTGGATGGTTCCCGTGACCAGCAGGGCTCTTCCTTCCCTGCACATATGTTTTTGCCTGAGGATAGGTCTGATGAATTTGGAATACCTCTGTTGTGCTGGACTCTGTGTTGTGGTGGGTCTTGAACTTGCAGAATTCTCCATGTGGAGCTTGAAGCAAGCTTTAATCCATTCTGAGCCAGAGGTGGGACACAGACTGTTAAACCACATGGCCACATAGCATGAAACTGTAGGTAATAAATTTACAATATAAAAATCATTTAACATGAACAGTGTTTTTATTTGCAGAAAATGTAGTTGCTGATATTTCTCTGGTAAGCATACAAAGCAGAGAAATCTGAAGCTAAGTAAACTGTGGCAATTAATCATACTTCCTAATTCAGTTTTCTTCTTAAGCTGGAGAGTCTCTTACTCAGATTGCTCATTTGAAATTGGTTCTGAGGTAAACAACGGTTGCAGTTCTAGGTCCTTGCAGCTGGTGTGTGGAACTATACAGTTGGCTTAAAATGAACCAGTTCACATTTGAAAACCCCTCCTTCACAGCTGTCTGCAAAAGAAGCAGCCACTCACCTCATTGACCACCAAGGGAAACCCAGAGTGCTCCATTTGTTCTAATGGAGGGCTTTTTTCTGCTGATATAATGGATTGCCTTGGGAATTTGCATACTCTTTAGGGTAGTTTTCCTCTGGAGAAGGCCGAAGACCACTGCTGCCCATGACTACTGTTGATGCTGCTTGTTCACAGGCAGTAATAGGACATGGGTTTGGCTGTGAAAGACCCGTTCTCAATCCCTGCTGATGAGGCATGGCAGAGCCAACAAAAATACCCGAGTCAATAAAATCAAGACCAAGTCAAAATACTTCAAACTGGATAAATAAAACACAGGAGACAGCTTCATGTGTGGAAATGGAAAATTAAGACCTGTAAATTTAGAGAAAAACACTCCCTTCCTGCCTCCCCTATCCTTTGCAGTCAGCTCTGAGTTTGTTGTTTTCAGATGAAGGTTTTCTTGCAACTCAGCTGGGGTAACTGACTCTGTTAAATATGCAGGAGGAGATTTGTAAACCATCCATTTCATAACACTCAAAACTCTAGTATCTGACTTTTATGTTCCTATCCCTGCGCAAGATGCCCCTTCATTTGTGTGTGTGAAGGCTGAGATCATGAAGATTGCCGAGAGAAGCATTATAGACAAAGGCTCATCTTCAACTTTATGCCCTCATCCCAGAGGGGATGGGCTCTATTTGCTGAAGGAGGTACTTTATTTCAATTAGGGTTTGTAGCCTTAAACCTCCTGGAACTAGAGGCCAAACTATTTTTGTTCAGAAACTCCAAAAAGCCAGTCCTGAAAGACAACCTGGTGACATGGTGGCAGGTTTTTTATTTGGCAGCTTGGTGGCTAGATGGCTTATTGAGGTATGGAATATACCATCATAAACTTATAGCCCCATTGAGAGCTGTTATGATTTATCTGTTTTGCATGCTAACCAGTGAGGTGATTAGAATCTGCATTTCCCAGGAGAAGGCTTTAAAAACCCCTGTCAGGTAACATAAGGCAGAAGGATGTTTATTTTGTGTACTTTGAAAGTATATGTAAGGTGGAGATTCTTATTTTAGTGTGGGCTTAGAAACCACTGGCCATACTCAAAATCAAGTTGTTAAGGTCTCCAGGACACTTCCCTGGTGAAGGATGTGGTCCTTAGAGACCTTTTGGTGAAGTGACATTAAAAAACAGCCCTGAAGATCACAGTTTGGGATATTTGTCCCCAAAGTAGAAGCAGCTGTTTGTGGCAATGGACACACCAGTCATAGTAACAGTGAGGCTGGCTGCTTCTCACAGAAAGGGTTTTGTGTCAGCATAGAGACTTCATGGGTAAAACTTGAAGGATCTCAGCATTCCTGAGCCTCTATCCTCTGGCTGAGCTGTGCAAATTGGTCAAAGGGCTAGCAGGTAGAAGGAGATAGACAGGGAAATTTGCAGGAAGAGAAGCTGGAAAGAATTTTGCTGGCATGGGTCCAACTGAAGCTCTTTCAGTGCAACACATGGAGGCAGCAGTTTGGGAAAGCTGAACATTTCGTCAAACAGGGTGCTTGGGAGAGACTTCAAATAGAAAACCAGGTTCATCTTCTATCTCTGGGATGTGGAGTTTGCTGTACATGGTGATCACTGCCTTCATGTATATGTGTGTGCGTGTATAAATATATGTATATGTGTCTCTATAGAAGACAATTTATCCTACTTCACTCTGCCTAATTTTAAGTTTGTGGCAGCTAAATCTTCAGGTGGACACCAGGACATGAGAAGTACTGTTGAAGAATATTAATTCAGAGAAGTAGTATTATTAGGTGCTGTGTGCAGGTAGGTGCACCAAGGTAAAACTGAGGTAACATGAAAGAGTTAACTTAACATTGATCATCCTTGGCAATATGAAGAGAAAAACAGAGAATTGCAGTAGACATCACTGGCTTGCTCTGCGGCCACTTACTTATTGAATAGCTGCAACAGAAAATGAGTTCCCAGCTTTCTAGACCTGTTCCCTGGAACTTGAATTTCATGGCTGTCAGCATTTCCTGATTTAAGGCAGAAAACTCCTAGCTGACATTTTGTTTCCTAGATAGAGGTCTTGAAGGAGGGATTCACCTCAAAGTGGATTTTCTGATGGAAAATACAAAGTTATAAGAGAAGAGCCAAACTGTTCTAAGTGAGGAGAGCAAGGGACAGGGAAACAATGGTTAATACAAGGTTAGCTGCTAAGGGATGAAGAATACAGAGATGCAAGCAAAAGTGGGAAAATACATGCAGAAAATGCAGAAAGTAGAGCACAGCCAAAAAATACAGAATTCCACCCAAAAGGGAGCTGCACATAGCTCTAAGAGAAAGCAGAAGATGTGTTAACAGAAATGAAAGTGAAGAAGAAAACACCAGACATCACCAGCCGGCATCATCTTGACTGAGAAATTCACAGGCAGGTTTTTCAGTGCCAAGAAAACACAGCGCCAGGGATTCAAAAGGCACTGTGGTATCAGGCTCTGACCCCCTGGTCTTGAGCCCTTTTTGACTTCTAACAGGCACTGCTTGCTCCAGAGAGGATATCACAGAGTGCACAACGTATTTTGTATTTTCCTGGGCCACATATGCTTCCCCTTGAAAACAGCTGTTGTCTTTCAGCTTTTTCCCTGTGGGGAAAAACTTCCCTTGAATCAAAGCACAGTATTTCCTGTCTGCTGTCCCTGTGCCATTACACCATCCCTCCTTCACCAGGGGGACATGGCTTTTTTGCATGCTCCAGAAAGTGGCTGCCCAGCAGCACTGGGAAAAAAGAGGTTTGGTTCCAAACACAACACTAATGGGGAAAGGGAGGAGAATAGGGAAACACCCCACCAGCACCAACAGGGAGGGGCTCCTGCCTGCACCCACCCAAGAACAGAGGCTGAACAATGTGCTCCACAGGCCAGCCAACATCCACCAACCCTGAGTGGGACCATGGTCACTGCTGCCGGGCTGGCGTGTGTCTGCCTGCATGGGTGCACCTGGTCCAATGGAGAACTGGGAGTGCAGAGCAAAATCCCACTCTTACCAACAGCCCAGTAAGGCTGGAGTTGCTGCTGAAAGTCATGGAGGGGTGTCAGACATGTAGACACTTTCTTGTGAAGGAAGTGGACAGCAGAAGTGAGGCTGCTGTGTCCCTGCAAACCTCATTTGGCATGGGAGGGAGGAGTTTTGCCTAAAGCAGCTGACTTTTGCATGACCGTCTCTGGAAATGTAGATAAAGAACATTTCATACTGGAAAAAAGCCCTGCTGTCGAGTTAGCTGTTGGCACTCTTCATCTTACATTTCCAAGCAACTGGATGGATTCTGAATTTGGCTGTGTCTGGGACAGAGAAAGCAGTACAAAAGGGATTGGTAATCAAGGAGTGCCTCCAGCTCTCTAACCATAATAAAACACATTTTTGTACTCTTCTTTGGACATTGATGGCAAAAATCCTACTCTCTTAGTAAGAGAGTTGAAATCTGGAATGATGATTGCATCAGTGGAAGGAAGCCAGACTTGCAATGCTGTAAGCTAGCAAACGATCTGGATGACAATCAAGATGCAGCATTATAATGAAACTTCTCAGGTTGGTTTTTTTTTTTAAATTTTGTCTTGTGACAGGAGCCAGTTCTGATTTCCCTTACATAAGGCTATGTCTGACTTTAGGATGCCTCTCATGCAGCAGCAGCATGAGCATCCATGGTTTCCATTCCATCCAAAACTAAGCATCCATGGTTTCCATTCCCCTCCTAAATATAAATTTCAAGGTGACAATAAATACTAAAACGAAAAAGAGATGTAATTTTAGTGACAGTAAAGCAAATTGATGTAGAATGTGTGTGACATTTTTTTCAATTTTCCTCTTGTTTTTCCTGATGGTGTTTTGTGCTAAACATTACATTTGCAGATGCAAAATTTAAAGAACACTTTATCTTCAGCACAGAGAAACATAACATGTAATTTGCAGCTTCAACCAAGAGTGATGGCCTTATTAGTAATGGGAATTTACTGATTAACTGCTGTTAGCAAAACATCATCTCCAAACCTGTTAGTCTCAAACTGGCAGCCGCTCTGTCGGCAGGAGCTTTTTTATTTCGTCTCGGGGGAATTCTGTAGAAATATTTCTCATTTAAACAGCTTTAGCCTTGGCCTTTCAGTAATTTTTATGGTCTCCACTAATAGGTTAACAATTGGTTAAGAGCAACTATCAGCTTAATGTCAAGTCATTCACAGGGAAAAGTTCAAGGAGAGAAGTAACACTATTTCAAAAGAGGGCTTATTTTTGAACAAAGAGCTCCCATCAGTTTAAAAAGCCAGAGGGATAAAAATGAATGCAAGAGAGAAATGGAAAAATTGGCACTGGGGAGGAAAAGCCAGGGATCTGAGTGGAACCAGGAGAGGGGTGCCAGTGTTACTGGGTGCAGGGTGGAGGTGCACCAGAGCGCCCTGTGCTCCTCAGGGGCTGGCATGCTGTGAGAGGGAGCGTGTGTTTGTGGGCTGGCATGGCTTCAATTCCTGCTGCAGCTACTCCTGAAATGCTGAAGGGCGGAGCTTACTCAGATTCAGTCACTGCTGCCTGCAGCTCTTCATGGTCCTCCAGGTCTCTGCAATGATTCCCAAGTTCAGAGACCCCTAGAAACCAGCATTGTCTTCTTAAAAACCATCATAATCTCTTCTGTCTTTGTCCATATTTCCTTCACCAACTTGTCCAACTTTTTTTATTTTTTGTTTGCATGTTTGTTTCAGCATATTCCCATTTTTCTTACAATTCCTATCTTTCCTATTTTCTCCCAGTCTCAAGCAATGCCACCAGTTCCCAGTCTCTCATTTATGTCCAGGCTTTTGTCCATTCTCCTACTAGCCCACCCCTTAGACCCAATTCTGCAGCCCAGCTCACATACATCTTTCTCCTTCATGCTCTCTAGACCCTGACAGGGCACTGAGCAAGCCTTCAGAGGACATGTGTGCTCTTGCTCTTTGCTTCTGTGCCAGATGTCAAAGTGGCCAAGGCACAGCTGGGAAGGGAAGTTCTGCTCAGCTGCTGGGTGCAATCAAGAAGGCAGTGGCAGATAGATGCTCATGCAATGTTCATCGTAATGAGTCTTGTTGCTGGGGCATGAACAGGAGTTGTTTTTCCTCCCAGAGCTCTCAGACAGACAGACCTTGGAATTACTTACAGTGTTGCAAAAGTGCACAACATTGTCCAGAGTAAATCTCTGCTGAACTGGAGCTCTCTGATCCTCCTCCTGGATGTGCAGAGTGAGGCAAGGGCATGGGAAGAAACTCCCATCTCCCGACAGATTTTCCAGCTTAATTACTCATCTTATCTGGACATTATTTTTAAACAGAAGTTTTCCTCAAAATAGGAGCATTTGAAAATCCTTCCCAGCTGTGTTCAGTGTAGTTTACCATGGCAAAGGTGGGCAGGCTTTCCTTCCAGAGATCTGACAAACCTGGAACCACCCTGGGATATTGTGCTCCCCTTTTGCCTAGTGATACCAGATGAACAGTCTGTGCAGAAGGCTGTGTAAAACATCATCACTTTCCATATCCCAACTCTTGGACCACAGGTTCCTGACTGATGTGCAAGAGGCAGACAGCTGTATAAGCAGGTGACTCATATGGTCTTGTATGGCGAGAGTTCTTATATGGGGAAGGACAGACAAACCCCTGTTGCCATCACACCAGGTAATCAGAGGAAGAAAAACAAAATAAAAACATAATAGTTATCGAAAGCATCCAGATCTTTTGTTTGCTTTGCACTACCAGTTCCATCAAATGATGTTTTGCTCTCTCCATATAGTACCCATATATATTTTTATAAACACATCTCTATATGTATATAGGCACACACAAATATATATATTCATCCATGGCCCAAAATCTAAATCATGGTCTGTTTGCTGTGCAAGGCAGGGATGCTGATGTCTTATTTCCTTGTGTGATTCCTTGTGGAGCTGAGATGTGAGGCCCAGCTGGGATCTTTAGACAGAATAGTAAATGAAAGTGCCTCATGGCCCATGTTACTCAGTGATCTTCAAGATCAATGCTGGCTTCCTGAAGTCCAGTCTACTCTATACACTTCTTATAATCAAAGGAAGAAGCTTTCTTCCTCCCCCCACTATTTAATACAGACAGTATCTGAGCTTCAAACTGAGGCCACAGGGCCCTTTGCAGACACATAAACCGGTGATGAAGTGGAATTGCTTCACCTCAGAAACCAGGCTCTAAATGACTTCAGACAGCTTCTAAATATATTCAGTCTGAAGGAAAACTTTCTTCTGGCTTTAAAGCCTAGAGATAAAAGAACTGTCTGGTGAAAAAAAAGGCAAATTTTTCCTTTTCAGAAGAGCCAAAATGCTGCACTTGATTGTTTAAGGGCACAAGGGAAATATATAGCTTAAGTCAGGCTTGTTGCATGAACTGGGACCTAATTCCATGACTCACTTGGAATATGAGCATCCATACCAGGCAGAGGAACCTCTGGCCATCAGCAGCAGTTGGCCCAGGGCCTCCTGACAACTCTTTCAAGCCCTTTGGCCTCTCAGACTGGGATATGCAGTTTCCTGCT
The DNA here is from genome assembly GCA_013397245.1 of Thryothorus ludovicianus. Lineage (NCBI taxonomy): Eukaryota > Metazoa > Chordata > Aves > Passeriformes > Certhiidae > Thryothorus > Thryothorus ludovicianus. The sequence continues at coordinate 195,450 of VZTB01014401.1, read as the reverse complement.
CTTTCTCCTGTCCCTGGAATAGAAGCACAGCAACAAGCCACAGCTGGGGATGAGCAGCAGCTGGGTTGCTATATGCCTCACAAACCTTCATTTTTGGTCTTAATGTGCAAAGGCATAGCATAAGAAATAGCTTTAAAACTTTTTTTTTTTTTTAAAGTCTGCCTTAGATTCAGGATTCATAGAACCCAGAATCAATGGAATCAAGGGGTGTCCTGATTCATCCCTAACATTAGTTTTTGCACCTGATTTCTATCTGGTTTGGGAGAGTGATAGGAAGATAGGACACAAAGACTATTATCCAGGGTCTGTACTCGTTTTCAATGACATGGATGGCAAGTTGACTTCAAGGGAAACTTAATCAGGCTGTAGATTTGATACTATCAGGGAGGAAAGAATCATTAAAGGGCAGAAAAGAGGGGAATTATCCAATGCAATGTATTTCTTGGATAGCTAGAAGTGACTCTGCATAACAGGGAAAGCATTACTTATTTTCTAGGAGAAGTTTTTTAATGGTATTTGAGCTGAGATTTTTTTGGCTGTTTCTCAGGCTTTTTATTGAGACATTGCTGGAGTATTCCACTAGCTGCTGGAGTATAAAGGGGACAGGTCAACCTTGAAATATTATGGTCTTGGGACAACTCTTGCTCTTGTTTTCTCCCCAGTGTAAATCCAGAATAACAGTAATGACTTCAGCTGAGCCACCTCAGATTTACATCAACACAAATGAGAGCAGGGCCTGCCCATGCAGAGGCAGCCTGAGGGATTAGGGGTCTGCCTGTGTGTTGTACCCTTGCCTCAAATTGACACCCCAGCCTTAATTCAGTGGAGAACCAAAGAAACTGCTTGCCCTGCAAATGAGCATTGATGCTAATGTATTGCAGAGGGGATTTATCAAGAAGCTGGCACCTTGGTATCCATCTCTTTTTTGCATAGCAGAGAAAAGTGAATAAATGCATGAGATTAGTTCTGCACTGGGCAGAAGAGGAGGTAATTCTGGCATTAGAAGAGCTGCAGGCTCAGCCTCAGGGAGTGTGGTAGGTAAAAGTGCTTTGTGTGTTGAACACAATGAACATTGCAGATGAATGAAGACTGAGCCCAGATCCTTATTTTAAAAATAAGGTTTATTAGAGAAAACATACATAGAACCAAGTGAATCCAAGTTTTTATTAAAAAATACAGAAATAATTTTGCCCATAATAAAAGAAAGTACTGGCTTTTTCTATGAAACATAAATCTGGAGATTTAGGACCTTTTCACTTTATCACAGCCGGTCCCCTTCCATACTACATTCTTTAACATACTCCATCAAATTGTGAAAATTAAGCAAAAGTCTGCTGTACAAAATTAAGTACATTTAGACCAGTAATACTCAGCTTATTTAAGATGCAAACAGTATCATATAGCACACGGAACAGGCAATATACAGCTATACATTAAAACATGCCTCTAAATAGTGACAGAGAATTCACTGGAAGGAATAAGTTGCAGTTAATAAAGAACAATGTCTGAAGAAATAGAAAAAGAATCACAGTTTGACACGATATTTGGTAAATGGCAGGACATGTATTGAAACACTGTACATATGAAGAATGACTATATTGGACCCACCCATACAGAACATGTTAAATTGAGTTTTTATTTGGCTCAGATGCATGAATATGTATGAGGTGTACATATGGTGGGCAGGTGCATATCTGTGTACATACATCAGACCAGTGTGCACATACACATAGAAAGGCACACACCTCCACAGCTGAAGACAAATCACTTCAATAAAACCCTTTGAGGCAGGGTGAGAGCAATACTAATATGCTGTTTGTCGTAATCGGGCCACTCCTGGGACTCCAGGCATTTTATTTGCATGTTATCCCCACTTGTAAGTTCCACATTCATTTTACCTCAGCTCTCCCATGTTGGCAAAGTGAATACAAAACTGTTCAATATAAAGCAACGTTCACTGTTCAAGATGATTTACTGAGAGAGGATTTGATAGCTGAGAAACAGCAAAGTATGAAAAGGTTTGCATTGTTTTCCAATAAGTGGAACTAAGGGGCAGATGTCTTTTCCCTCACGATCATTAGCATCATATGGTAATCCTGGCATAATTTACAATATATCCCGTATGTTACCTTTAGTAAGATTTTTTGGTCAGAAATGGAGAAGGCTTGTATTAAGAAGAGTTGTAGGCATCTAAATCTATGTAAGCATCTAAGCAACGCAAATTGTTTATTATCTCCTGACAATAAGAGAAAAATAATGTTACAATATGGTGCTAAGTAAAATGAGTGGACAGCAGAGTTAACATCAGGTTTTCCAGAATCAGAAATTGCCTATACTCAGCATGTTGAGCAATCAGCTTGAGACAAAGCTCAAGACCTATGGCAATGATACAAATGTTCAGGCTTGGCATTGACTGGCACAGACCTGCATTGCTGCATGGGGGCCTTGAAACTGCTCACAGGCTAAGATGATTTCTTGTTTCTCATTGAAAGAAAGCAAAACAAAACAGTGCTAAGGCAAAGACATGTTAAATATGAATAGGGAAACTCTGACTGTTCTCTCATCATGAGTAGCCCCACACTGATGATGGGGGATGATCTGGACTTATACCAGCATCAGAAAAGAAGCAGCAAGGAAGAATTACACAGCAGAACATGCTCAAACCCTGTAAAGCTGTGTGGTGCTGTGGATTGCGGAGGGGGGTGGGAGAACACTGAGAATAGTCCACATGGTCGTTTCTCTCCAAGAGGGCCCTCAGGCAGCATCACTCTTGTCATGGCCCATGGGGCTGCCATTGGCAATGCTGTACTGCCAGTATAAATAAACAGATAAACAAATAAACATAAATAAATAAATAAACCAACCCCGCTGCCTTTTGCCAGCAGGAATAGAACAGGAGCCTGGTGACATCAGTGTGGTAGTGCCAAGTAAAACCACACAGGACAGTGAAAGGAGGGGGACAATATGAGCCAACGACTTTCAAAAGTCCTCAGCATTATACACACCTCACATGAGGTCATAGAATCATAGAACAGAATCATAGAACAGTTTGATGGAGTCATCAGCATCATTCAACCCCATAATCTTATAATGACAGCACATTTTTAATAAATAGGAAATCTAGTTATTTACATTCTATTTTTAATATACAGTCCGGCAGGAAGGAATCCTGGTGAGCTACTGCTTGTGAACTGATTTCTCTGTTTTAAGAGCTGTCACTGAGGAGAAGCCTGTGCCATGTGCTGGACAAGCTCCTGTTATCTCCTATGGGAGCTGGATGAGAGGAGACACAAATGCGTTTTTCTAACGATGTGAGATGTGGAGATGCTGTGTCTATCAACAGTAAGTGGTAGAGTCTGTAAAAAATTTGGGAGTGTCAGAATGCAAGACTGTGAGTTTGAACTCTTGGTTGTCACCAAATTGCTTGTCTAGTCGGGTTTTACTCTCTCTAGCAGATATTATATATGCTTGAAAAAATTAAAATAGCTATATAATCCCTTGATATCTGATGCCTGTTACAAAATATCTACTCCAAAGGCTGTATAGTACCAGGAAAGAGCTGTCATTCACCTTTCAAGGTTAGTAGATATATATAAAATTCCAACATTATAAAATATCTGCAAGATGCTATGAAAGAACCCTACCTATATAGCTGCTGCAGAAACTGAGGCTTATCTTGCAAATTACAGAACATTAAAAACCAAAGCTAACACATTTTGAGCCCAATTATCAACACAAAAACTGATAGCTGTACATACATCAAAAAAGCCCTGTACATGCTTCACTAGCCCTGGAAGCTAATGCTGAGGAGTTGGAAGAGAGCTCAGAGCAGCGTTTAAAGAAAAAAATTAAAAAGTGTGAGCAGGAGTTGCTCTATTTTGTGTCCTGATTTAAGGCTTCCACTTTCCAGCTGGATAGAAACTGTTCTGCTATGGTCCTTCATACTGTTTGGAAACAGAGACCCAGAGCCAAGATCTGATCTCATTCCTACTGGTAGAAGTATGCAGTAGCCCCACAGAAGCTACAGTCATTACTCTAAACTCACACTCTGTGCACCCATGTGTGCTCTGCCCTGCATTATTGCACGTATTTCAGCATGAAGGATGAGACTGTAAATATTGAAATGCCAGTTGCCACACAGATTTTTTTCCCATTCTTAATGTGGGCTTACAAGCATGGCCTTCCCTCACTGATGATTTTGTCTGTCCCACCACCACTTTCCAGCTGGCCAATGTCACTTCTTCCTCCAACTGGATGGCTCTTTCCTACCTTCTGTTGCTCTTATCACTGGCAATGGGCACCTCTTCTTTCCAACCAACTTTCTGATGCTGGCTGAAAGCAAGCTGGACCTTCTCCAAGCCTGGGGAAGCAATGCTGGTGGCTCTGCACACATCAGTGCTCACACCTGCCTAATGGTGTGCCATTCACAGGTCCAAGCCTGGTCCATGTGGCCATCAGCAACAGGGTGGGAGCCAAGGATTCATCCCAGTGAGCAGTGTAACTGGGACTCTTCAGAACAAGGAGAATGTCAGCAGCTTGAATATCAATAGGCAGCACAGGAAAAGATGGAAGCCAGAGGGGGAAACTGCACTTATCCATCATAAAAGTGCTGAGCCTTTAATGAGTTTATTCATTGCAAATAGTCATCAGCCAACTAGTTAAAGACCATTCTCAAGATGTGCCTTCCATGCTGGTGAATGAAAACAGTAGAAGAGATTTTGTATGAGATAATGTACAAAAATGTACAGACAACCTAATTCAAAGACATCAGTGCATGGTAGTCTCTGTCACAGCAGAACTGGTACAAGATTATCCTGTAAAGGGCACTTGATGGAAAGGAAAGGAAGGGTTGCAGACAAGTAGACAAAGAGAGAGGTGAAATGGAAGAACAGAGAAGAGCCAAAAGGTAGAGAAGGAGTTGTGGCAAGGGTGAAGAAGACACGTACATGGTTACTGAGAGCCGGAAAGGAAAGAAAGGAAGCAATGCTGCAGGAATGGAACTGGGGACAAAAAAAATGAAACTATCTGCAGTGAGAGGAGAGGAATGGAAAGGGGTAGGAAGCTCCAGGGGAAATGACTAGATAACAGAGGAAGACTCAGGTGGAGAAGAATGACCACAGGGCAAAGGACTAACTGACCTTTAAAGGCTCATTTGGATGCTATTTTTCAGGTTCATAAGGATGTAGTTAAGGGCTGTATGAGGACATAGATGTGGACAGCACTGGGAGAAAAGCCAGAATACTGTGAGAGTAGAGGCTCTTGTGGCTAAGGCACTAGATTCAACCAGAAGGCTTGGGTTCAGATCCTTGGCTTCACCAAAGGCCAGGCTTAAGAGTGTTGGGAAGGAGGCAATTCTGTTCTCCTTCATGGAAGTGCTGCTTCATTTTTCTCAGTGTTCTTCTATTTTCCGCTCACATCACTGTAGGAAATTCATGCCATTGACTTCTATTTGTTTTCAGCATTTATCTACAACAGGAAAGGTACAACTGTCTCTAGGAAACCCTTCTCCTTAGGTTGTTTCTTTTGCCTTGTGAAGCTGGCAAGTCTCCAAGGCAGGCTGAGCATCTCACAGTATCCTTGCACAGCACTGGACACAATCCTTACATGTCATTGTGACACAAATACCGATAGCGAGTTTTGACAGCAGCAGCCAAACAAGTTTACATTTAAATTTCAGTATTGTCAGAGGGCTGGTCTATCAAATGAGATACAAATTTTGTTTACACTGATAAAAATGTGTATCAACTCTACTAAATTTATGGGGTCAATAACTCTACTATATTCAACAGTTCCATTTACAAGAAGACTGGAATCTAGGTTGGCTTCTTGTATGTATGTAGACATGGTAAGCAAAAGATTTTTTACGACTAGGTTTCTGAGAGGCATAAAATGAAAGGTTTGGTATGTTGACCTACCACATAGCTGTGGCTATAGCTGCTTTCTGAAGTTTTATGCCAAAAGATTTAAAAAAAAAAGAAAAATAAAAAGAGCTGTTTTTCTTTAAATACTGATTCTTACCAAGCTGATCAGAAGTTTTCTGGGTGCTACAGCATATTAGAAAAGCCATGAAGAAGACAGATAGTTTTTAGAGACAGTCATTTGGTTTGAATGGAACCTGGACATGCAGATCAATTCACTGCACTGCCACTACAGCAAATGTTCAAGGCCATAAAACACATTACAGATCAGGAAACCATCAAAGTGAGGGATAATATTAATCACTAGTCTTTCACTGGCTTGCATTCACTTCAATTCAGAAGTTCTTTTTCTCTCCTTCTACGTTTCAGCTGGAAGACACTGAAACCTCTGAAACTGCTCCATTTTGAAATGTCTTCATACCTTCATACCATACTTGGACTTCAATTTTTTGCCATTCTCCACTCTTTTAGAAGTGGCTGACAAAATGGAGTTGGTAGCACATATTTCATGTGCACAAAGGGCAGCATGATCCCAGTTTTATACAACACTAAGGGACGACTCTGGGTATAAAAGACATTCTGTGCAGGACAAGTTCAATACAGACCTGGAGACAGAGCACAAACTCCATGGGAACCCCAGGGAAGCCAGGGGCTTTACCAGTTTTGAAGCCCCTCCTTCCTAGTTGCTCTGTCCTATCATTTCACCCACTTCACAGCCTGTGTGAGCAGCCAGGCAAGCCTCTCTGAGCAACATACAGACATTCACACATTCTCCTCAAATGCTGCTTTTTGGCAGCTGCCCATAGACCAAGAGGAGCAAGACTCTGAAGTCAGAGATGGAGTCCCTTTCTGAAGTTCTGTGAAGTTCTGTGAGTTATTCCTGTCCGATTATGGCACTACCAAGAGACTGGACCATTTGAAGTATGATGAAGTGTGGTGGATGCTGAAGGAGCCAAAAGTTGCACGTCACTGAGACTCATTTTGAAAAGTGTTTTTTTTTTTAAATTCCACCTCAGCCTTCATCTCAGGAACTCCCAGTGGCATGTCTAAGATCCTCAGGGCATGGGCTTTGGTTTGCTCCAAAGTGGAAAACCCAAACCACCTTCCATGAAACTCATAGCTAAAATGCAGAGCTAACAGGAGAAGGTGTTGGGGTCAGGTAGAGGTGCAGCTGGAAGAACTCTCTTCCAGTTAGCTAGCAGCTCTCCTGGGAGCAGGGCAGAGCAGGCTGGCCAGCAGCAGCTGTCTCTGCTCCTTATAAGAGAGGATGGAATAGCTTGTTAGGCTCTGGTTACTATGGGACATGGCTGGAGCTTGACCTGATTTGTGAGCCAAGCCCCAGTCTTATGAATTCAATAGGAAAACTTATGCAGATCTCAGTGGGACCTGGGTTTGGCCTAACATGCTTTATTTAGAGTCTTGAATAAGGGAAACATTTTTCTTTAGATTACAGTTGAAGGATTCTTGGGTTTCAGCTTAAGTCTTATGGTGGCAGTGTATTGCACACTCATATTTCTTTCTTTTTCTTTAATAAATCACTTTTCTCCTGTACTTAGCCTCTGACCAAAACCTGTCTGCTTGAACTGCAATAAACCTGGCTGGTCAATGATATCTTTGCTGAAAGCAATCTGCTCCAACCACACCATGCATGCCCTGGTTGACCCCCAGGCTGCCACATCCCCCCCAGCCCCGACCCCTTCTTGCTCCAGGTATGTGGTGGGGAGCAAAGGCTTTGGGAACGAAGGGAGACAGAGACTGTAAATACATCTTTCTGTAGCTGTACTTCTGAGGCACAGGGGTTTGCTGGAGCTGGGGCCTGAATGAGCAAGCTGTGCTTGAGTCTATCAGATTTGTGAAGTACAGATGTGATAATTCCTCTGCAACCACAAAAAAAATTTACAACAGGAAGTGTTGCAGCTGTTGCTTATTAGCATTAGTACAAATTATGTGAAGCAAATTGTTAGCAGTCGTGTTTCCATGACATTTAACTCATGGCACTGAATAAAAGTGATTCTTTTCAAGCAAAATTTTAGATTTCCAAGGGAATCAAATTTCAATTGTCCATGAATGGAGCATGGATTGGAGAACAGCATGCAACTACTTCAAGGTATCAGAGGCAGTGTGTGCAGTTAGATGCTTGCCTTCTCTGGTAGAGGTGTGTGAATTTAGGACCATATTCCTTGGCGAGAGAAGGAAAATCCCTATGGTTCCATATGACCTAGTTGCCAGCAGTGAGGTGTAATGGTGTGTGGGTGTTGTGTTTTAACTCTACTTCAGCCAAAAATCAGCGCATTCTGCCTCACTATGGAGCTGCTGTGTAAAGTTCTGCACACAGAATTGCCTGGAAAGCGAGGGAGGATCTTGCTGACCTGATATTTTCCTGGATTTTTTACCCTCAATTGCTTGTTATGACTTACCTCCCTAGCAACCCCAAACCTTCTGATGTGGAATCAGCCTGTGCCAGGAGAGCAGTTCCCTAACACAAGCTCAAGAAGGTGGATTTGGAGACAAAATCCACACTGCAACACATTGAACATACAACTGACTGAAGGTGCAGGCTGAAACATCGGGGTACAACCTGCATGTGTCTGACAGGAAAATCCCCCAGATCAAAATCCCTGGGCACGACACCTCTCTCCAGCCAAACCAATTTCAAGCCAAGGGAGTAGCTGGTTTTGGTCCTTCCATACCTGCCGCCTTGCTGGATCAGCCAGCAGCAGGCAGTCCTTTCAGGCACCTCCTCTGTCTCCCTCCTTGCTGCTTTGGGAAGAAGTGAGCAGCTGGCCCTGTGGAGGAGGCTGTAGTTTGGAGAGGAGAAAGGTCTGAAAAGCATTTAATTTTAATTAACAAAAAGAGGGCATTTAATTCTTGCCTGCCTTTCTGGTGCTGAGGGAGGATCAGTGGTATCTAGGCAGATGTCTGACCCTGGAGCTGCTCCTCTGTGGGGTGAGCAGAGGGGTCATTCATAGGCTGCTTGAAGGACCTTGGGGATCTCCCTCACAATGTCTTTCTTTCAAACAGAAGCTTTTCAAATGAATAAAAGAGGTTAGGTAGGCAAATAGAGAAGGCATTAACTAATTAACTGAGAGACTTGGGTATGATTTGGGGCAGTAAAAGCTGACAGATTCCTCCCTGAAATTGTGCAGACCCCAAAGGGTGCAGCCAGAGATGGGGGTGTGCTGCATCCCATGGGCAGGAATGAATCATGGGGTGTGCCAAGATAAGAGGAATGGCCATCCACGGCTGCTGCAGCCACCACCAGGCTTCAGAGGATGGTGTGTGCTCCCACTGCTGATCCAACAGTGGCATTCTTTCCACACAAAAACTTTATCAGCCATTTTCTTGTTGTTTCACTAATTATTGCTGGTTTTGCTAATAATGCTCCATTTAATCTCTCACAGCCATCCATTCTTTACAAAGGGAGGGAGTGTAACTCATGAAGACTGCTGACAATCTATAGAAATTCAGCCATCAGTTTAAGGCCAATAACAGCCCAGAGTGATGCTTTACATGCTGGTCCCAAGGGTGCCTGCCTGCATGAATCACATTGAGCGAAGCTGCTGACTCTGCAAAGGCTCTGCACTCCTCAGCCTGCCAAGCAAGACAGTGGGCTCAGAGAGGTGGAGACATTCCCAGAGGCATTTCTTGAAATGCAATTAGATCTGGCTGGGAAAGGAGGCATTTGCTGTTGCAGGAGAAGAGGCTGTGATGGCAGGTGGATGGGAGGGCAGCGAGGCTGGACTGTGTTGGCAGCTGAGTCTGAGCTGGTCAGCCACACGAGATCCAAGAAGATGATCAGCCAGGGAGCACTGGCTCTGTGCTCCAAATATCCTTTAACCACCACTCAAGCAAGGGAGGAATGGTCCCCAAGTCCTTCGACTTTGACTGCTTGCTTTTTAAAAAACAAAAAAAAAAGTGAAAGCTCACAAAGAATTGAAACTGCCTGGAGCAAGCAACGTGCCTTTTGATCCAACTACGAGTGCTTAGAAGAAGCTTTTAAAAGTATCACACATCAACCCACCTGTTGGGAACAGCTAAAAAAATACAACTGGGTTAGCTACAGGCTGAAGGGAGAGTTGTGAAAGGAATAGCAAGCAAAGAAATTTCTACAGGTGACCCTTAAAGCAGAAGCCAATGGAGAAGCAGCTGACATGCATACTCCAGTTCTTTAGTTCCTGTTCTGAGGAAATGGCCTGACACCCTCAGCAGAGCAGAGCTGCCTAACTACCCTCACTGACAAGACTTGAAAGATAAAAATTAGGTGCAATTTCTATATTACAGCAATTGCAGTAATGTTTGTCTCCTAATTGCCTCTCAAGTGGAATAAAACAAAACAACATAATATGTAATGAGGAATTTTTGTCACAAACGTTATTTATGTGTAAAAAGACTCCACTAACTGCCTCCACTGCGAAAAACAGAACATTAAATATCATGGCCTGGACAGTCATGGTGTACCTACAAATGTGGTATCAAATAAGATGGCACCACTGACCGTGTGTGTCAGATGCATACATGAAAACTATTTCAGCATGTTAAATCAAGTGTATGAATATAATTTCCACCGTGGAGTCTCTTCACACTGTGTTGGTATGATCAGCCCCCTTGACTGTGACATCCAGAGTAGGGACAGGGAATGGAAGGAAGGGGAGAGACACAGAACAGAGGTGAGACACAGAACAAGGGAGAGACACACAACAGAATCAGAAGACTTCTTGCTTAGGAAAGTCTAGTTCTGGGTTGTGTTTTTTTCCTCCACTCTCAGAACAAAATGTGAAGCTACAGATCCTCCAGGAAAATACAATAAAATGCAAAAATATTCTTGGAACAAAAATGTTCCACTTCCAAAATGTCAAAATGATGTTTTGACACTACTGAAAGCTGTAGTTTCAGTTAAATAGAATTTAATGTTAGAAAGTGACACGCTTTTACGAAGAGTTTTGATTTTGACAAAGTGGGATTTTCCAGCACTGAAGCCATCTGATAAGTTTAACCAGCTCTGATTACTGATATATTACAGCAAGGTGGGGTTATAAGTAAAGGAATTAAGATCTCATTTTGAAAAGGGAAAAGAGGTTAACTAAGTTTGTAATTACGAGGAAAAAAAGATTGTTTGATTGTTTGACTTTCTGAAGGAGATATTCCCGATACAGCAAGATTTTTACATGTTTGGGGAATGTAAGAATGAAAAAATGAACTGTCCAGGTTTTGCTGTTGATGGAAAGTCACCTCTGCCTCAACCAGAGAGCTGAACAAAGAGATTTCCATTCTCTACACCACAGACACAAAGTGATGTGGATGGGTGTTGTGTTACAAGCATTAGCATGTTTAGGGTTCCCTATATTATGCCACTCAATGACTTATATGTCTTTTCATTTAATACAGTTATTCAGCTTTTCCTATTTAGGGTGTTTCAGCATGTAGACAGGATTTGCTGAAAGCTGGTCAGTCCTGTAAAGATCCAATCCTGCAAATTTATGACAAGTTTTTTAAATTAGGAGAGTAGTCCCCAGGAGTTTAGTGGAAGTCTTGTAGAGTATGGTTTCTCCTGTTTTTAAGGATTTCCAGCAGTAGGCCCTTGAATGGGTGTCTTTTTGTAGGAGTTCTAGTCTAGCAACATGCATCAAGTTAAATTTTATTTCATGAGGTATTTTTGGTAACATTCTTTTCTACATAAACAGGGTCAAACAATCTTGCATATTATCAGCACCCTGTTTCTCCGTTCAGTTGAGCTAACTAGCTCTAAAATCACCTGCATGTTTTACAAACACTTGCTACTTCTCCCTGTCATGCACTAGGCGTTTGAACTATAGGGCTGTGTCCCTTCTTAGTCATCCTTTGTGGATGAAAACAAGGAAATGAAAACGCATTCCACAGATGACTTCCTCAACCTGAGACCTGTTTTGTCCCCCTCAGTTACATGGAGCGTCAATAAGCACCTTTTAGATTTGTGTTAGAGGCAGAAGTGAATTTTTAATTCACTTGAGACAGGAAGTCCAACACATCTGCCTGTGCACTGAAAGCCTCGGCGCAATCAGGATCCAACCCTGCAGCGTTTGTCCTGGCCTGTGCAAAGCGCAGAGATGTGCCCAGGTCCTTGTGGGGGAACGATCCCTTTTTAACGATGCAAACAAAAACAAACCCAGAAATTCAGATTTCTCTCGGAGTGCCACAAAGCGTGCGCCAGACTCAGGGAATGGAGCTGACAGCTGTGAGCGCCAGACACCGTGGGAGCCATCCACCCCCTCTTCGGTGTGACGGGAAACATCCTGTCAGAAACACTCTCTGCGTTTGGGCTTTTCTTGAATTAATTATCTGTAAACGGTGACGGGCGCATCCTGCTGGGAGCCCGTGGATCCTCGGCGGTGTTTTTGGACGATGCTCGATAGGAGAGTCACGACGGTCGGAGCTCACCAGGCGGAAAGCGCCGCAGCACCGCAGCTCCAGCCGCAAGGCTGCTGGGGCTGCTCCCTCTAGCGGGAAAATGAACGTAGCCTGGGGAAAAAGCCTTCCCCTCCCTCTTTTTTTCTCTTTTAATTATGATTTCTTCTTTTTCTTATTTTTCTGTATTTTCTTTTCTTTGTTCTTGTTTGTTTCTTTGTTTGTTTAAGTGAATAATTCAAGTTTTTCGGATAGTGCAAGACACGGGGCAGTTTCCGTCAGACAGCAGGGGACCAAAGGCTGCACTTTCCCAGCCCCTGAGCACTGAGAGTGGAGCTGGTGCCCCGGCAATGCTGGTCAGCGATTACTCCTCAGAGGCGGACCAGTGGCAAGTGAGGGACTCTCGGTTTGTCTTCTAGCAGTCCTATGCATATGCTGTGTTTGGTTTTGATTTCCCACTTTTGGTTACAAAAATAGGACTTACTATAATCATAATAATATTAATGATACAAAATAATTATTGTAATTATATACTTTTTGGCAAATTATTAACATAAAGGAGCCCAAAAGATCCCGTTGGATTAAAAAAAGGTGACAACGCACAAATGTTAAAAAAGACAAAGTCTTTGATAAAAAAGAAGGAAAAGCAATCTGCAAATGAATGCATTTCTGTAAGGCAACATGTTACCTTTAGTCTTCCATCTAGATTTATCTCAGATTCTGTTGTTCAAGGTATTATTAGAATTTGGCTTGCTTGAGCTTATCAATGTGGTAACACAGTTTCAGTGCCGGTCCCAATTTCAGCCCCAGGTATTTCATGATCATGTCGCTCTTCAGCAGTAACAAAGCATTGCCATCAATTTCCTGGTTTCAAAAGAGAGCAAGAGAATCAAAATGTGTTAACCCTCCTTTAAGTGCTGTGTCCTGACACATTAAATGAGGTGAATTAGAAACAGCGTGTCATTTAGGGTAGAGCTACCTGAAATGTCATGCATTTTGGAATTGCGTTAAAAAAAATTGAAATCTGAGGTGTGATAGAAGGAAGCTGTAAAGGAAGGTTTAATTAAATGCTACTTTTTATTCTTCAAGGAACTATAAGATTAGTTTAGGTTTTCAATTTATTTTGCAATTAAAAGTAGAATTTTTTAAAAATCAAGTTTGCTCTAAGTGCAATCCTGAGGAAAGCCAGTCAGCCATGAGAGAAAGGTATGAGTGATGGAGACAGCGAAGGATGTAGCCACATTAAACTGCTAATAGAAAACCTGGATCTCAGTTTCAGCTTTGTCCCCAGCTGTGTGTTTTAATTTAACCCTCATGTAAGGGGAGGAAATTGCCACCAAGATCAGCTGTTTATCCCAGAACTATTGGCTTGAAAACCTTTTGAAATTATGAAGTACTACTGTGAAAGTAGCCTGAGCCCACAGAGAAACAGGCTTTCCTTTACCACGGGCTGTAGAACACAGAAGCTTCCACCTCTGCTGTCCTTCCTTGGATCCAAAGTTTGTCTGGCTTTTCCTGACTGTATTAGTGTATCTGCCAAAAAATACTACCCATCCCCACAGCTCTCAGCACATTTACACGCTTGGAGTGTCAGAGCTAAAGTATCACGAGTGCTACGTGTGTGTGCATACACATGCACAGGTACACACACACACCAATGCTGTCTACACCGTGTTCTATGGTTTTGATGGTCAGATCTTTCCACTGTGATCCATTGCCTACTTATTAAGCAATGCTATGGATCCTAATTTGCCCTGATCATTATTATTCCATTCACTAGGTGATTTATCTGATGAGCAGTTAAGGTCACTTTCTGATTAACTCAATCAATTAATGCTTCTCATTTTGCAACCCCCATTCTATCCATAATAGAAACTCTCTCAACCTCCCCACTCTCCTTGCCATTATTTTAAGGAAGCTAATGTAAAATAAGAATAAGTGTTACATATAATTACTATTTGCATAAGAAATAAAATAAGAACTCCTTTAACTGTGGTGCCAGAGGGTAAAAACACTGTCAAGGGTCAGATGTGGAGGCAGGTGTTTCTAAATGTTGAGTTCAGCATTTTATTATTTCCATTATTATTGCTGTGTAGGGGTCAAGATTAAACTCCATGACAATAGTATGCCAGAGGGAGCATTCATATCCAATTAAGTATCCCATTTCAGCCATTTCCCTGTGCAGATTCTTGGCTTGACTTCTTTACAACATTACTGTGTCAGCCCTTTTAAAAATAATTTTTAAAAAGACTTTGATAGCGTGGTTCCCACGTGTACATTACCCACAGCAGAAGATCTTGAACCAGGTCTGGAACTGGCAACATTCAGTGCCATCAGGGCCACATTTCCTCTCCTCCATTTCCCTTCTCCCTACATTTCTACCAAGTCTTTCCTGCTGATGGACACTCCATGGGATCTGACACAGTGCTGCTACAAGGTCCCTGGCCAGGGTGGTGGTTCCTCTCCAGGAGACCAAGAGCTCTATCAGTGATGAGCTCAGCTGTCCTTGGCACACAGATGGGCTGAGGGAGCAGGGAACAGCCAAGGGGAGCTGGTTGGAAGTTTCTCAGTCTTTGGTGGACACTCTCAGGAGCTACCTGTGACAGAGCTCCTTGGGAATCTTGGCAAGAAGCAAAGCTTCTGCTCCTGGTGGGAAGAGCAGGCAGGGCCAGGACACCCTGCAGCACCTTTTGGGACAGTGAAGGCTGTGGGCTGCAGGCTGGAAGAGCTGGCTCTGAGGACTGAGGTCAACACCCAAATGGCCTGGTAGAGCAGTAGGAAAGCACAGTGCCCACGTTCAGGATACATCCTCCAGTTGTTTTCTTCCTGCTGGTCCCAACATGAGCATCTCTCTCTCAGCTCAGATGAGCTGATTGCCAAAGCAACGATTTCGGGTGATAGCCAGGCCTTGTCAATGACAGTAAGTGCTTCTAAGTAAATTATGCACCTGCTCCACAGAAAGATTGAACATACAGGAAGATATGGCTGAGGTTAATGGACTAATCACTTGTCTCTCACCCCTGGGGTCTTTGTGCTAATCCAGATGAGGTTTGAAGGCTGAAAAATTGCAGGGATATATATAACTCAAAGGTGTAATTGAATTGAGTTGTGTGGCAATCATACCCAGGTTCTCACACCTATGGCACATTTTACAAGGAAACCAATGATAAGTAGAGCCCATGGGTGCTGGGTGTGCAGCAAAGGATGACAGGGACAGTCTTTAGTGACAATTTAGCTTGATCTCTTTGGTCGCAGAGCAGCTGCAGTATCATGGCACTCTCCAGTGCAGCTGGCCCAGGACTGCCTGGAGTGTTCCCAGACCCTGCTGCTACATAAAAGCATACTCTGCTACAAGTGGAAACCAGAAAAAATTAGTTCTCTTGCACTCTCCATATTTACAAGACAAACATTAAAAGTTGTTTTTTTTTTTTTTCCTTTGGGATTTACCTGTATGCCTCAGATCACGTCAATTCCTGCTCCCTTGCATAAAGATTTTCTGTTGATGCACAGCCCCTTCTGATACTGTCAGAAACTCATCCTATAGCAAGTTCCTTCAAATCTGAAGGTGGCTTATTTATCTTTCTGGTTGCCAATGACCAAGTGGCCATGCTTTCATTATCAGCTTATGAAGCAGAAGGAAGGAAAAGTTGGCCAGCACCTGACCTGTCCTTGAAGGTTTGGCCCTACACCACTGTTCCTGCTGTTGTTCTCATCCTACAGACCTGTCTACAGAATGGCAGATGGCCTCAGTACCTTCCTAGGGTGAGCAGACGCCAAAGCCTGTGTTCATTTTCAGCTGCTCCTCAGCCACCTCCTTTCCTATATCTGGAAATTCTGGAGGCAGAGTGTAGCTGGAAGTCCATTTACCTCCCTCAGTTCTCTGCAGCTCCACAGCCCCACTTGTCTCTGCTGGCATGGGGGAAAAGAGTGATCAAGTCCTCTAGTTGTCTCTGCAGCACTGGGGATGTTGGTCAGGACTCAGGTATGGGAGCAAATCTCATTTAGACCTAGATCCAGGCACTTGCATGAAAACTTATGACCTCCAGCTGAACACAAAAAAGTAACTCTTAGGGTAAAATCCATTTTTCACAGCCAGACTGAATTGATTAAGCAGAAATGGAGAAGGCAAAGAATGTTAATAGATACATTGATGTCAACTCCATATACAGCAGCAGAACCAGAAATTCCAGATCAGACAAGTTTACTGTATTCTCCTTTACTAATTAAGGATAATATAATTTACATCACTGGAAGTTGTTCTCACAAAAGCAACTATCATATCCTCTAGAAAGTCAGCAAGTCTGTTAAATTTGGTTATGGAGTTACATAACACTGAGGGGGAAAAGATTAAAATATTGGCTGTTTTGGGTTTCTCCTGTTAAATATCTAGAGACATATAAAAAATGCTCTTCAGAGAAGAATCATATACATTCTGTGAAAAAAATTGTCATTGAAACAAGGCTTTTTTGTGCCAATCTGACAGTGAAAAATGAGCGCCAGATCCTCAGTGCTTTCTCTTAGTCTTGGCTTAGAATTGATGCTGGGAACAAACAGGGAGAATTTTCTAAAGACACTGTTAGCTTATCCACTGAAGTATAAATGAATATAGTAGCATAACACAGCACAAAATAGAGTAGAATAGAATAGAATAGAATAGAATAGAATAGAATAGAATAGAATAGAATAGAATAGAATGGAATAGAATAGAATAGCATAGAATAGAATAGAATAGAATAGAATAGAATAGAATAGAATAGAATAGAATAGAATAGAATAGAATAGAACTGTTGGAAGGGATCCACAATGATCTAGTCCAACTGCCAGAGCAATTCAGGGATGACCAAATTACACTGAGTTATTAGGGGCACTTTACAAAAGCCTCTTTAACACTGACAAGCTTGGGGCATTATCCACCTTTTCACAAAGCCTATCCTGGTGTTTAACCCCCATCTCAAAGGATAAGTGAAATTTCTCTAGCCCAAACCCTCCCGAGGTGCTGAACTCCTTGCCAGGCCCTCTGCATTCAACCTTGAGCAAGCCCAAGGCAGCTGAGGGGCTGTGCAGGACATGTGTTGGCTGTCTCTCGTGACTCAAATTACCTAAAGGTGCTAAGGGTAGACTTCTACATACGTGTTTTCTGAAGAGCTCCACATGAGGTCCTAAAGCTTGAGGGTCTGCATCCTTCACAAACCAAACCACATCATCCACCGTCCAGGTCAAAGGATTCTTGCTTGATGGCCGAGCTGCATCTTGTCCTTCAGGTGAAGGGCTGGAGGCTATGGGTACAAAAAGCCCACAACAGAGCATTACAATGGCACACAGAGGTTTCCTAGGTTTGGGATTGTGAATGTGCAGGGCTTTGGCAGCCTCACTGCAGCATTGGATATTGGATCTGTGTGTGCAAGTACTGGCCTGAGATGGCAACATAGAGAAAAAAGGGGACCTGCAGAATTTTCCAATCTGACTGCGTATTGGAAGACATGATCTCAGCTGGTGAATTGTGCTAAAAAACATGAAACCCTTAAGTCCCTGCTGGGGAAGGAAAAATGTGCCAGCTGCCAGGCTCTTAAACCAAGCTGCCCCTGCTGTCTGATCTGCAGCAGCAGGGATCTTGGCTCAAGAAGACACTACCCTCACACCTGGAGAGAAAGTTCTTCAGCACTAAACAAAGGAGTATGCAATTGAATATGAAGGCTAGAAGATAAAATCAGGATTTAGCAAATAGGGTTTTTTAATTTGCATTCAGATATTCATACTTGTTTTAGAGCTTAGCAGAAGGTTTTCAGTCCTTAGCTTCCTAATCTTAGTCTCTTAAAAAGCTAATGGTCCCCAGTGAATGCCAATTTGGAAAGTTACTAAAACATGTGAAGATGAACATTGCACATGTGACTTTTTAATGGTATAACCCCTCATTGATTTAAGGTGACTTCAGCTTGCTGTGGCTTTAAATCAAGTGAATAAAGGCACATTGGAATGAAAGTGCATTTATGTTTTTATTCTTAGTCTCTGCAGAATTATAAATCTCAATCCCCATCTGAATATAATTTGTAACCCCACTTATACTGCTTCTTTATGACAAGAACTATATTATGCTGGGTTACAGGAAAGCTGTTTCCATTTGTTTATATCCACACCAAGCAAACTTTGCATTAGCAGGCAGCAGCACACAGATGCATTAAATGTTACTTGCTCACATCTGCTCATCTCTTTCTGTCAGGGCCCAGTTTTTAATGAGAGAAGTGCAAATGGAAAGTATACACTACAGAATACCAGAAATCAAACAGGAGAGTGTGTGGGTAGAGGGAGATCACATCTTAACTAGAGCCTGGAGAGGGCCCAAGTAGCCAAGAGGCAATCAGAATTGCTGAGGAGAGAAGGGATGAGCTCTCAGAGAAATACTAAGTTTATAAAGACACATGAGATGTGTGAGAATCCCCATGCATGACCCAAAACACAATCCAAAAGCACGTGAATAAATGTGTTGGGTGGGTTCAGGGCTTATGTAGATTGTCATTCCATTGACTTCAATAGAGCTCTGGTGATTTATGTTAGCTGAGACTCTGCCCATAGGCACCCAATAATGGGTTTATGTGCTTATTTGTCTTTTTTCCTTGCCACCATCCTCATCTCACAGTATAAAGTAACGAGATGTGTTTGCAGTTACTCAGATTGAACTCCAGAAACCAGCAGTGCTATGAATGTGCAAATCTGGTCGATGGTTTCCATAATGAGATGAGATGTAAATGTCATGATAATTGCACTCTCATTTGCTAAGTCACTGTTCTGGATACAAAGGACAAGGAACAGCCGCAGGTCCTTTTAATTAGACAGTGAGGACTGGTGTTTGTATGGACTCAGGTGACCCTGGGCTCTGCTCACAGAATAAATGCAATACTCAACGGTGCAGACACCATCTGGAGCCTTTGGCATGAAACAATGAAGACAGAGAGTGCAAAACGAGCAGGGTAATCTTGGCGAACCCCTGGATCATCAGTAACATTGAGGAACTCTCTCAGGGACAAGTGGGAGAACTGAGACTTGTCTTGGAGACAGAGGGGTGTTTCTCCCCTTCATGACCTGTCACTGGTTTGGATGAGAGCTGATGCGTGGAGGTGTTGGACACCTCAAACCAAAGGTCTGGAAAAGGACCAGGCTTTTGCAAACTAGACAGAAAATAGTGGGAGGAGAGAAAGGTTTGGTTGTGACCAAAAGACTGCAGAAGTTTCTCTGCTACTGCCATAATATGGTCAGGGGATATGTGCCACCACTGAGGAGCAAGGCTTTTCCTTTAAATTTGTATAAATGTAAGGAAAACCCAGAGGACTGAGCCTGGGATTTACACTAGGAACAGAAGGGGCAGCCTGCAGCCCACTGACTCCTGCCTGCAACCTGCTCAGGAAAGGGCAAAGGGGAGCCCCAAGTGCAGCTGGGAGCCTTCACAGCTATTGGAAGTATCTGTAATAAAAGGAAAGGGGATGAGAAGAAAAGGTTGAAATGACAGGAGGAATCTGTTCATTCCTTTGCAACCTAGCGATCAATAGCATAAATGTGATTTCTGAAAGACAAATATATAAATGACCTTTCTAAAGAGACTGCATGGCTAGAACTCTTCTAGACCCTAGCAGGTGAAGATAACCCTTTCAAATCCATGCCTGAGGGATAGTATAATTTCATTATATAAATATATAAAATTTATATGTATATAAAGAATTTTGTGTCAATTCTAATTCTTCAAATACTTTTTTTGTCTTTATTTACCTAACTAGTATCAAGTTTTGGATTCTCTGCTGCTTTTTTCACAAATTAAGGTGTGTTAATTTAGTTGTGTGAAAGGAGCTACCTTTAAATGTTATTAATAAAACTGAGGTACCACCAATTTGCAGGAAAATATCAGGTTTTAGCTATTTTACAGATATTTTACAAACAATCTGTTTTTCCATATATTTTATAATTTATTTTGTTGATTAATTTATGTGGCTTTTTAACATTGTAGTTTACCCACCTGAGTGTAATTTCTCAATTTACAAAAGAAAATAGATCATTTCATGTTTACACAAAGGCATGAGGTTTCTTTCAATAGCATCACTTAGGTGAAAGATTACATTAAGAATAAAAGTGTTTGATGGCAGCAGGGCAAGTACTATACATTTTTTTGTACCTGGAGGTATTCACACTTAACCTAAGAATTAGATAAATGAGGAAGTCTCATGTCTCCTGGGTATCCTATGCCATCCTGTCATCAGAATTAATCAAGATGATAATGAATACTCAGATTACAAAGAGATGGGAGTGCTTGAGACCAGTAATTATTTTTAGAGATCATAATCTAGGTCAAATCCAATTTCCTGTTTTTGACAGGTGGCAAAAATTTGTCAAATTAATGGAATGGGATATGGAAATTTAGGTAATCAGAGGGAAGCACTTTCCCCTCCTGCCTCAAATGATAGTGGGGAAGGACAGTGAAGAGGTTCCTCTGCAGGGGAACGTCTCCAGGCATCCCAGTCAAGACCATTGCACACACAGAAACAGCTGGAATTACCAGTGGCAAAAGCTGAGTGAAGCTGAGGGAAAGAGGTGGCCTGGCTCAGTCTGAGTTTTCACACCACACTTTTCTCTGCCACTCATCTCTGACCTCTGGACCTTCCTGAGAAGGAGAAGGGAGACAGAGCCAACAGCCAAATGACTGCAGAGGCATGACAAAGAAATAAAATGCTAAAATGGAGTTAAACCTGCAAAAGAAGGAAAGACAAATAACAGACTCCCTAAATATGTTCTTGGCAAACAAACAGAGCCCAGAGGGAGTACAGTCATTGATAGATAAGAGTGGAAAGGGAGTGACAGATGAACTTTAATATTGCTGCAGGCCTAAATGATTTCTTTGCCTCAGGGGAAGGGGGTGGGAATGAAATTTTAAAAGGTTCTCTCTGATTGCACTGGAGCAGATAATAAGGAGCAGCAGATCTACTGAAACTAAGCAGAAGTAGCAGACCCTCAAAGGTGCAGAGAAATGGGAATTATTTTAAAAAACAAACAAATCCCCACTATAAGCAAGGAAAGAAGCAAGGCTTTAAGATACTTTTCGAAAATTCTAGGGCACGCTAAGCAGGAGAAGAAGAGATGCACCAGCCAAGCAGGGGTCTGGGAGAACACAATTACAGGAGCTTTGGGGCGGGGCAGGGTGCTGACCAGCCACGATCAGCAGAGAGCTCTGCAAGGAAGATCAGGCTCAGCACATCTGTTTGCGCTGGCCAGCACTGGCAGGACATGCCGGACACCGCCTGGCTGGTGTCCCCCGCCTTGCAAGGCGTCACGGAAGAGTCCCTGTCCCAGCGGCGTGGCAGCTGCTCCCGCTGGCAGCGTGGCGCGCACCGTGGGGATGCAGCATCGCAGGTGCTCCTCCGCCCGCTGCTGCAGCAGCCCAGCATCCAGCTGCATGAGACATTAAATATTTATCCGGGCTTTTCTTGCTCTGCCTCTCCTTTGCAGGGGAAACAAAAAAAGGCAGCTCGCTGGAAGCACTGAAACTTTCAGGCTGAAATATCCTCGGAAATTAGCAGGCAGGGTGTATTTGCTGAATGCAGTGCTAAGGCTCACAATGCCATCAGCAGCAGCTCTGCCTTGGGGAGGTGCTGGATCTGCCACCCATGAGCTGCTTGCAGCATTATTCTGGAAAAAGAGAAATTTCAGCCTGCAAGGCCCCAAATGTTTTCAGAAAATATGTGTACTAATAAGCAAGACTGCCTCTTTAGCAAAGACCCTCAGGTGATAATAATTAACTGCTAATACTGGACAATAAAATCTCCATAAAAATAACAAGCTACAGGGCAAGGTTAAGGTTATCATATTGTGGTTGAACACACAATTTTTCATACTTGAGATAAAGGCTTTGTCTGTTACGTAAGCAGGCTTGGAAAGGTTTATGATGTCTTTGACTATTTCTTCCCTAATTTAAAAGCTTCAATTTGGCAAATGATGACAGGAAAGTGCATGTTTATCTGTTTGCAGCCCCAACTGGCTTTCTGAAATGAGATTTTTTTACATCTTTTTTTTTCAGAATTTTTTAGCATAATCAAGGAGAATTAGGCATCGAGCTTCTGATCGCATTAATGAGAGCTTTGAGGTTTAATCTCATCCATTCCGCTTGAAAGACATGTTCTGCTATGCACTGAGATATGTTTTATGATTATGGCTTTTTCCATGATATTTGCCCACCATGATAAATAAGGCAAGCTATTTTTCAAAACTATCCATAAATAAACAGGATTGGTTTGAGGTTTCAGAGACAAATTCTTCCTCTTTTTAATGAGCCCATCTCTGCCTCATAAGTATACAAACTGAAGAGGATAAGAACAGACACTGACATGCACCACTTACTCATCTTAGCTTACTTATGATTCAGCAACAAATAAATTATACCTAGAAAGAAGAAAAACACATGCACAGATTCCAAAGACCTTTGCAAGAGAGAATTTGTGAAGATGGTATTAAAACTCCAGTGTGACTGCACTAGGGCAATTGCAGAAATGTGTGTTTTAAAAGTCTGGGATTGCCAGTAGAAGTGGAAACAACATGGTGGGTGAAAATATGATTTCTTTCTGTGAGTAATACAATGTCTAATTTTAAGGAGGAGTGAGTAATGCTTTGTAGGACTCTGTTGAGAATTCCAGTGTTACAGAGCTGACACTATGGAAAATAGTGAAAGGGATGAAACCAGGCTGTGACTGGAAACACCACAGTGTCTTAGTGCTTGAAGTGATATTGTAATGAATGTGTGTGTGATATTGTAATGAATGTATTGCCCACCACAGCCACAGAGAACTGCCTGGCCATGCCTGAGAGCAAATGTCTGTCCTTTGACTCAAAGGAGCCAGCTTGTGCTATGGACTGTGAGACACTGCTGGAGTCTCCAGCTGAGAGGATTAGAGGAAGTGTGATGGATGTTGGTGGCACAAACATGTGTTGGCTGTCTGTGCTGCCATACACTGGGGGAGCACAGGGGTTTGCTACAGGGGATTGTCAGGGATCTTGACAGCAAACCCTGTTTATGTTTGCATGTGCCTCTGTGGTAGGCCCTAATCTACAGGGAGTGATATCAGGACTAATAAAAACCTAAAAATTAGGAAAACCCCAATAATATCAATGAATCCATAATCATTTTAATGATGGTCAATGCATACATTTCTGTTTTAGGAAGCCTTTACTGTTCAGCTGGCCAAATGACCCAGAGACCTCAGAGGAACTAGGCTATGCAAGTGTCAAATGATTGTCATGTAAAAATTACTGAACTTCTTTTGGGATGAGTTCTGTTAGTCCCAAGTATTATATGCAGAAGTTTCTAGTAATTTGTGGCTGATTCAGAGGCACTTGTGTCATGGATTCCTGTTCAAAAGCAATCTCTCCCTCTTTGCTCCTCAAAGTGCTCTTAATTATTTTAAGCCAGAGAAATACAGGAACCTGTAAATCCTATTGCTTGACAACTCAATGACTTTTTTGTTGATTCAGTTCTGGAAAAAAACATGAGCCATATTTCAGCCTTTCATTTTGTAAAGATTGCAGATTTTGTGGGAAGTCATGAAAAGAGAGATGGAAGTGTCTCCTGAAGCTTAGCTTCCTGCTCAGGACCATGTGGAGGTGTCACAAAACATTGACCAAGACTGGGAAATGATGACATTCAAAGTCAAAAACAAAAAGGGAAAACAATGCATCTGAACAAGCTTAAGAAGCTCTGGCTTTAAGCTTCAGTCCCTTGAACATAGTTTCTGTCCTCTGATGCTGAGGTTTTACTCCACAAAACACATTCTTATGCATGGAAGTTTTGTGTATTCTGAAAATCCACAAAGTATTGAGTAAGACACCAAGTGATTTGGAGAAGTAAAATCTGCGAAGGGTTACTAAGTATAAATCTACCACCTCTGGCTGAGGAAGTCTTTGAGCCACAAATTTCTGAAGACAGAGAGGACAGCAGGGAGGTACCACCATCTCTGCATTTATCCCTTTCCTTGGGGCATGCTGCTGTTTCATGCTGGAGACAAGATGTGTGGCTAGACAGGCCTTTGCTCTGAGCTGCCCTAGCTCTTCACATGTGCTACAAAGAGACAATGACTGATCCCAAGAATGATGATCAAGATTTTTAAAGCAAGCAAGTAAAAACACTGCTAAATCTTGTCTCCTCACAGTTGCCGACTATAAAGCTTGGTGAAGGGGTTGCAGTTCTACTAGGAGGCTCTAAAGATGTGGTGGGAGAGGGGTAAATGAATCCTCTTCATAGTGAGCCTCTTGTCCTCCCAGCACCTGATTATGCCAGTCTGAGGCGCTGAACAGGATCTGAAAGAAAATGGCTTTTCATTTCCTTTTCTTTGTAACTGAGACCACCAGTTCCTAGTGACAAATTTTTACAAGTTATTTGCAGTGTATTTCTGCACTATCCACTTTGCTTTGAGTGAAGTGGACTCTGTAAAATAAAGAATGAGAGAATTATGAGAACCAAACAGTCTCCATTGGTCTCTATAATAGAGTAATACAGGGCTAAACCAGGGAAGCAAGTGTGTGAAAATGATAGCAAAGTCAGTGATAGTTTTAAGTGGGTATTAAGTGTCTAAGAAGGGAAACTTAGATAAATAAATACTGGGATAAATTCTTGTAGTATATATCTTGGAAGAATAATGTTCTCAAATATTAAATAGTGCAAGTTCAGGAACAAGAAATAATACAGGTGTTGGGGAGGTGAGGAATGTGAAGGAATTAAGCAAAGATTAAGCAAAATATACTGGAAAGAGGCTCTGGGATGGCTTCCAAGCAAGAATATACAGAATCAATTGAAGTTTGCAAGGGAAATGCAAGGGAAAAAGGACAGTATAATGAGCTAATGGTAGACAAAGGGGCTAGGGGAACCAGTAATCTTCTTCAAATATATCAAGATTTTTAAAAAATAGTATTAGAGTGGCAGTAGATTCTATTAATAAATGAGGAAGGAAAAAAAATTAATGACTTTAAAATGGCTGAGACATTCAACTCCTTTGTTAGATCTATCTTCAGAATGAAAAATGCATACATGAAGTTTGAATAATTAGTAAGGGGTGAAGACACTGTTGGCATCACTACTGATAGAGACCTGTTGACTGAGAATTTGGAAAATGCAAAAAATATTAACTGAAATTCAGTGAAATAGCTAACCTGTCTGATGAATTTGGACAATTTCTAGAGGAAAAGAAATAGGCCAATAGGAACTGTAGTGGATGAGTAGAGCAAGTGCCCCAGCAAGTGGTAACTGAACAAAAATACAAAGAAAGGGAAGAAGAATTATTGAACAGAGTGGTTCCCATGGCATTTCTTGAAGTTGCAGATAAACTTCTTGTGACTTTGCTTCTTGAAGAATAAAAGATCCTTGAGCAGTGAGCTGAATGATTTTTTAAAACATGTTTTGTTGGGGAGTCTTTTTCGAGCAAAATCTGGCTTGCTATGTACTTAAAGGGGCAGGATGGTCACACACCTTTGGCTAAAATGCTTTGAGGTAGGTGCTAATATTAGGGTTTGCTCTGCATCATGTCTTGTACACAGCTGGTGTCACACAAATAACAGGTACCTGCCTGTAGGCAGTATAAATCTTTGGGAGGAATGCCTGATATAATAATGTCTGTATGCCTGAGCTGATAATAACAGGTGTGATTGCCACACAATTATATATAATCCATATGTTTACACAACAACAGCATTAGAAGACCTTCACCTTTTTACTTAATGGTGAACAAACTGATTTTGTGTTTCCACGGGTTATTATTTCCTCTTCTAAATGGAAGCAGGAGTGGTCTGGATGCATTCCATCACAGAACCACCTTACTAATTTTCTTGGGAATTTGGGAATGAGTTAAGACTCCAACAGAGCACCAGCATAGCAGCTCACAGTGCTAAATGGAAGGTGTTACATTACCACTTCTGTTTCCTTCAAGATAGGCCCCACTCCCTGTTGGGCTGGAGGTCTGATGCCTCAGGCCAGTAGATGAGGACCCTCCTGAAGATATCTGGGCAGGACGATGGCTGCAGGAGGAGGAGGAGCCTCCAGCAGGGTGTCCATCTGCAGGACTCTGACGCATGGTGTACACGGAGCCCATGGAACCCAAGGCAGCATCGGCAGGATCCACGCTGTACTGCTTCCTATTCGGAGAGTCAGCCAGGTAGTCCTCAGGTATAACTGTCTCTGCTCAGGAAGCCCAGACACAAAATAAACATCAGTAAAACAGAAACTTTTTTCATCAACCCTTAGAAAAAAAAAAATTTTTTGGCCAAAATTCCCATTTTTTTTTGTCACAAAGGGTGACTCCTTTTCCAACTTTCTGTACAGACAGCTGACCCCAGGAGAGATCCTTGCTGAGAATTAATAAACAGTGAAGGGAAACACAACCATTCAAAGTCAGTAGATTCACAAGAGGGAAACCATGGCTTGATATGAATCATCTGTGTCAGCTTACAATATTATTTTCCACAGAGTTCTGGGCCACTTGGCCCAGGTTCAGTTGGACTCATGGTGCTCCTCAAATACACAGAGACTAGAAGATTGGAAGGAAAGAGGCAGAGGAGGACAACAGGACAGGCAGTTTGTTAGGGTCAAAATGCCTGGCAGCCAATAGGAAGGAGTGAAGGTAATAAACCAAAGCATTCTGGCTGCAGTTACAAAAATTAATCAGAAGAATCCTCAGCTGCAGACATCCATCAAGCCCAGTATCCCGCAAAGATACAGGCTTGATGAGTGATGAGCACACCCAAGGTTTATCATGGACAGTTATGTGTTATGTGTGAGTCACTTGGACCTGACTCAGGTTCAAATGTGCCAACATCACAGACAACTGCAAACCATTGCTATGATGATTCCTGTCCTTTCCATTGCAATTTTCATGCTGTGTAGGAGCTAAATACTTATATAACAGAGTATTCCTTTTAATTTACATTTTCACTCTTTTCTTTAAAAAAAACCCAAAACATTACTTGGCAGCTGTGTACAGTAGTTGATGTTTAAAGAACATGATTTATTTTGATAACTCAAGTACTCAGGAGTTGTGCCATGCCATCGTCTTGGGTCGTGTGTCTGGCCACAGCACATATTTTTGTTACATTGTTCTATTTTATTGCTTCTGTCTTTTAAAATTTTGTCCCATTCTGGGCCAAGGCTAGACTCACCATAAGGCAAACATCAGATTCGAAGGAAAGCTGCAAATGTGAAATTTCCTCTCTTTTGGGCATCTGCCTTTGCAATGGCAAGTAACTTTCCTTTAGCAAGGTTTTTTCCCTTAGATGATTTGGATCCTTACAGCATGCATTCAGGTGTCCTGCTGCTTTCTGCCAGGAATTTCTAAGCTTGATTCTCATACAAATACAGATAGGGTGTAATTCAATCGAATTCAAGGGAGTTCAGATAACGTAACACGTAAGTGAAATGGGAATCAGACACTCTGAACCTTTCTCCCTAACCTCCAACAGATGCCAAAATTATATAGCGATTGAGCTAAATACCTTGCTTTTCAAACTCCTCCCTATAAACCAAAGAAAATCCAATCAAGCCTCCTCATTCAAAGGAATTTAATTACTGTGTAGAACACTTGCAATAAAAGCCTCTTATGCATAAAGAAGATGGCTCTTTCTGCAGCATCCTGCTTGCACTGCATGGAATAATTATGCCTCTTGTGAATCATTACCTCTTTATTCCAGGAAAAGAATGCTCTTCTAATATGATTACAATATGAAGAAGACATAGACTATCAAAACAACAAACAGCACATTAAAAGAGCCCTGCTAAATAAACAGCATACAGCTTTTATTGCCATGGATGTAAATTACTCCATATTTTTTGAGCAGACACCAGGGATTTTTTGATGGATGTCAGATTGTCTCAACAGTCTGTGTGAAATAAGACATGTAAAGACATAATCTCCCTATGGAAGGACACCCATGAATTGTGTACAAGACTACAACAAGGAGCCAATCTCTGCCAGTTCCGTTTCTAACTTTGCCTAAGACTCTTTTCTTGGTCTACATCAATTTATTCCACATCTCTGCTTTGGGTTCCAAAATGAGAGTAATGATGCCTATTGCCATGGAACAAGTTGTAGCCTCTGTTCATCACTGTAAGAAACATTCCCCAGTGGAAGGTGCTCTGGGAATTTGAAAAGTCACATTAAAGTCTTCATGGGACTGTGGAAGCTCTTTGTGTTCCTATTTTCCCAGCTTTTTATAGTTTGTAACACAGAGAAGCTGCATGAGTTGAGGTTCCACTGATGATGTGCATGAAAATATCTGCATTTTGTAAGCTCTCAGGCATTTTAAAGTGTATGGCGTCACAGCTTCTAATCCCACTTCAGCCAATTAAGAAAAAAATATCTTTTCTGAGACAATAGAAGAAAATATAAGTCTTCATTTGGGTTGAAAAGGCAACAGTTAATAAATCTGTAGCTTAGCCCTTCTGTATTCTGACTCATTTTCATATTTTATTTTGTAGGTAGTCAGTTCCACATATTAGTGGAGAAACTAGTACATGATGCTTTAAAGTAGGATTTATGAGAAAGCTGCTTCAAGCTTTTGCTCTGAGCACAGCAGTCTCTGTTACAACTGCTCACCACCCTGAGATGCTTAAGCCATTTTTGGCATAGTTTTCCTATTGAAAACCCCGAGTTTGTTACATCCAGCATACCTTAAAATGTGACAAAGAAGGAGAGAAAAAAAAGCCACAATTGCCTTCCCAATTTAAAAATGCACATTTCTTTAGCTGAGCTTCTAAAAGTAGCAGTCTGTAAGCAATCTAGCCAAACTCCTGAAGATGGGTCAGCTGAGAGTTAAAAGAGCCAGAGAATCTGCAGCTAACACCCTAGTTCTGCTTCAAACCTCTGTAGTGACCTTGGTCAGGTTGCCTGTCATGTCTGGACCTCAGTTGTCCATTAGCATGAAGGAAAACACTTGTTTTGCCTCTCCTTTCTGCAACACGTTGAGTTCTTTGCCCCAGCAGTGCCCATTTGCTGCTGCAGAGTGCCATGTGGATGCACACTGTACATGTGAATGCAGAACATAAACACTGGGCCTTTGGTAGCATCTGGGAATAGAGACACTCCAGAAAGACAAAGGAATTGACTCTCATTGTACTTTAGGAACGCAAATGAAAATCAATTTCAAGTCAAGCAGGAAATGAAGAATAGTGTACACACAGGAAAGATGATCCCTTCGCTGACCTTTTCCTGAGCAGATCTGATCTCTTACTTTTTCTTCTACATCTTAAAAAAAGCCCAAACTTAGTTTGTTAGAATCTCTCATAGGCAAAATATTGGACACTCCAGAGACACTCTATTCTGCCTTCTCTCCTCCCAGGCCAAACATCTTGCACTGCTTTCCTCACCTGCTGCTGCTCCCATATCACTGCTCTTGTTACATCTTTCTTTCCTTTTACTTCTCTCAGGCTCCGTTCCCTTATACTCCTTGCATGCTTCTCCCTCTGTTCTTCCCTGTCACTTCTTCCTACTTCTCTTCTGTCATGTTACCACCATCTTGACTTTGTTCTAACATTGCTTTCCTGCACCTAAAACCTCACCCTTTCCCCATTTTGCCAGTTATTTCCCTGTCTCTCTTTTCTATTTTCCCTCTTCTCACACATATAAATTTCATTGCCGTTTTCTCCCCATGCTGTTCCCCTTCCACCCATCTCACACTTTCACTGATCAGATTTCCCTTTCCTGATACTCCCATGCCTTTTTCTAGGTTCATCCCCAGCTTGCTGCTTGGACGGCAGAGCCCCAAGGTCAGGGCAGTGAAGTGGGAGCATAGTCCCTTTTCCCAGTTAAGGCCATATCCTGCACAGCCATGAAGTAGCTGCATCTGGGTGAAGGCTGCATGAGGCCCTGCTGGAAGCCCACACTCTCTGCTCTGAGCATGCTGGACACTGATCCCCAATCCAGGGAGTTCTCTTTTACAGACCAGTAGCTTTCCAGGACAGCTGCCCTACCTTCTAGGACAATACTTTTATGTCATTTCATAACCTTTTTACTTTACCACCTGCAATGCTCAACCATTTGTATTTGCTTTAATTAAATTCCCCATTAACTTCTTTTCCTCACAGTCAATATAGATTTATTTCTGTCTTTCTTTTCTCTGCCCCTACTTTTCATTTTTTGTGTCGTCTCCTATTCCTCATATCATTTAGTGATGGGCTTTGCCCTCTGACCCTTTCCTGTACCTTTTAAAGTGCTACCATATATTGTCTATAATGGGTTGACCAAATGTGAACTCCATATTTTAAGCAGCATGATATCATAGCTTCCTCAGACCTCTCCTTTCTCCCAGCCAGGGACAGCCTTTTTTCATCTCCCAGTCATTTTGAGAGGAGCCAGCCACAGTGTCAAAATCCTATCGAGAGGCTCCTTCTTTGTATGGTTTTATCTTTGCCTGTATTTTATAGTTCCTGAACCTGGCTCCTGCTCCCTGAACAAGGATGGCATTTGCCCAGTCGGGGAGGTGGGAGGGGTGTGTGTATGGGAGAAGGGGTGGGGACAGTTTTAAGCAGCAGTTTAGAAGCCCTGCATCTCAGCGTTCATGAAAGGAAAAACAGGAGTGGGGAAACACAAAAAGCAAATGCTGAACTGCAGGAGGAAATCCTTCAGATGGGTTTAACCATCAGTTCTATCCAGCGTAAGCCAGACTGGGGGAGGGCAGAAAGGTATAAACAGTATTTAAGATTGTGAAAGATATGCCTTGGCTCTGAACTGCTATATTCTGTTTTAAACATCAGCTTTTAAAAGATTTTAAAAGAATTTTTTCTATTCTTTCCAAACAGCCTCACACATTTCAGTCCAGTCAGGAATGTACCACGGCCCTTATCTTCCCTGCAGTTTGAGCCTGCATGCATCTATCTAAAGATAAGAGTCTCTTCTGATAGATTAAGACTTTCCAGCTCTGGCTGCTGTGATTTACTCTGGGATTACAGCACCAGCCCATTCCTTTTAGCTCCATTGCCCATCCAGACATGCAGCACAATGAAAATATGATGTCACTCCCTCGCAGACATTTCTGCACCGTGTCAGCACCACTCTGTGGAGCATGCATCTGCCCCCTACACAGCTGGGCAAGGACCAGGTCTTTTCCTCACCAACCCGTGGCTGCCACGGTTTGGCTGGACAAGGAAAACATGACGGGGAGTGACATCTGGTTTGTGGCAGCAGAGCCGAGCTGCTCGCTGCTTGCCAAGGCGGAGTGGCATGGACACACCTCCCCAGGGAGTCACAGCATCCCTGAGGCTGCTGCAGGGAGGCAGGGAGAGAGCAGGCAGCCCAGGGCATCCACCCGCAGCGGGCCAGGACTGTCACGCCTGTGGTTTTTAGTCTATGGGAGAACATTTGCATGGGTTATAGGAACACACAGTTGCATCCACAGGAGGAAAAGGGGGGCTTAGTAGTCAGTCAGAATAGGAAAATGTAAATATGCCTCATTCACCTGTGAATGCAGATATTATGAACACTGAAACTATGGTCACACTGTGGAGATAAAACCTGAAATGAATTCTCCAGGGTTTAGTCTGAGGCTTTACTGCACCGTGTATCATCTAGCTGTGTCCTAGCTGCTAGAAAATATTTTGCAGTAACTGATATGCTGAGTCCCCCAAGGAGAAGCTGCCAGTCAGTTAACATCAAGAATCTAAATTTTTTTATAGAATTTTCCAAAATCCAATGTTGTCCTGATTAGGTCTTCAGCATAAGCATTTTTTTTTTCATTATTTAAACCATTTCCCTTGTGTGTTTGCAGCCCAGACAACAGCCACATTGTGTTTAATGCAGTAGAACCAGGGAATGAAACCAGCTGGGAACAGATCAACATGGTTTTATTGTCCAAACTAAATAAAAAGGTAGAGTAAATTCAAAAGCTAGCTGCCGACAAATATATTAGATTTAATAATAAAAGGCGCTTGTGTGAATAAATAACCCATTGAGGAATTTTTTCCATTTTTAAAGTGCTTGCAGAGGATTGGGTAAATTTATTTTGTTATAATAGAGAGGTTTTAGTCCTATGTTACAGCACAGGCAAATTGTTTAGGCACATGCACGAATGAAGGCAAAGGGATTTCAATGACACAGTCATCTAAGCTGTAGCAAAAGTCTTCCTTTGGTCTCTTCCACCTGATTTCAAACCTGGTCCTCCTTTCTCTTCCATTTTCCCTTGCCTTTATGTTACACCAAATACATCATGAAAAGAAGATTTATCAGGGTTGTATAGTTTTGTATCTTAGCACAGCAATGGTTCTGCAAAGGCAGAGGGAGATGGGAGAGGCTGTGATCGATCTTTTCAGTTTCCAGCTTCTAGCAGTAGCTAGAGGGGTTTTTCTGTCAAGGTAGTTTATAACACACTCCATATCCCTATAAATCAGCATTGATAGAAGTCACAAAAAAGCTGTACACAGAATAGACTAGATGAAAATGACTGTGTTATTTGAAAATTTCAAGGTATTATATACTGGGATTCTCTACAGATGAAGCACTTAGTTTGTTTCTGTTTTGCTACCATCATGATGAATGTCCCTTAATCATATCGCTTAGTGCTGGCTTTAAATATTTAACAGTAATTTTTTTATTGTTTGTAAAACAAATAATTTGAGATACGAGAAGTGAGATGTCTACAGCAAAATGCAGTGACTGCAAAATAAGCTGTGTTTGCTCATTAATAAATACAATAATCTCATCCAGAAATTAGGTAGAATAGTACATATAAAGCATGAGCCTGTGCATGTGTTTGTATGCAGGTATAAGATCTTTTATAAAGTCTTTGCTTCATTTCTCCCTGTCCAGTGGTGCTGCTCGGCTGAACTTTCTGATAATTCTTCTGCCATATAAGTACAACATATACAAGCCCTGAAATCTTAGTTCCCCTTCACAAATCCTCTCTTCTCCTGTCTTCTCTGCTTCTGCCTCTGACACCCCGGCCTGACCTCAATCCCAGCAGCTAGGAACTCACCAATTCCCCTTTGTTGAGCCTTTTTATCCCTTCCTCTTTCCATGATCCTACTGAGCCAGTTTCTCTCCACATCACTGTGCTGCACTGTGCCATGCTGCTGGGGAGCTGGGCTTACCCTGGGACCCCTTTCCTGGGACTCATTCCCAGCCTCATGGCATTTTCCTTAAATCCGGCTTCTCTGATTAAGACCATCAAGCCACTTCCACCTTTTTGTTTAAGCCACTTCTGTAACCTTTTCTCTTGCATGAAGAAACCCACCAAAGTACCTGATTCCCCCAGCTACCATTTGCAGCTTATTTTCAGTCAGAGGATGTACTTCTCTTTCCCAGCTGCTGGCAGTGCAATTCCATGCCTCACACCCTCACCTTGCTCACTGCTGCCCATGGCAGCACAAACACCAAACTGCACCTTCACCACCAGCAATTTGCTTCTGGTGCTCTCTTAATTGCTTTAATTCCCTGCTTAGCACCCATTCTGCCAACAGATTAATGTTCTTCAGGCAGATGCTGTATGCTACCACTTTCCAAAAGGCATTTTGATGTACTCTATAATTATTGCAAACAAATAAATCCTAAGGAACTGGGGAGCACTGTTGATTAAACAGTGGCCAAGTCTTTTCAAGAAAAACCAGTGGATGTTTTATTTATATGAAAATGGAATTGCCACTGTGTGTGGGTTTCCATTTTTGTAGTGAACTGGGAAAGGATAGAAACAGAAGGTAGATAAAGACAGATAAGAGAGGAATGACAATAAAAAGCTAAAAAAAGAGAGCAACATGAGGAAGGTGAAAAACTGAAGAACAAGCAAAAATCAGAAATGTCCCGTGAAGAAAATTCTGAATCTTGTTTGAAACCTGCCATATTGAAACAGCCTAAGTACCAGATTCCCTTTCCCCACTCTCAGCTGTCTCTGCTTCCTGCCACTGAAGCAAGTCCAGACCTTGCCATAGGCACCACATACCAGGCAGCCCCAGAAGCAAGGGCCCCCTCATCCAGATTCACAAGTAAAAGTCCCCCTTTCTTCCACAACTTTTCTTGTTTTATCTTTTACTTAATAAGGGCTGGATCTTGAGGTTCACCTTTTTTTCCCACTCATGTCTTTGAAAAACCAGGTGACTCATATTGGCTTATGCTTGCAGCCCTTGCATAGGTTTGCCATCACCAGTTCTGGCTTGTGGCCTGCTCATCTGACTACTTGAAATATGGTATATTGGATCACATTTGGATCAATATCTTAAAATTTTCAGAATGGAGATTCCTGCTTTGACTGTAATTTAAGCTATTTAAAATAAAAGCCTGGACTACTAACTTCAGATATCTCCTAAAGGAATCATATAGCTCTAGGGAGAGGTCTTAACCAGCTAAAACAAAGTTAAAGCTAAACCAGGAGCTAAAACAGAGTAACAATCACATGATTTACCTGACTATGGCTATGAAAGTGTCTGTGCTTCCTCCACATGAGTCTGCTTGTAAAGCTTGAATTAAATGCATA
This sequence comes from Thryothorus ludovicianus, assembly GCA_013397245.1. Lineage (NCBI taxonomy): Eukaryota > Metazoa > Chordata > Aves > Passeriformes > Certhiidae > Thryothorus > Thryothorus ludovicianus. The sequence continues at coordinate 160,687 of VZTB01014401.1, read as the reverse complement.
CCCAGGAGTACTCTTTTCAGTAGTGGATATGATCTCATCCATCATGCTTCATGCATTTATGCTCATCATTTTATCCACTTTCCTTTTGCATACCCTTTGATATGGAGAAATAAAGCATCCGTAAATTCTATTTCGGAGCTTGGCTCTCTTTTCTAAGTTGCATGGCTGCAGCCCAGGCAACACCCAGAACCATCAGGGTCTGTGCCATGGCTCTGAGCACATCTTGGGCTGAAGGACAAAAAGGGTCTTTGGGCTTTTCCTTATTCACTGCTGAGAGCAGAGTGCCTACCCCCCAGGGGAAACTTTTCAAAAGGGGTGAACTTTCTTGCACTCGCTCAAGTTAATGAAGGTGAAACAGCCCAGCAGAATGTGGGAGGGAAGGTTTCCCTCAGGCTGGCTGCTGAAGGGATGTCTGCTTACAGCTTCATTGCTTAGCACCCACAAAGAGATACAATTTCATAAACTTAGAGTCTTCATTAGTGAGTTAGCAAACAGTAATCTCACAACTTAAAGGTCAGAAAGTCTAATTTATCCAATTCTGCCAATTCTATAAAGTCCAGGCAAAATACATTACAGATGAATTTTCTCTCTTCCATCCATTTCTTATTTTTCTTCCTGCCAGGATTTTCTCCTTAGTGGACATTTTATTAGTTTCTTCTGATCTAGCCTTAGAGGGTTTGAATGCTAAAGCCTCCTACCACTATCATGAAACCCCTCCATAGGGGCACTGACTGACTCTCTCTTTTCTTTCAGCCTTTACTTCCTATCCTTTGGACCATCCTAAACTGTTCCTATCCCTCCTCTGGGCTGCAACAGGCAGCTCCAGCTGCAACTGGCCTCTCCTTCAGCTCTGCCATAGAGTTACCATCCTGGACACCTCGTTTCAGGAGGCCAGTCCTTGGGATGGTGCTCCAGGTGCAGGCAAGAACTCAGCATGTGGGTCCTTGGTTGGACGCCTTGCCCTGTGGCCAGTTGTGTCAGGTGGGGAGGAAGGGAGGGGGGGAGGAAGGGAGGAGGGAAGGCAGGAAGGCAGGAAGGCAGGAAGGCAGGAAGGAAGGCAGGAAGGAAGGAAGGCAGGAAGGCAGGAAGGAAGGAAGGAAGGAAGGAAGGCAGGAAGGCAGGAAGGAAGGAAGGAAGGAAGGAAGGAAGGAAGGAAGGAAGGTAGACATCCTAGCCTTTCTCAACTGTAGTGCAGGGTCTGCCATCAATCCAAAAGCCCCAAAGACCATATAAATGTTTTATATTATACTTTGTTGTGGCTGGATGTCTCTGCTCCCTCTTTAAGAGTGACCTTAATGTTTTATTTATTGTTTAAAGGATAATGATCACGGTAGAGGAATATATGAGGCAATAAATGGCCTTTGCAGGTAATTAAATGCTGAGGAGTGCTGAAGCTATTGATAGCCATAAAAGCCATTTATTCCGAGTGTGCTGAGAAACCAGGAGCACTGTTCCTCATAGCATGCAACAAGACAAGATTAAACAAGCCATGGAACTAGAAAGGGGAAAGACAACATTTTTCTTTCCCTCTCAGGGCTTGAAACTTCTGAGCTGCTGTTTATTTGGTGCTTGCAGCAGAAAATATTGATTGTAATAATATGTGGTTTTCTATCATATTATTCTTCTTTTCCCAGCTGTTTTAGAAGGGCTTTGCACATGTTGGCAAGAATTATTGCCCTCCTTCAAGGTATACTCAAATAAAGGCACAGCAGGGAAGAGTGGCTTGCCCACATAGTCAGTGGAAAAGTCTCTTACAAAAATCCAGTTCCCAGGCCAGTGTCTTGCCTACATAGTGACCCTCCCATTGTGCATTGCTATTGTGCTTGCCATACCAGCTTTTCAAGGGCTTGTGGATAGGAAGACCCCACCTTCCTACAGACAGAGGCAATAGCATCCTGCTGTGCTTCTGCTCCATATAGATCCTTACTTCCAGCCAATGCCACAAGAAGAGAAGCTGTTCTCCTGTGGATAATGTAGGGAGCTCCACATGCTATCTGTGTTACCAAATTTGGCTTGGCCATGGGGAGAACAGCAAGGCTGGAGACCTTATTCACAGACCTTCCCCTCTTCCAATGTGATAAGAATAATACAGGGTGGCCACAGAAGTTCTTGCATAAAGTTTTGCTGTAGCCACATGCAGCTACACTCCATGTGGAGAAATCAATTGTCTAACGGCACAAAATAGCCAAAACCCAAGGTTTGGGACAGAAAGAGCAAGGAAAAGATTGACTGAAAGGGAAAGTAGATGTTTATCAAACCTCATGCTTCCCACATAAGAGAAACTTCTTCCATTTCTGTGCTCACCATAAGGTTAGCCAGTTTTTTTTGCAAGCATAGTTTCCTCTAAGAATAATCTAATACCTCATAGGTGCATGTTAACAGAATGTAGGTGTCCTAGAAATGTACCTTTCACATGCTCCTATCCAAACCTTCATTAGCTGAGCATGAGACAAATGATGAATTCAGAATGAAGAGTGGAGGCACCTTACAGGATTTCTGTTGGTTTCCCATCATTCTTCATAGAGTTTTCTGCACAGGTCACCCAGTTCTTGCCATCATTTTAGCTCAAACTGCTCTACTGCTCTCGTGGAAAATTTTGGGGTGCAGGTCCAGAGGTGCTTTGAACCTAGGTGCTGTGGTGACAGGTAACATTTCAGGATTTGCTCTAATGCAGACCAGAAGCTGGGCACTTCCCAGATGAAGACCTGGGAGTCATCCCACAGTTGCTCCCCACAAATCACTCACATGAGCCAGAAAGTCCCTTCACAGCTGAGAAAGAGCCCTGGGAATGTCCCATGTGAGACATGAGACAGGTGAGGGGCCTTGGCAAGGCAGGCAGAGCGTGGGGCTCAGGTGCAGGGAGGGTAATGCACGGCCAACAGGGCTCATTGCAGAGGCCAGCTCTAGGCACAGCCTGATGAGTGTGCACTTCCTAGGCATGTAAAACATAGTTGTAAGTGATATATGCATATGTCAACAAATCCCACCTGGCCTGTACACAGCCATTAGCATCTGGCAGCTTGCTGTGAGCACAGGTGAATTATGGCTTAAGGGCATGTGCTTTGAGGCAAGGTTAAAGGGTGACTCCTGTATGGGGTAAGGGGATTAATATGACTGGACACGATGCTGGCTTCTCCTCCCCCTTCTGATGGTGTAAATCAAGAGTAACTGCACCAAAGTCAATATGTGGATTAGATTCATTGGTGTAAAGGGGTTGAAAAGCACATGATTTTAAAAGAAAGGACATCTCGATTACAAGATGGGGAACAGAAACAATGAAAAATGTGACTGCTTTTCATGGCTTCCTGTGGTGCTTTTTTATGGCCCTGCTACTTCCATGGGAGCTTTATCCCAGCAGGTGCCCTCACAGATCCATGTGCAGCAGAGCTCCTACAGCCCTCCTTATCACTGCACTGTGGGAAACTCTGTCTCTGCTCTGCGTATCAGAGGAACCCCTGCACTGACCTTGCTGCAGAGAAATTGCAGAGATCTTGCTGCTGACTCCCGGGGAGCTAGAGGGAGATTTTGGCAATGCAGCATTAAACACAGACTCAGTGCCTCAGTCCAACCTGGCCTTCCAGGGATGGAGCACCCACAGCTTGTCCAGGCAACCTGTTTTAGTCCCTCATCACTCTCTCAGTAAAGAATTTCTTCCTCATAGCTAATCTAAATGTACCTGACTAGCCCAGGCTGCCCAGCCCATGCTGCTTCTAGGAGGCTATTGATTGCACACAACCCCTCACATCCCACAGTGGGAGACCCAGGAAAGAAGCCTTGCCTACACCCACATCTCTTGTCTAGTCTGAGAGAAAAAATAATGTTTTGCCCATCCTTAGTGTCTGGGGAGATCCAGTGAGGATGGGTGTCAGGAATATCTGCATTGGAATTTTGTGGGGGGGGAGATGCTTGGAGTGTAAGAGCAACTGTAAAAACTCTGGTTGTGGAATTGCCTTCCCTCACACACAGCCCAGCCGTGAGAAAGTAAATGCAAATGTACATGCAAATTAAAATGCAAATGCAAACGCAAATGCCAGGCCTCCTGGGCTGCACTCACACCACGCTACAGAAATCCCTTGACCTCTCAGAAACATTCAGCTTGCTGCAAATGTCCCAGTGGAGAGGAGAGAAAAATACTGCTTTCCAGTCTGGGCTCCTGCCTTTCTTTCCCTAGGTGTAAGAGGGGCAACTGGATTTCTTTGTAGAAAAAGGTGATTTCTGCACCGTGTGCACAACTCTCTCCCAGCTTTGGTGAATAAGTGATTCAAAAATCCCGATTGTGGACACTAAAACAGCTTTCTCTCATTTGCCAGCATGTATCTGCCATTAAACTGAATGCATGGGAGACAATGTCCTTCCCAAACACCCACAGTGTTGTTAATAAAAGAAAAGGAAAAATAATTTAAGTCAGGAGGAAGCCTGCATGTGAAATGAAGACTCATACCCATAATTTACATCTTTCTTTCTTTCTAAACTAGCTTTTGCAATGCCATAGTAAGGGCAGCTTTCCAGCCTCTGATTGCAGATGGGGCTGCAGACATGTCCCAGCTCCATGGGGGCTGTGTGGGGCCAGCACCCTGTCCCAGAATATGAACAAGACAGAAGCTCAGGAGTGCCATCCATCTGGGAGCGTGGTGCTGCTCAGGGCAGGTGGCCCTCAGGACCACCAGCACCCTTGGATGCATCTGCCTCATGCCACAGCTCCTCCAGGCTTTGCCCCACAAGGTCTCTGTCTTAGTCAAACACTAAGACAGAGACCTTGCTGGTCCCAGAGGATTTTAAGCTAGGAGAAACATCCCTGCAAGTAGCAAAGCAAACCACTTAGCAGTCACAGCTCATTTATGTTTATACTCACAGATGGGAGAGGCAGATCGGGATCCAGGCTGTCTGTGCTACAGCTAATAATATGTACCTTAGGTTATAACATGCTGGCCCAAAATTTCTCTGCTGGGCCACCTCAACACAACTGTTCTCACTCAAATGCCTCTTCTATAGCCACTGGGAAAATACTGCAAATAGGCTCACTGCCTTCCTGTGGAAGGGTCCCACAGAGGCCTGCAGTTCCCTATTATACTCAGCACGGCACTGGAAAAAAGACAGTAATTTCTTCAGCTCTATTGCATCTTGAGCCCAAGATGATCAAGCAGCCTACCTGCCTCCATCCGTCTGTTTCCATAGCCCTCTGGGCTTTCCGTCAGGGCACTGTGCTGCTGGAAAGGCTGGGTGCTGAAGAGATTGTCACACAGGAGGCTGCGACACAGCTTCTGCAGGAAGCGCAGGATGTACCCGATGCTGTTCACTACCAGCAGGCTCTGGAGATGCTGCTTCCCCTCAAAAGAAGCTGAAACTGGAAAGCAAAATGGGAATAATTCAATACCTGTGGATGCATTGCAGAAGGGAGTGTGAGAGCAGGGGAAATAACTTTACTCAAGTATTTGTATGTTGTAAAATATTTTGCAAAATTACCTTACCTGAGGCACACAACAAACTAGAGGAGCTTAAGGAGCTGAGTTTGTGTGAGCCAGATCACCTTCCCCCTGGAGTGCTGAAAGATGCTGACGGGCATGGCCAGCAGTGCAAGGTTTTCTAATATTGGCATCCATCTGAAAATCGTATTGTGTGATTAGGAGGAGGCAATGATGATACCCTGGTCTAAGGAAGGGGAAAGAAAGTGATCTGCAGTGATCACCAATAGTGATGGGCTGTTAGGCTGACTTCAGCAGTACTCAAGGTTTTAAAAGATAATGGGGAGATAAGAATTAAAGGCATGGTTGTGAATGAATGAAAGGTACCAGGATTGTACTGAAGAGAGAGGTAACAGCTTATTCGTTGATCTTTAGCTACTGAGTTAAGGCAAGAGAATGTTGGCAGCTGTGGTCTATCCAGAATTCAGTAAAGTATGAGAAATGTTTCATTAAATTAGAAATGATTGCATACGAGAGGTGGGTCAAGAAATAACGGGGTCTGCTGGCAGAAGACCCCAAGTCTCAGAGAGAAACCAGCAGCAGTCTGTGCTGGCACAAAAAGATTTTGTGGATGCTGTAAGCTGGCAGACATCATCAATGGAGAAGAGGACTGGGAGATTGCACAGAAAGGATCAACCAATTTTGACCTCTGTGAAAGTAAAAATGAGTGAAAAAAAATCTGGAAAATAAACAGAAATCCATTACTCTTCGAAGAGCCTCAAAACAAACTGATGGGAGAAGAATTGATAATACAAGCTTACCAGATGCCCATAAAACAGTAAGGTGACACAGTCATGAAAAACTCTGATATATTTCCAGAAGGTGTGGAACAAAACATTTCCAGGAGAGAAAACAAGAGTGCTAAAGCCATGATACAAAGTTCTGGAGAAAGCTGAGATGGACTGATGGGCATCATTCTGGTCATACAGGCTAAAGAAGGGTGAATTCACACTTGCAGAAGTGCACAGGCAGACCCCATAAATGTTTGGGGAACAGAAATTTTCCCTGTGGGACTCTAGCCACCACCATCCTGCTTAGTGGGACTGCAGCAAGACACCTGCACTCCTCTCACTGATCCAGTATCTTCCTCACCTGAAAGGAACTGTGTATTCCAGCCTAGCAGAATGAGGATGGCTGTCTTAGAAATACATCCAAGGGTAAGGTAAAATTCCTGCATAAACCTGTCAGGGGACGTATTTAGTCAGGAATCCAAAAGGGCATAAGGTCCCAGCCATAAGAGGGGTGGAGAGGTCAAAACAGACCCGTCAGGATCAGCTGTATCAAGACACATTAAATTTCAACAGGTTTGCAGGGAGGACAACATGATATGAGTGCCTGAACTCTTCCACCTGGAAGGCTCTTTCCCAGTCCTACAGTCTCCCATCACTACTAACACGAAAAAATTGTAACATTAAACTTAGAATTTTGGGGATAACTTTGGAGATTTCCTGTTGGCCTGAGCTGCTGTGAGGGATCATGCTCCACAGCTGGTTGAGTATTTGTGAGCCAAGCCATGGGAAGATTGGAAAGCCTCTGACAAAACTCATCTGCACTGCTGGGAGTGAGGTGCAATTGCAGAGCCACGCCATGACTAGGAGGCCATTCACCCCTCTTTGATGACTAGAAGAAGCATGAAATTGGGAGAAATGTTGACCAGGTGCTTTTAGTTCAGGTGAAGCTGAAGCTGAGCCAGCTCAGAGGAACTGAGAGCAAGGAGTTTGGCAGGCTTGGTGCATAATATGACTCTCCTGATTGTAATGAAAATCATATATGTAGCACAGAACTAGGCAAAAATGAAGCTTTGCACTGAACTGCTTCAGTCTCGTGTTTCTGTGAACAAGTCTGGAGCATTCCCAGAGTATTTCTGATGTCCCTTAGGGACGGCACACCTGTGATCGCAAAGAACTCGAGGAGAGGGAAGAAGCACGATTTATATGCTGCACAGAGGGCCAGAGCTTGTGCTCCCACACAAGAAGGTCCCAGTGGCACAGCTGAGCATCTGCAGTCCCTGCAAAACTGATTGGACTTGCAATCCTTGGCTTTGTGCTCGTGCCTGACTCATCTGCAGCAGCTCATTGGAGAGTGCTGTTCCCATTTTCCCATCATTGTTTCATCCCCATATGCCAGAAGAATGTTGTGACACAAAACTTGCTGTGATAGAAGAACAGTTCATGTTCATGCTGAGAACCAGGCCAGGAGATTCATTGTGGATCATGGGAGGTTCATCAGCACACAGCAAGAAGAGCCACTGCGGGAAGATGAGGAAGTTCCCTTTGGTCTTTGATACTCTCTGATATATTTATGTAGACTGTGTGCAGTCCTGCTGCATGGGGAATTGCCTTGGGATTTTTGCAATTCCTGCAGCAGAGAGCAGGTTTGGCTCATGAACTGCAGGCAGGGGACACACCAACAGCTAATCTCCATGAAAGTTGTCCTTTTGAGGAACACAGAATCATGGAGTTACAGAAAGATTTTGACTGGAAGGGATCTTTACAGGTCACTCAGTCCAACCCTCCTGCAATAACCAGGGACATCTTCAGCTAACTAAGATGGCTCCAAGGCCTGCCCAACCTGACCTTGAGTATATCTGAGTTTGGGGCATCCACCACCTCTCTGGGCAACCTTTTCCAGAGTTTTGCCCCCCTCACCACATGAGGCATGCATGTGTACCTGTGGTGTCATTGTGTGTCATTAAGTGGGCTGGCATTGCTGTCCATCCTTGAACAGCTGCATGAAAACAGCTCTCAGCCCTGGCCTCAGCACTGCTCCAAAGAGTGGTAAGAGGCAGACTGGAGTGCATGTTCCTCTCCTGAATCACCACTGCAATACCTCTTACCAACATTCTTTCATCTGACACCAAGGTGATTCCCACAGCAGCTCATTTAACAAAGGCATGAGTGATATTCAAACCTGGTTTCCATCCCACTGATGGGAACAGGACATCCAGGGTGGTCAGGATTGGGGAGCATGTTAAGACTTCAAGCACTTTCCCACTGGCCACAAACCCCTTACAAAGCTGCTTTACCTGACACCATCTCTCCTCCATAGCCCTGCCTGATGAGGGAGAAGACCACCTTTTGCTGGAGTGCACAGTCGATGCAGGCTTGCACTGCCTGCTGCAGGGCCGCCGCCGGCCGCTCGGGGCCAAAGTGCTCTGGCAGCTGCTGCACTTTTTTTCTGTCAAGGTATGGCCCCAGGTTCCCTTGTTTGTTGACATAAATGCAGACTGTAGACATAAAATCCCAAGAAGGTTATTAAAAAACAGTACTGAGAGCATCCTAGGAAATACCAGCATTCTACATCTCTATTCACTTCCCAAGTTCTTTCATCACTGATGAATTGTTGTCATTTGTGATGGCAGAGACAGACTTCCTTGTGTTAATGACCCATTGCCAAAGCAAAGCAAGCTGAGTTTAGGTCTAGCTCAGTGTCACAGGCTAGGATAAGCTACACACATCTAAAAAAGCTCCCACATGTGCCTGGAATCTGCTCTCTTGAGTCTGCCTTGTCCATGCTACTTGTGACCAGAAAAATGTGCTGGGAGAGCAGAACAGGGACTACCAGTGATGACTTCGCGGCAAGGAGGGAATGCCAGCCTGAGGTGTGTTTTCAGGTTGTTTATTTTTTTTCCTTCTGTTTTTAGAATGGTTCATTGAGATTTGCTGTGAGAAGCACTGCTCTGATATGACTTTTGGAAAGGCTTTGGAACCTTGCTTCTTCTAACTCTATTGCAGCTGTAATTTCTGGAGGGTTATGCTGCACTATGCCATGGCTGAGAATCTGATCTTTGGGAGCTTCCTAACCCTCCATGTCCAACATAACGCTCTACAGACTGCATCAAGTTGAGGGAAACTGCACAAGGTGTGCAGTGCTACATTTTGGGACTGCAACAACATGACTGAGCTGCACAGGGGTCCCAGTCTCTCCACAGCTGAGCCCCATGTGCCTCCTCTCATAAGCCCCAAAGGCAGTTTTACTACATGCCATCAGGCCTGCCAGCAATAGCAAAAAAAAATGAGTGTTCTCCTCACTACCATGAACTTATTTTAAGCTTGGCTGAGGCTTACTGTGTCTCGGGGGAAGCAGGGATAGTGCTGCAGTAACTAAGGGTGACTAAGACACAGCCTTAAGTCAGGCTAAAGTGAGACATATTATAATAGCTGGCTGAGTGTGCTTGAGCTGTCATCTCTCAAACAATATAACATTATCTTCTGACAGAAATCAGATATGTGACAAAAAAACCCCATCAAGCAGAGTGGAGGACATGATGACAGCTGTGTAAAGTTGGAAATAATTTACAGTTTGCATCACCATAATGAAAACCTAGTGCAACTGTCACAGTGCACTCTGCTCCCCCATCTCACAGGGACCAGCAGAAGGGGCTCAAGCAGTACCTCCTGGGTAAACAGGAGGATAATAGCAATCATACTGATCATGATAGCACTTCACACCTTCCAAGTGCCGAACAAACAAAGGGATAGTGCACTGAGAATACTGCAGCAGCGTGCAGGAATTGCAGGGGGATGTCAGAGTGCAGCTTTCCCAGAGTGCCACACACACCTTGACAAATCTGCAGAATTTGGCTTCTGTGGCTTCTGTGTGACAATCCCCTAGTTTTGTCGGGGCTCAACTGTGGGAGGGACTCTGCAGCTTGAAGGCAATGTGCTGAGTCCCCCACTGTGGAGCCAGGGTCCCGTTAGCCCTTTTGAAGCAGAGAGGGAGGTAAAAGCTGGCTGACAGCCATCTCTTGCCAGCCCTGCTCTGGTGGAAACCTGCCCACACTGTTGGGAGGATCCTGGGAGGAAAGGTGCCAGTGGCTTGAGGATGGGCAGACAGAGGTGTGGGGCACTGCCTGAAATGACCTACAGCCTGAAATAACCCATGGCCTTAGAAGCCACCCTGGTGATCTGGCAGGGCTGGTGTACTGTGCCTCCCTGTCCCGCTCCAAAAGCAGTCCTGGGCACATCTCTCAGGGCACTTCCATCCATTCAGCTGGTGTTTGCCAAGTGCTTTGCAGACTTTGCATGTGAAGGGATAAACGAGAATAAAATATATTATTGTCATTGTTGCTAGGTTTAGTATCATTCTGCCACCAGAGCAGATGGAAAACTTCTCCTCTGTGCGTCCCAGCTAAGAAATAATGGGGTTTATGTGTTGTGTTTAGATTCTAATGTTATCTAATCTATTTCTCTGCTGAAATCTCAGGGTAAGTCAGCTGCCTTGTTGGTTTCATTCTCATTTACATCAATTTAAAAGCCTTGACCTATGTTACTTCTGACAATATAAACAAAAAGAAAGAGTAAGGGTGTGTTTTCAGACTACATTTGGAGATGACCATGCCTGCTGCTGTGATAAGACATTGGGGGTTTTGCGCTGGCAGCTCTGCCTACAGTCAGACCATGGCTCCTCCATTCTTCTCCCCACAGCTGTAACAGATGCTTCATGTTCACACAGGGATTTAGGTTGGTCATTGCAATACATTAGAAGGGGTGAAAATGTTAGGTATAAAATGGAGCATTCATGGGTTTTTGATGCTCACATTTCAAGAGGAATGGAACTGACATCTCCACTAAACCCGACACATGGCAGTAGACATTCAATCTTGCAGGATAACTCTGCTCTTTGTCACTGGTCGCTAGACTAATCTGCAAACACCTCATTTTCATGAGCTCCCCCCTTTCTGAAAAGCCCAGCATCTGGCTATGACATCTGGCTGTCAGCCCGTGGCTCCTGCTCACCCCTTGGTCAAGGAGCACTTGAGGCTGAGTACCTGTGAGAGCCTGTGGGGTGTCCGCGTTGGGTACCGTAGCTGCATCCTGGGGGATTGAACTAATATCCGGCTCCGGCGTGCTTCTCGGTGGAGAGATTGCTAGAGGAGTCATCAGGACACGAGATTTCAGCTGCAAAAAATAATGGAAGTATACACACAAGATATTCCAATTTTATTCTACGTATGTCACGCCCCATGAACTCCCACTCATTAGCAATCTGCTTATTGCATCACTTTCTCCAGGCCAGAAGATCCATCCTGCTCCCAGGAGGATACTGGAGCCTGAAGCCTGACTGATTTGCAGCAGACAGCAACGCCTTAAGCTACAGGATGCAAATATTATGCCACCCACAGGGTACTTATTTACACCTGAGCAAATTGAGCCTAACACTCCAACAAATCAGTGCAATGGCGTTTTACGACCCATTCCATGTGGGTGTAAACAATGCTCCACAACTCAGAAACGTGGGGTCTTTAACTGCATCATAATTTAGGGCCAAATTCTGCTTTTTCATTGCAGGGATGTAAATATTGTATAAATCCAGTGGAACCAAGAGGCTACTCTGGGCTGACACCCATGTAAATAAGCTCACACTGTGGTCCAGACTGTGTTATTACCAGCTAGTAAATACAAACTGCTGCATCGTTGCACCCAGTGATCTTTTTGACCTGCAGCCCAGCTTGAAGAAGAGAAACACGATGTGAATTTACGGTGCAGTATGACCATGTCTTTATGCTGCCAGTACCTGGCAACATCTCACCAGTCAGACGATGATCGGGTCCTCGTATTTAAAAAGGACTGATGTGATGGATGTGACCTGAAGGTACCACTCTTGCTTTTCCTTTTGCTAAGGTGGGAAATAGGGGGAAAGCAGAGAACCAAGCACACAGTTTGCTGTTTTATATATTTACATGTCCTACACCAAAAAGTTCTTCTAACAGGTGTTTATCTCCTTTTGTTTTTCAGTGGACCATGTAAAAAGCATATTTCAAGTAGAAATGAAGTCAGACAACTGCCTACAAATCAAACCTTGAGCAATCTCTGGTGGAGAGTAGAAGTTGTTTTGGAAGAAGATATTTGTTGTCCATGACTATGAATTACAAATGTCTAGAATAATTGTCACTGTTTTGGTATAATGGTAAAACCAGAAAGCTGGGGAAAGGAGAGGGAAGTGTGTAGGTCTTGAGGACATCTAAGTGAATTTTAACCATCACCTCCCCTGGGGCAGGATAAATCCCTTTGTTTTCAGTCTGAAAGAGGGGAAAATATCCAATAAGTGCATCTGAGACAAGCTATGGATTTGACCTCCTGCTGTATGGCAGTTGCAGAGTATGAGGGACTCTGAGCTGGCCCCTGGTTAGTGCCATTCCTCACTTACCTGTGTTCTCCTGTTTTTGTAGAGTTGTCCTGCCTTCAGATTGGGATCAAGAATGACTGGCAACAAAATGCTGTCAATTTGTTTTCACAGAATCACTGACTATGCTAAGTTGGAAGGGACCCATAAGGATCATCAAGGCCCTGTACAAGACCATCCCCAAGAGTCACATCCTGTGCCTGAGAGCACTGTCCAAATCCTTTTGTACACTGTTAGGTTTGGTGCTGTGACCACTTCCCTGGGGAGCCTGTGCCAGTACCCAAACAGTCTCTGTGTGAAGAATCTTTTTCTAATATCCAACCTAAATCTCCCCTGACACAACTTCATGCCATTCCCTCAGGTTCTGTTGCTGTTCACCAGAGAGAAGAGATCAGTGTCTGCCCCTCCTCTTCCCCTCATGAGGAAGTTGTTGCTTTCAATGAGGTCCTTCCTCAGTCTCCTTCAGGCTGAACAGACCAAGTGACCTCAGCTGCTCCTTACAGAGCGTCCCCTCAAGACCCTTCATCATCTTTGTTGCCCTCATTTGGACCCTCTCTAACAATTCAATGTCTTTCTTATATTGTGGCACCCAAAACTGTCCCCAGAACTCGAGGTGAGGCCACCCTAGCTCAGAGCAGAGCAGGACAATCCCCTCCCTTGCCCGGCTGGTGATGCTGTGTTTGATGCCCCCCAGGACACCACTGGCCCTCCTGGCTGCCAGGGCACTGCTGATTCACGTTCCACTTGCCATCGACCAGGACCCCCAGGTCCCTTCCTCCTTTCCAGCCTCTCATTCCGCAGTCTATCCGTGTATCCAGGGCTGTCCCATCCCAGGTGCAGAATTTGGCACTTTGCCTCATTTAACTCCATATGGTTGGTGATTGCCCAGTCCTCTCATCTGTCAAGGTCTCTCTGCTGGGATTCCCTGCCCTCAGAGGAGTCAACAGCTCCTCACAGTTTTTTATCTCTGACCTCCAGTCCTTCAAGTCATTTATGAAGATGTTGAAGAGCACAGGGCTGAGGATGGAGCCTGTGGGAAACCCATCAGTGACAGGTCACCAGTCTGCTGTCACCCCATTCCCTATAACCCATTTTGCCTGACTGGTGAGCCAGTTGCTCACCCATGGCAGGATGTGTTTATCCAGCTGTGTGCCTGACATTTTGTCCAGAAGGATACTGTGAGAGACACTATCAAAAGCTTTACTGAATGCCAGAGAACAGAGTTTCAAAAACCAAGGTGTCCATCCAGTTTGGGATTTATTCCATGTAAGAAGGTGAGAAGCAGCATGATTTATTATGCTTTTTAGTAATAGGTTGATTATTCACTTTTCTATGGCAAAGTGGTCTGGCAAAGTGAAACTTTAGGTGGCCCCTATGTTAGGCTTCTGGGCTTGTTTTTGATCACATATATATACACACATATACAAAGAGTACATACATACATATGTACATTTGTACACACTCTATATTTATATAATATATATATTTTTAGAGAGATGTGCATATATAGAAACACAAAATCATTCAGGTTGGAAAATACTTCTAAGATCATCAGGTCCAATCATTCTCTAGCATTGCCAGGACCACCACTACACCATGTCCCTAAACACCTGCACATCTTTTGAGCTCTTCCAGGGATGGTGATTCCATCACCTCGCTTGTTCCAATTCTTGAACACCTTTTTAGTTAAGAAATTTTTCCAAACATACCATCTGAACATCCCCTAGCATGACTTGAGGCCATTTCCCTTTTCCCTGTTGTTGGTTGCCTGGGAGAAGAGACCAACCCCACCTGGCTATCCTGTCAGGTGGCTGTAGAGAGTAACACAGTCTCTCCTGAGCCTCCTTTTCTCCAGGCTAAACAACCCCAGCTCCCTCAGCTGCTCCTCACAGGACTCGCTCTCCAGACCCTTCACTGGCTTTGTTGTCCTTCTCTGGACAGCTTCTAGCAATTCATGTATGCCCTTACACTTCTCTATATAGATACTATTTTTGAGACAGTACACCTGACAAATTCTGCTTCACTTGCGTGTTGGCTCCTTAATGTCATTACTGGCTCACATTCCTGTGGCCCCAAACAGAGACACAAAAGTCTCCTCTTCAGCCCTGAGCCTTGTGAGTGTGTGCTGCCCCACCAACACTGTGCAGTGCCTCACCAGCACCATCAGACCTCTTTCTAGATCTTGGAGGCCCAGACAAGCTTGCCTTCAAGAGAAAATAAACAGAGGGCAAGGCTTGTGTAAACTCTGTAGTGTGGAAGCCCCCTCTTGGCAGTTTCCTGTTTTAGTGAACAATTTACTGCAAAATTAATTGCAACAAAATGTGCTCTACAGCCTCCGGGTACAGATAAATGCCATTTTATTAGGGGAAGTAGAGAACTGGCCTTTGTTAGATCAAGATAAAACAATGCCTGATTAGTGCAAGACACAGTACACTGAGCAAACAACAGCTTAGCTTCCTCCTGGCCACTGAAACCCTAAGTAGTCCCTGAATATAATGAAGTGTAAATCTCAAAGTATTTAATTTAAAGATGTTTTTTCTTGGACTGAGTCTTCTCTATCAAAACCAACAAGCTGACTGACTGAGAGCTTGCCAGTAGAAAGCACATATGCATGAGAGTCAAAAAAAGCAGTGAAGACAAGAGAAAGAAAGAGAAAAGGAGACAGAAATTCTGTCAGGGCACATTGGGAAATCCTGGTGGTAAGGCTTTTGAATCAAATTCTGACTATCGAATGTCGTAAATTTCAATATGTGCAGCATGAGATGTAAAAGTGGTTGCTTTAAAACAAGATCTACAACCAACCTCCCACTCTTGTGGAATTTCTACCATGGAAATGAGATCAGAGAGAGCTGATTGGGGATTTTGAGTAGGAAATAAGTGTGTCTACTTTATCAAAGTCCCCATGCATTGGATGCAGAGAGAGAGGGCTTTTGTGCCATTGATGCTGCCTACAAGTTTGTGTACACAGTAGCCAGGGATGGGGAGGACTCTGCTGAGTCCTGGAGTTTTTATTACTATCTGCATATCTCTTCAGATAAGCCAGGATTCATCTCACTGGTATTTATGTCCCCCACCAAGAAAATGAAAGAAGGTGAAAAACATCTGCCAGGGAGCTTTTTTTTTATTTCCAAAGATCTCTGCCAGCTTGTATAATAAAATATATGGGAAAGAAACACAATGAACTACAATACAATCTCTCCCTGAAGTTGTCTTCAGCCACTGAGATGCAGGTACTCATTTTTATGGCTCCCTGCTCCCCTGTACCTGTTGTCCCTTGTCCTGAAAAAACAATTGCTAGAAAAGGCTGGGGTTCACCCCATTCCCATGGGCCTTTGTCCTTTCAGACAGGAGGGCAGAGGCACCTCTTGGCAATGAGAGCTTTTGTTGCTGGAGAGAGACCCGTCTCCAGCCCATCTCCACACTGTAAATGTGCAGTAAGGTGATTGTCTGAGCCAGCCTGGTCCTGCCATGTGGACTTCTGAGGGCTGGACAGAAGGCTGCCATTAAACATATTCCAGGAAAGCACAGAACTTAGCACATGTTTTGGGGTCTGTGGCTCTGTGCATTTGGCTGAGAGTGAGGAGACTCAGCATAACACAAGTCTCTGGGAGTGAGAGGGGAGGTCAGCTGGCAAAGGGAAACAGCCCAAAGTCTTTCCTACCATTTCTTCTTGTGTCATGCAATAACTTTCTCCTGCACTGCAAATGATGCAAGCAAGTCTGCACATAGCCTCCTACATCCCATCAGTGTTTCACAGTGAATGAGGCAGGTAACCTTGACAGGAGTGTATACAACCTTGAAATCCAAGGCTGTATTGTAGGACAGGTGAATAAACAGGACACTTTGAGGTTGTGTGTGCAATCTCATTCCCAATGTGTCCAAATACTGACTGCTTATTTGTCATCATTAACATTGACTTCTAGGGCAGCAGGGGAACCTGTGCCTCGTAATGGGAACTGTCACTCCACACGTGTGGCTCTTGCTGCCCACCCCACCTGGCAGGAGCTTGCAAGCTCCTGGCTGGTCTGGGCTGGGGCCACCTCCCCACGTGGGAGCTGCTTTTGTTGCACAGGACAAACTGCCCTCGAGCTGCTCAAAGGGGGCCTTGGCTTCGTTGCCCTCTGGGAGGGATGTGATGGTCGGGGCTGCAGCGCTGCCTCACACCCGTGTGTCCCTCTAATGTCCTCGAGCACAGTGAATCCCTGCAGGATGCTGACAAACCCTTCCCCTCGTACAGGCTTTCTAGGCAGCTCTTCAGGGCTGCTCTCGCTCACAGCCAGAGAAATAAAACCCATCCATCTCCTAACCTCCCCCCCGGCTGCCAGAATAGGCTTTTTCCCAGAGATTTAGACAATCAGAAAGAATATTGTATTTTGGGGAAATGTAACGTTTTATGGCAAATAGCTCCACATAAGGTACAAAACAGTTTTTGGGAAAACAGCCGATGAAATTTTATAGCCAAAGCTGTGAAAAAATAAACAGGATAGCAAGGAAAAGACTTTTCTTGGTGATGAAGTGTGATGAAATGTCATTTCAGGAGAACACAGATATTTTCTTTAATATCAATGAAAACAGGCAATGGGTCACCTGTCTATAAAGAGCATGTGATTGAAAATGTCTGTTATTCACATCTCGGTCAAAATAAATTTAAATATAGACTGTAAATTCCTAGGTTCTTGAAAATTCAGAAGTATTTTTCCATCTGTTCTGTAATAACTCAGCTCTCTGGTTGCTATAAAGAATTTGGTCGTCTGCCATTTGGGCAGGGAGTCATTTTTTAAAATGCATTTAAGTCTCGTGGTATCCGAAAGTCATACAATTATCGAGCTAATTAAATCAAGCCAGAGTTCCCCATCAAAAAATGTAATCTTTGACCCACACTGGGGAAGTGCTTTGGCTGGAGAGGGGTTCACTTCAGCTGAGCACACAGCCTACAAAGCCCCTCATGGAAAACTTTGCTCTGGCGTACGAATCCTACAGCGCGGGGCCAGCTGCCACGGGGGCTGCAGCTCGTGAGTGTCAGCGCCATCCAGCTAAGCCATCAGCTACAAAAGGGTGCCTTTCCATGTGCCACACTCGCCAAGAAAGAGCCTCATCTCAGATCCGCTGCTGACGGGGGGACGCTGCTGCCTCCACGCTCAGTGCCTGGGGACAAAGAGGAGGAGTGTGTGGTACCCAGCCAGGGAGAAATCTTCCCTTTGGAAGGAGAGGTGAACACAGCAATCAAATGCTCAGTCATGTAGGTCCAAAATACAGCGTTACTGCAGCATTTCCAGGAGTTTAAATCTCCCACTTCTCCCTTTTATATATGTGTGGTAGTTGGTGAAAAGCTTTTTTCCAGGTGGATGGGTGAAGAACATATTCCCCGGCTTTTTTTTTTTTTTTTTTTTTGGTCAAATTACAAATTAGATGTAAATGCATGAGCAAGAAATGGGGGTCATCGAGACAAGCAGGGGCAGAAGGGATGGGGTCTGAAAAACCCTGCATACAAGGTCACTCGTATGATACTTGGTAAATTGCTCAATCTCAAACTCAAAGACCAATTTCAGCACATCTTCAAAGTATTATTGTCCAGACTGGATGGTTTTGATCTGAAGAATCTACAACTCACCCAGCTTTACTGATACCAACTAAATTACTTGAAATAAAGAAATATAATAAACAATAAACTTGAAATAAGAAATATCTCAAGTAAAGCAATTCAGATGTTTTCATTCTGGGGTTTTATCCTGATATGGAAGTGAAAAAAAAAAAAAAAGTATTTCTATATCCCACATTTTACAAAACACTTGAATATTTGCCCCAGTCTTAGTTTGGACTACTGTTGGACAGAGATTAGGGAATGGGAGGGAGAAGGTCTGGCAGGAGACAAAAAGGAGGAAAAGGTAAACATGAGGGTAGACTCCTCTAAATTAAGCTCAAATCCAAGGATCACAGGAATCAAACAATTGGTCCCTGTGTCCAGAACTCAGCCAGCAGCACCATGCATGGGATGCTGTTGCCTCTAATGAACCAGGAAAGACTCACAGAAGAGTCAGGCAACACCCTGGACAAGACCTTCTCCAGGGAAGGCTGGGCCAGCCTTGTGCATACCCTGATTGCTTTATTCACTTTTCTGTCTTGACACCACGAACTCAAGCAGCTCTGATTCTCAAACAGCCAGCAATTTGCCCTCCTTGTGTACCTGTGTGCATTTCTGTATCAGGGCCCATTTAAAAAAAGGAACAGGCACAGCAAACACGTGCAGTGCCCCGAGATGGTACGGGACAGAGACAGAGAAATTTACAGAGCAATCTGCTGACCCCTCACTAAGCTGTAGCCCAGTTTCACTCTCCAGAACAATTCTCCTCCCCTCAGCATCACGGTCCCATTTTTGTCTGGTTTGAGGTATCACAGCAGCACTGCTCCCACTGGTGCTGAGCCCACTGTAAGTGGTGTGATGGGAGAGACCCAGATCAGCAGCAGCATCAGAAGGCCTTAAGGCACTAAGGGTTCTTCTTCTTTCTTTAGTTCTGCCTTTGTCCCAGGGTTGCACAGAAAGCTGGGCAGTGAGCAGATAAATAAAGTGAAATCAAATTATTTTTCTCAAATGCCACTCTTTTATTTTTTGCTTTGGAAAGTAGCTTCCCCCTCTCCCCCCTCCCCCTTTACTTCCACTCTCCTGTATTCTTTTCCTTCTCTGTTCAGTTTGTCCAGTTTCTAATCACTGTTAATGAGAGAGAAGAAAGTGACAAATGAGAAACACTTCCCTGAAGGTGTGCAGCCATCCTACACAACACTGGAAAACATTTTCAAACAGACCAAATTAAAAAAACTTTAACCTTTGGGAAAATATACGTGGTGTAGTTCTAGGGGTGTCCTGTGCAGGATCAGGAGTTGGACTTAATGTTCCTGATTGACAACTTAGAATACTCTATGATTCTGTGGTTTTTTTCACCAGCTCATGTAGAAGAGAACCATCTTCTCTTTTTTCTTTGCATTGCTCTGCCCAAGACTTGCACCACATTTCCTCTGCTCCTGCATTTCAGCTGAAATTCTAGAAGAAAATGTGCGAAGACTAACAGGAGGTGGACAAAGAGTGTGAAAGTCAAGTGTCTACCTTGTGCCCAGGTTTTCTCCCTCTCTTCTTTGGGATCTTCATGACTGGCAGAGCACCAGCTGGTGCTGAGAAGAGGTTGTGAACAGCCATTTTGAGGGGAGCTGGCTGGAGCGGGGGCCGCCCTCGCTTCTTCCCTGCTGTCCTGGGGGACTGCATCTCCCCAGCTGCCAGGCTGGGGTCCAGGCACGGGGGGTGGCTCATCTGCCCTAGGGAGAGAGAAAAAAAGAGAACCAACCCTTAATTTAATTTTCATTTTAGTTGTTTTTAGTCCAAAGGCAGATTGTTCAATGCCGTCATTTTCCCTGTTACCATTGATCACAAAGCAGCAAGAAACATACCTGAGTGGGTGTGGTTCACCTAACCACAGCTGGTCCAGCTTCTCCAAAGCTGGACAAAACCCTTATCTTTCCTGTTTCCCTCTCCTGGCCGTGAGTTCTGTACAGGGAGTTGCTCAGGTGGTGAGGCTTCCATTGCAGATATCCAATAGGTGGATCCCACAACAACCACCTAGACCCTGCATCCTGCGGAGAAGTGTGATGAAGGCTTGATTTTGTAGCCATCAGTCAGTGGGAGTCTGGGGTAGATGATCTCATAAAGTCCCTGCCGGCCTGATTTTTTTCACAAATCCCATGGTTCTGCAAATCCTGCCTCACCTCAGAAGTGCTACCAGTACTGAAATGGACTTCCCTCCTCTTCATGCAGAGCACTCCTGAGTGGGGAGGCTGGACTGGGCCATGAGGCTGCCAGCACAAGGTGACCATGTTAGAGGGTGATCGCCAAACCTTTCCTCTCTGCAATTTTATAACATCTGTTACCACACATGTTAGTGGAGGGCTTTTGGATGTACTCCATTAAAGCAGTTCCTTTGCCACAACTCCATGCAGCTGCTGAAGTTGAGCAGGGATAAGGGAGTGGAATCTGGTTCATTTTCCTCTGCCCAGATTTTAATAAAGGAAACAAATATACAACCATACGCACAATACCAAGGGAATATACAGCATCATTCACAGCTTCTAGTAAGGGTCACCGACTAACAAAGGTTAATTTAAAAAAAAAAGAAAACAGCTGTAGAAATATGTTTTCAAACATTCTTTTGTCCAGGCATTTGATTTCCTGCATATGGGCAGAATAGTAGCCCCAGTCCTGCCTGCATATATTGCTAGACACAAAGGTCTAAACAATTCTCATACTTTTATCATAAGTCTTGCAATGGCTAATATTGTTAAAATTGTTCTCCCTCAGGCCAGTGATAATGGAAGACTCCCTGTTTTCTGTGGTTTTTTTCACAGAGCAGCTCACAGCTCTCTCAGCTCCAGAGAAAACCTAAAGATGTGGTTCAAGAGCATCCTCTACAAAAAGCAAATAAAGGTTTGTTTATTACTACAAATAACTACATTTGTTTACAAAATCTGTAAACTATGAAACCTATAAGTTCCTCATAGCACTTCAAATCTCACAATTTTGGAACCCAGTGTGATCAGAGCTGATGTTGCTAGGAATGAAATCAGGATTGCTCATTCACATCACTATGTGGGGAAGGGTACCACTTGATAGGGGCCTCTAGTGACAAGTATCTGCAGCTGGGGACTTCTTTGTTTCAAAGGCAAGTATGTTATGCCTAGTTGAAACTCTGTAAGTGTGACTAACAAAAAAGAAACCCACTTTTATGGTAATATCCAATCAGTAGTTTACATAATATCTTGTATGATAAAATAATAGAGGGCTCCCATCCCTCTAAATGCATTTATTTGCATTATGTTAAAACCTGTGTGTTTTCAATTATGCTAGGGATATCTCCTGTGTCCAGATAGATCTTCTGTGTATGATGGGACTTATAGACTGATTATAACACTTCCAGTCTTCAACACCACCTGCCTACAACTCTCAAGCAAATGCTGAATGTCAAACATGACAGCAGAGCAAATTTACCATATTGTCCAGAGTCCCTGTGGTTGCACTCACTCTCCAGGCACCCTCAGCCAGCTTGGGAATCCCATGAAAGCCTATCTTGGGGCTCTGATTTTTACCAAAGAAAAGTCTCATGTGACTGCAGAGAGTGTCCTTTCAGGGTTAAAATCATCAGGTTTGCCAGAGCAGGAGTTAAATGGAAAGGCCCTCAGTGATGTTTTATCCTGAGCATCACTGCTTTCCTTCTGTCGTCAGCAGTGCGCATTTTCCTCCCTGTAGTGCTTTCTGACAGACACCCTCGGTGTCTCTTCCACCTCCCAAAACAAAACATTCCCAGGATCTTACATTACAGGCTATCTGTAGACAGGGAGTTCAGCAGGGAAAGGAAATGCTCAACAATTGCACTGGATTTGGCACCAAAACACACTGAAAGCCCCGTGCTGCAGGCTCCGCATTTTGGTCTGCTTTAAACAAAACCTGGCAAGATCAACCTTTGCAGAGAAGCTTGGCAGAGGCTGAGGAAGACAAATCCAGCCCAGGTTTGCTCCCTGCTTGAGGAGGGGAGTGGTTCCTGCAGGGGGGGACACTGGTGGCCATGGGGCTGAGAGAGAGAGGCTGTGCACCTGCACAGAACACCACACTGCATTGTCTGTATCACATTCTGACGGTAAAAGTAGCTCATGGTACCTCAGAGACTCTGAGTTACCAACCCCCAAAATGAGAGGTACTGACCCAGAGCATTTCTTTTCTCTGAGATGTTGCTTTCTTTTGCAACTGGTGAACTATTAAATACACGGTGGTCAGGAAACATGCTAAATTTTAACAATCATGTTTTTGTGTTGTTTCTGCACTCCCAATAGTTGTGACACTGTGCTTTGGCAAAACCTCTTAGAGCTCCTCACCACATGTACTGATACACAAGACCCAGATGAGCTGTGCACAAAAAGATCTCAGTGTAACATACTTGATTTGATCCAGCTAAGACATTGTCAACTTCAGTATACAAGCTGTTGTAATTGCATTTCATTACAAGCCCAACCGTGACATGAGTCTGGTTTCTTGTGTGCTAAGGGAAACATGAATGCTTTTGGTGGCATTTATTGTCATTCTGCTGCAGATCCAGTGAGGCAAAGGTGCTCCCCAGCAGCAGGGAAGGGCAGCAGACACACAAAAACTGCTTCTGCCTGACAGTGAGGGGTCACAGCACGACCTTCCCTGACAGCCAGGAGGAAGCTCTTGGGCAGGCTGGAAAAACACGCAGTCAAATTGCAGGTTGGCCAGAGAGGTCAGAGAGATACAGGCGTGTCTGACTGCCCCCCAGCAAAGTCAGGGTGTTACCTTGGAATGACTTTCCTAGGGCAGATCTGCTGCCACATCCTGGGCTTGACCCTCAGCTCAGTGCTGGAAAGCTTGGTGGGTTCAAGGCAAGTTATGAGAGTTTGATGAAATTTAAGGGCAAATTCAAGGAAGCAAATTACAGGCTACTAACAAAGGCACCACCTCAGTTCAGGAAATCACTGTAGTACAAACAGCTCAGGAGAATGCTATAGGAGAGAAATCAGTACATGTTTGCCCTGTCCTTGTGCTTTTTCATAGGCACTAGCTTTGGATGCCCAAGGATGGTGCAGCTTCAGTCTGACCTGGGTCTGTCACTTTTGTACTCTTAGTTTAAAAATAACAGCAGAAAACTACATTTATGGCTTCTCATCACTCAATGAAGGGCTAGGCACAGGATAACCTCTCCTGACTTGTCTCTCAAACACTGTCATTTGGAAATACAATTTCTAACCCTGTCTTCCACATTGCCCCATCAGATTCCAGAGAGGTGGCAGCAGGGAAACACCTCTCCCCACCTTGGCACCTGGGCAAGCAGTGCAGGAAGGATGAAGTCTCCTCGCCTTTGGCAGCAACAGTTCAGCTGTGACTTCAGAAGACCCTGAGGAGCGCCCTACACACCGCAGTCCACCCTGTGGGATGCCAGGGGCGAGGAAGAAACATTCCCTAGGCCAACACTGGTGAGCTGTAGGATGGTTCTACCAGCTCATGCTTTACACCATCCATGTGTTGGTATGTATGCTGTACAATTAGCAACACAGATTACCGTGCTGGAAGCTACAGCTGAGAGCAGAGGGAGCTACAGTGCCTTTCCTCCCAAGCTGAGTGTTTTTGATGGACTGCAAAGATCCATTCTTAATAAAAATAAATGTCTGCAATAAATGCAGCTTTTAACCTGCTCTGCAGTAACTGCAAGGACTGAAGGTAAAAAATAACACATTAAATTTTATATTGGTAATTCCACAGGATGATCATTTAAACTTGCTTTGTGCCAGGTCTCATGCAAACCTATGCCTGGACAGGCACAGGGATAACACATAGGGAAGGAACAAACAATTCCTGCTGTAAGCCAAAGGAACATGCAGGGGTGCAGTCAAGTAGAAAATGTCCCGTTCCTCAGCAGCTAAAGGAGATTGCCCTTCCCTCCCCTACACCCGTTGGTCCCAGGTGCAGAAAGACTCTAACCTGTCAGCATTTGCAGCCCTGCCTCCAGCTCTTGGCTCCTGCAGAGCTTTGGGTCTCACTGATCTACATACACAACAGCTGAATGTGTAAAAGAGATAAACTTCTGGTGATCTTGCCTGTCTTTTCTTCAGATGTTGTTCAGGAAAGCACATTTGTGGGGGAATATCACATTGTTAAACAAGAGGGAGGGGATACCTTTCAGTCAGTAACCCGACTATTTTCCCCTCTTTCTCTGTGCACAGCAGGGCAGCCCTTTGACTGTGACCGCTCAGAGATGATGGTCTGAGGAGTTAGGTGAGCAAAAAGAAAAGCATTGTCAGATCTGGAAGGCAAGCTTTAAACCTGCCTGCTCCTCCTGGGGAGTATTCAGGGACATGAGACATTACACATCTCTTCATCGTGAATACCAAAGCAGCACCGCAGAGTACATGAAAGGTAAGAGTTTAGTGAAGCAGACAGTAGGAATTTTTGCTAATAAAAGCATTGAGCCAATATTCTCTGCATGTCTGTATGTGATTGCCTAATGACCTGTCATGGTGAACACCCATTTCACCATTGCTCAAAGAAAGGTCAGGATAATTTTTATCTGTGGCACAAAGTTCTTTCACAGTGATTTGCAAACCTCTTCTCTTTTCTTGCCTATTGCTTTGGAGATTGAAATGAGAGGCTGCTTCTCTGAGGGACTCTTTTGCCCATTTTGACCCCAGGAAGAGTATTTCTATATTAAACTCTTGAGACTGTCTTGCCAACAGGATATAAGTAGACAGGCCTATTTTCCCAAATCAATCATTCAAGAAAAAACCCCAACACAAATATCTGTGCTAGCTATGGGAACCAAAAATGGGATTCATCCCACCTGATTTCAAATCCCAGTTTATCTTCACCTCAATATAGGTGCCTCTGGTCATTTCAATGTGATAACATGGGTCACATCTGTTGAAGTATCTCACACACTTCAGGTCATCTAAGGTGACAGTAGATGACTGTTTTAAACAACCAGACTCAGTTGTAGGGAGTAACTCAGTAACAGGTTAAGACACCTAAATACCTACATTCAAACACTTAGACATGGGTGTCTCTATGGGTGCTGACGTCCCATAGTGTCAGGAGAGATGCGGACAGTATGGTAGAAGGTGTGGAGAGGTGTCCAGATATAAATGTAATTTGTGGTGGCTTCAGTGGTTCTAGGGTCCACTGATCAGGTCTAGTTTGTCCCTTCCTTCTAGACATCTGAATTTAGACGTCTTTTGCAGAGCTGGGTTTGACTTGTCTATTTTATACCCAGCACTAGGGTGAAGTTTATCATGTCCTGTGTGTACTTGCTTCTTCTGATAATAAAATGAGTCTGGAAAAACAAACTCATGTCTCAATATCTACAATGCCCTTGTGAATCCCATGCTTCATTGCTCATTCCTGTGTGCAGTGGCCAGTTCTGTGTTGTCCTGTGTTCAGGACAATTTTAGCATCAACCCAGGACATTGCTTCACTGTACATTGCAGAGGAAAGAACTGCCTTTTTGAAAGTGAAAACTCAAGCCTCCTGAGTAAGAAAGATGAAATTCCTGGGCTTGTTTCAGCCTCCTTGTCAGGTTCCAGATGTTGTTCAGGAAAGTACGTTTGTGGGGGAATATCACATTGTTAAACAAGAGGGAGGGAGGGAGGTACCTTTGGGAATTTACAATCCTTTCAGTGTCTCACTTCTCTCACATGTCCCACAGCATCCCCTCCAGGGGTCAGAAGACAACCAGATATGCAATGCAACTTTCCTGGGACAAGGGCAGCTGATGGCGGGATACAGGCTCCTCACACTCCCATCACCCATACCCCAACCACTGCCACAGGTTGTTTCTCATGGAAAAGTAAGGAAAATATTTCAGTACCTCTCATTTGAATAAATGAATATGTTTCACCCCATAGTTCCTTGAGTGGTTTACTTTTGCCAGCTATTTTATGTTTTAGACATTTTTCAGCAGTTTAGAAAAGCTGAAGAAAATGCAAACAGGCTTGCAGGCACTCCCAAGAAGATTGATCCTGAGGTATTCAAAGAGATGTTTAACAGTTTTCCCTTTGTGGAGCAGTGCTACAGTGAAAAGTGTACACAGATACAAGAGGGGTGGATGTTCTGGACTATAAAAACATGGATTTCTAATGAGTGGTAATCTCTTGTTAGAAGTGGTAGCCCTGTATCATCATCTTCTTGCAGGACAGAAGAAATTTAACTCTCCTTGATAGAACTGAAAGTAGCTGCAGCATCCAAAACAACATTTCGTGGAATCTGTCACTGCATAGACTTTGTGTATCATGCCCTGGAGCCACTGTGTCAGACAGGGACACTCTAGGAGATTACAGTTTTCCTTCAGTGACATCACTGAGATATGCATGGCAAAAGTTGGTTCATTAATTTAGTCCAATTTCCTGCAAAGTAGGAGTTCATGTATTCATAGACTCATGCTCTCCATCACTCATCATATGACTTTTGAACTTGTTGATTTTTTTCAAACAGACCTGATGGAGCACAAGAGCAAGGGGTGCAAAGGCTTGAAGGTGTAGTGGAAATGTGTAAAAGACAGAGATGTGAGATGCCAGTTGTGCTTTAACGAGAAAATGAGAATAGAATACACAATATAAAAGTTTTGATGCTGGGAAAAAGTCTTGTCTGACACCGTCTCAGACACCAGAATCAGGCAGTTACAGGTCACCAATCACCAATCAATAGAAAACCAAGCATCCATGTCTCCTCTGCCCAGGAAAGAAACCACCTGATGCTGTTCCTATAAGTGCTATGATTGTCTTTGTGCCCTGCCCTGGGAGCTGAAGGAGGTGCAGCAGCCAGTCTGGGCATGGGTGGCACTCTGCTGGTTTTCTTACACACCTTGGAAAATGGCACATTTCTCTTTGCAGGTGGTCTCAGGCCATTCCCCTTCTGTGTCTCCAGCCTGTGCTGAAGGCTTCCCTGCAATAGTAATTGTATAGTGCTTCATTAAATAATTTGCCAGAGGATCCAAATCTGAGTTCAAGCAAGGAAACCCCCTTTTACACTTGCAAACATGTCTGAGTGCAGCAGAAACCCATCAATGTGTCTGGCACAGGTGCTTTGCTGGCTGCTCCAGGCTCAGGGGTGGCTGAAGAGCAGCAGGTTTGCTCTTCAGGGGCTGAAAGCAGGTCCTGGTATTTACAGTGGCTGCACTGTGGTGGGCATCATGCAAGCAGTGTCTGTGCTGTATCCTGCCCTCTTCTCCCTCTCACCACCTCGGTGCCTTAATGAAGAGACAGTGGGCTGGTAGAAAAAAACCACAGGATTCTTCAAAATCCAGACAAAAATTGTTGATGGTGTCTGCACGTTTTGTTGTTACTAAGAGCAAAAGAACGGGAAAATGGTTCCCAGTGTCTTCTTAGAGCCTGATTTTTATTTTTTTTTTAAGTTAAATCCATCAGCAGTGACAGTGCTGTCCTTGAGGAGGTGTTCTTTTGAAGGATAGCACCCTGGTGACAGCAGGTAGAGCAGTAGCTGCACACCCCTTCTCACTCAGGTTTGCTTAATGAGCCAGAAGAACCTGAAAACCCTGGCGAGAATGGGACCCCCAGGAGCAGCCGAGGCCAGCCTCGCCTCCTGATCTTACCTTTCTTCATTTGGCCTGACATTTTTGTTGCAGATGTGTAGCCTGTAGCAAGGAGTTGGGGGAATGAAACTTTATGGAGAGTGAGTGAGCACAGGCAGAGCACCAAAGGAAAGATAAGAAAAATGGATGAATGAGGCCATGTGAGTGGCAAGGGTCACTCTGCAGAAGTGGTCAAGGCAAATGTGCACAAGGAAGGGACAAAGCAAAGGCAAACCCTTCCTTCCCTCTCTATCTTACATGAGGCTGGTGGCCCCACTTCTGATATTACAGAGAAACAAGAAGAAATACAGTGAACTTAGTGTGCAACCTTGGTGAGCTGCAGGTATGGGGGGGGTTCTACTTGCAAATCTTTGCCTCAGACTGTGATTTACCATTTGCAAGACAAGGCCCCAGAAAAACAAGCTGGATCCCTCCTCTCACTGTCCTGAGACCTCCTGCCTCAGCTTCTATGTATGCATAGATGCCATTTTGTTTTGCTAAAAAGACCGTCTTAAAATCCCCTGTCCTGAAATCCTGAGGGTACTAAAATGGGCTGCTGAGGGACCAGTCCAGGAGCAGTGCAAAACTCCCTCTGGGATCTTGGAGAGGGAGGATGGAGAACTAAGGCTGAGGGCTGGATATTACAAGTTTGGCATTTATTATACAAGTAGATGCTCCTGGAGACTTCCAAGCTCTGCTTGCCAGCCCTTCCTCTCAACCTGCCTCTACTTCATTTCCTCACCTCCCCTGTCTCTGAGCATCTTCCCTGTGGTGCTGACACGCTGCAAAGTCTCCAAAGGAGATATATCCTCTCCCCCACAGCCTCCACAGCCATTATACTCCTGCTTAGGTGGCTCATGAGACCCCGCATCCTTCTGCAGGAATCCCTCTGGATGTAGGGATGTATAATGGAGGGCTGCTCTCTTTCTAGGCTGCAATCAGCCCCCACCTGCTTCTCTGCTGCCCTGCCTTTGACCATCTGCAGTCTGGGTCTGAGTGAATTTTCCAGTGATTGGGAGGATTGTAACAGAGCACATCACTCCTCTCTTTCCCTGACCTACCAAGTGTGATTTCCAACACCAAGGTCCTCAAGTTTCAGTTTCCCCAGTTCAAACTCCAAGAGCTTGCAAAGATGTCCAATATGTCTGACAGTCTGACATTAATTAATTAATTAATTATATGGCACTGAGGCTGTGATTCTGAACCAGGAATTTAATTTAAACTGGTTTGATCCCTGAAATTCTCTGTAATTAACAGAAGGAATCCCTGGAACAGAAACTGGAGCCAAGATGAAAAATCCCTAACTTCCTCAGATTCAGTTTAATAAGAAATATAAGCAAACTTTATAGGTTAAAAGAGAAAATTGTCTTGATGAACAGTTTGACAGGGTCTGGATGTTTTGTCTTGGTATTTGTTGCCCCCTGTGCTACTGTCAGTGTTTCATTATGGTTTACGCACTGCCACCCTGACCTACCTTGCCAAGTGTGTTTGTAACACAGAGATGGCCCTTGTCCTGAGTACAGTTGCCATCATTCTCCACCTTTCTTGAGCCCACAATACGGGTTAAAATTTCCATTTTTCCTTCCTTGCCAGATTATATCTACTACCTGAACTCACCAGGGCTAATGTGCCTATTCTGGAAAAAGATGTGGGACTGTCCCCTCTTTCCCATTGAGATATGCTTTGCAGGCACTCTGAGCACTGAAGAAGCAGTCCAATTGCACACAAATTATATCCCAGCAGTGTGCTGGGGAGCCCTGGGGTGCTTGGCAGCTGTGTCCAGCCCCCCTGCTCCTGCCCCAACCCCTGTGCTGCTTCCCATTCCGCCACCAGTAGCAGCCACTGCCCCCGGGAGGGCTCCTCCCCAGTGCACCCGACTGGATCCTGCACACCAGAGCTGATGTGCCTACCACAGGTATCTGTCCCAGGAAATAAATTAGCACCCTAAATCTGAAGAACTGATATTACAAGAGTCAATAGGGAAATATCTTTTTTATGGACAGAGGGCAGGAGTTTTACACATTTTTCTCATAAAGTTAACTTTATTCCTTAGGGATCTGGTGCACTTTTATATTACATTTTGAGAAATAATACTTATAAAAGATTCATCCTTTTCTGGCATAAACTGGAGTAGCTCTTATGTTTCTGTCTTTAGAGATTTCAGGGACCACGGATTCTGAAGATGCTGAAAGCTTCCACTTCCACACATGAGAGATACATTTCTATTCAAATCACATTTTAACATTTTAATTGGACAGCATGAATAAAAGGATGTTAATTTAATGATTAAGTTCAGGAATAAGAAAAGCGTGTGCATTACTAACTAGAGCCCGTTGTGTTAACCTGGGCTGTCTGGGAAATGGATGGTCACCCCAGTGCTGCTGCTTCCCACTCCAGCAGAAAAACCCTGGTGCCTCAGTGATCACTGGGCAGTCTGGCAGAGGCTAGTGGGGAACTTTCAGACCGTCAGCTGTGATATTTTGCTGGCACACCCCTCTTGGGAAGGTGAGTTCTGGCCACTCGCAGGCTTGCTGTCTGCCTGGACACTGGATCTGTCTTTGGGGAAGGCTGCAGGTGGCACTCAAAATGCAGATTTGATACATCTGGAATAAAAGCATGCTGGCAAACTGCAAAGTATTCTGGACCTAAGACTGAACCACGGGAATATCGTGCAGCAAGTTAGCAAGGAGTAGCTAACTGTGACTAGGAAGCACAGCTTTGCTGACTGGGGCCGATTATTAAAGGATGCAGCATTCTAGAGTAAAGTTCACCCCTGTTTGACTATATCTGTAATTCATTTTCTAAATAAATATATAACCTTAGCTTTTCAGAACTGTTTTGATCCATTTCCTCCTCCAACTAACACCATTTTCTGTTTTCTCAATGATTTTTACATTGTGTTTGGCAACAACCCTGTTTTCATCACCTAGAAACTCAATATTCAGAGCAAAACCTCTCCAGCTGGCTCGTGTGTCAAAGTCTGCATACCTTCAGCAATAGAATCTGCAAAATTGTACTGATTCAATATCTACTTTTGCTGCTATTTAAAAAAACACACCCCAGATGAAAGGTCCCTCTGAATGAATTTTCAGTTGGTTTGTGCTTGCAAAGGCCTGTCAGTAGAAGGCACATTTCCAAACCTGATCTGAGGGCAACCAACAGAAAGCTTTCAGACATTTTATGGAACCAGAGTCTGGCCTCTGTGCAATTCTTACAGTGGCTGGTGAGAGCAAACACAGAGCACTAGCAGAAGGCATATCTGCTCTTGCAGTACAGCTTAAGCCTCTGCAACAGGGCTCTGTGGGACCAGAGAAGAACTTGTGTTGCATACTCAGTCCCTGCACACAGGGATTTTTTTTCCCCACCACACATTGAATTGTTTACTGGTTCTCAAGGTGTCACTGTTTTCATATTTTCTGTGTCTGTATCACAGAATAGGCAAGAGATTTCTAGAATGGCAATTTCTTCCACTCCTGGCTACATTTCTTCTAACTAATTGGGACAACAACTCTGGCAGAAAAGACAGCTCCTCACAGTTCCATGGAGATACCAGGGGCTGCCAAGGAAGAAATGCCTTTATGCACAGGCTGAGGCACACAGCAGCCACCCAGGGCAGCAAATCCCAATGTACCACAGAGGTTTCTCTACTGGGTGGCAGCAGGGGCTCTGGGAGCTGCTCAGTGTCTGAGGACTGCCCCACTGTGTGAATCACCAGAGGAGCAACACACAGAATGATTGGTGGCACCTGCCCTCCCTCAGGGAGACCTCCCTCCAACACCTGCCAAGCCCAGTGGACATTTGGTGAGAAGAGCTCAGGATGCCTGCACAAGCCCTGGTCAGACCAGGGTGGACTGTTCTGCTCCCCCATCACCTGAATCCCCTTAATCCAAAGCCTTCACAAAGACATTCCATGCCCCAGGCACACCGCTTCCCTGCAAAATCATTTCAAAACTGTTGGATAAAACATTTCAGCTTTTAATCTCTTTCTTCTACCAGTGAGAAAGCACAAATGATTATGAGACAAATAAAATATCTGCAGGTCACAGTGCATTCTGCCTGACCCCTGTAGGGGATGGTCACATTGGATGGAGGTAAGTCATCCTTTTTTATTGTTTGTGTGTGTGTCCACATCTCTTATGGACAGATTATAAGATCTTTGTGGCAGTGTTTGAGACAACAAATATGTATCTCCTCATGAAATCTCTGTGATATTGCAAAGAAAATGAAAAGGCATATTGAAAAGCTTCTCATGTCTCTCTTGAAAATCCAGATTGGTCTCTAAGTGTTGATCATGTGTGTTTCAATGCCCACAGCAGAACAGGCAAACTGGCTCACTGCAAACTCCTCCCTCTGCACCTTAAAGTCCAAAATCAGATTTACTCTCTTGTGATGTAATTCACACAAGATTCAGTACAATCAATGTCTTCATCCCCCAAATTCTTTGTCAGAACCCATTTTCTCTACTCAGAGTGTATCCTATTTTCCCTGCAAGTTTCTCTTCTCCCTTACTAGGGGGCTGTGGCATGATGCCATCCATAGCACATCATGACTGAAGCCTCCTGAGTACCTGGAAGAATTTCAGACTTTGTTTAATTTTCCTCCCATTTTTCTCTAATTTTATGCCCTTATTTGGCACAGTCTTCCAGCCTTCCCAGCCCATCTTTTCTCTTCTGATGCTTAAAGGTACCTGCATTAACCAACCTGAGCTTCCCCCTCTAGCAATCACAGGCAGCATGACCAGAGTGCCAGGCTTTTCACTATCCCAAAATTAGCATAAGAAACTGGCATATGGACTGTGACTGTAGGCAAATGTGACCTTTTCAGAGGCTGACTTTATTTATTCTGCTGCCATTTACTTCTGTGTTAAAAAACAACCAAACAAACAAAAAAGTCAGGGTTGGTAGTGCACTGTCTCCTGGACCTACTAACAATAAATAATTACCATACCTCTGACTAGCAACACTTCTTCATTGAACAGTAATTAGGATTGCAGTCACAGCCTGGGACACAGGTTGAGCACACAACAAGACCATCGTTAGCATTTCCAGTTCCTCTGCACTTTCATTTAGCTGGTGAAGTGCCAGACACGAGTGCCCCCGTGGTTGTACATGTTTCTGCATGCTGGCACCGATGGGAGAAATAACTGAGTGGCACACGCAGTCCTGTTTGTCATTGGACCTGCACATCACATGTTTCTATAACCTCACATTATTTTGGGGAAAACCAGCTCGTGTGAGGTCTTACAGCACACAGATGGGCATGCATGGCAATTTTTGCCTGCTCTGGAAGACTCTCTCTTTGGCCTCAGGGACCATTTCCCTTGGCACAGCCTCCCACAGAGCTCTCTGTCAGCTGTGCTCTGAGTCCTCCCCAAGCATACTTGAGAGGGGCTGGAGCTTCACTTCTTTCTTCTCCCAGCTCCCTGCCTGCTCTCAAGCCTTCACCCAGGCAGGAGGATGGGCTCCTGTGTGCTCATCATCCCCTCTCCTATGTCCCTCTGCGAGAGACCTCTGTATCTGCAGAGCTAGATATTAATGAGTTTGAGAGAACACACCAGCTTCCAAATTAATTAGAATAAATCACCCACCATAAGTCTCAATCAGTCCTGCTCTCCATTTCACAGAGGAGGATGTTCCTGGGTGCCTACCTTCACATCACATACCCCAAATTCCCTTCATTTTCTCCTCATCATATAGCAGCCCACTGCCTACCCAGGTAAATAAATGCTACAGCATAGAATCACAAAAACATTTAGGTTAGAACAGACCTCAGGGTTCATCGAGTCCAACTGCTCACCCAGCACTGCCAATTTCACCACTAAACATCAGCCCTTCCCTGGGCAGACCCTCTTGCTCCACGTGTTCCAAGTTGACAGGGAGACAAAAGCCCTGGCATGAGGTTAATGGTAGCTTGCCTGAGCAGATCTTTCTTTTTTGACAAAGACAGATCTTTGAGTTTCTTTGCCATCTCAGGTCCCTGCTGTCAGCAGAACCTGCCACTGCTAAGCATGTAAAAATAACGTGTAAGGAAAAAGAAAACAATAAAGATTTTCGCAGTATTGTCTCCCAGTTTAATAATCTCATTTAATTAGAAATCAGAGGTAACAACCATGGCAGGTAAATTTAATATAAATTCCAAAACACCTGAGATTGAAGGAATTTCACCATCCCTAATAATCTTGTTAAGAAAATATCCCTGAAGTTGCAGGTTTCTTTCTCCCAGGTGTCTCTCCCCATATGACACAGCTCCACCCCAAACTAACCATCCCAGAGGACTGGCACAGGCCATCAGCACATTTTTGTGTCTGCTGCAGGGTGCTCTGACACATCTGAGCTCACAAGTGCAGGTGTAGAAAGCACCCAAACCTGTGGTCATGCAGGGGCAGGAGCAGGCTGAAATAGAGACACTGTGGTCAGTCCCATCAGCCTAATCACTTGATTCTTTTCCATTCCAGAGCAAATTTACCTTCATCTAGTCAGCCGTGAATAAGAGAAGAGCTACATTTTCTGTTTTTTTAGCATCCCCCAAGAAGCTCATGTTCTGAGAGACAAGACGATTTGCACAGGCTTAACTTCAGTGACCTGATACCATTACAGCAATCCCAAGAGGAAAACAACATGTTAACGTGTGTCCAAAGGTTTTTGAGCCGAGCTGGGGGAGCAGCAGGACTTGCACCCCCCAGGCACACTGCTGACTTTCACACATATGGAAAAGGTGGATAAAAGCCACACAGAGGGGGAACAACAGGTTTTTTCCCAGAGCACACCCTGCCCATGCCTGGGCCTCCAGGCAGGCAGCAGCAAAGCTCCCAGTGTGCAGGGGGATACCCATTTTTGTGGGAAGGGAGACACACTACACCACACACGTGGGTAGAGCCCAGCCATGCTGCTCACTGACCTACACAAATGGGACTTCCCAGGTGAGGGAATGGAGACAGGAGAGCCAAGCCTGAAAAAAGAAGGGTCACTGCAGCCCCTCCTGAAAGGTAGCAGCATTGGGGCACAGAGCAGAGCCTTTGGTTGGGAAAAGGTGACCACTCCCAGCCACACTGAGAGCTTAACAGTGTGGAGGAGCCCATCTTCTCCTAGCAATTGCATCCCCCCCAGCAGAACTGCCTCACTCCCATGTGGAATACCAGCCAGGACTTAACCCTGAAAAACTTTCCTCCTCTGTGTACCACTGAAGCCTGAGGGACTGCAATCGCCTCCAAATGTGTGCCAGCTCAGAGGGGACACAACAACCTCCACAACTAGCAGCACCCTCTCTTCCCACATTTTAAGGAAACCTGCTCATATATCAGCACCAGAGCGGTGTTTTAGAATGCTGAGCGTCCTCTTGAATAACTAAGCAGCAGTGAGTAATATGTATTTACATACATTATGGCCTATTCCCCCAGTGGAAGGCGATTTGTGCAGATAACTTCCATTAATGTTAAAGGGAGTCATTCACATAAATCCTCGGCACTTTAATGGCCCACAAGCCTCCTCTGTGTAGTAGCTCGTGTTGCTGCATTTAGCGAGCGCGATATAAACGCGGCCAACTTAATATGCAAATAAATTCAAGTATTTACTGAGCCATAAGAGATAGTTACTAGGCACATCTCATTCATCGTTTACAGGGAAATAGATGGAGGCTGCCAGATTAAATCAAGAGATAAACGCTACAAACGTGTTTTTTTTAAGGCAACAGGGTACTGAGTCTCCACATATACATAAATAATGATCATAAACGGTTTCTTGAAGACGTCCCCTCTTCTGTTTGTTTTACTCTGTGAGTGTCTTTACTACACATCTGCGCTGAAGCACTATTTGTTGCATTGCTGTTGCCTGACAGTGTCACTGGAGTCCTTTCTGGGCTCCAGAGGGCCATGCACCATCCCTGCTCACTCCCTCACCACCTCCTTGGTGTCTGCACAAGCTGCGGGAAGGGAATAGTCTCACCTCGAAAACATGGGCCACTCACTACAGCTCCCTTTTTCCCAGCTCACACCAAAATGTGAGCTCTTCCTCTGTTAGCACCTGGTGCAGGAAAGAGAAATGAGACTTTTTGTGCCATTTCTTCTGGCAGATGTTCTCTTGAGAATCTGCACTGGGCGTTTGCAAAACAAGAGCCCTCACCAGGTCTGTGCTTTCCTGAGGCAGAAAACAGACATCTGTGGGAATCAGATCTTAAAAATTCATCAGATACAGTATTACTGAAGTCCTCCTTCAGTTTCCTCTGCATTATTTTTAAGATGCCATGCCAAATGGATGTGTCTTCCATAAGATTTTTCTTCCTAGGGATAATGAATGAAGTAACACTGATTCACTTTATTCTTTCTGATGGAGAACAAGGAAAAATTCTCCATCTCTATTGCACAGTTCAATAGGATATTTCCCGTGCACATACTAACTCATGGAAATAGGCAGATACATATATTAAAAGGCCTTATCAGCCATTAGACTCCACAGCATCTGCTGGGCTGCAATCCTATTGATACTAGGGGGTTTTCATAGGAGCCACCAACAAACCCCTGAAGTGATCCTGGAATCCCAGTGTTGGCTCTGGGCTGGTGCATCTGCCCAAGCTTTAGAGCACAGCATTAAGTGTGTGCAGGCATTTCCCTGCAGAGCCAGACATAGGCACAGTGGCAGCTCAGCTTAAAACAAAAAATGATAGCAGAGACAAAAGAAAACCTCACAATCTCTCAGGTTCTTTAATATGGAACCCCTACTGATGTCGCACTTTGGATCTGTTCTTAGCTAAAACCCCAGAGCTCTCTTTTGCCCTGTTCAGTGCCTGTCTTTCCATTCAAGATCTCTTCTGAGTACCATCTCTGGTCAGTTTGAAGACCTCTCCCAAACCTTTACTCCAGCCTCCAGTCATATTTCTCTCCCCAGAATGTCCACAGGTCTCAATGGCTGCAAACCACTGGTGTGTACTTTGGAAATCAGTTCATTTTACACACTGATCCTGTAAAACAGAGGTTCCACCAGAAAGCAGCTTGTGCCCCCTTGCTCCCTCCCCAGGAGAGCCTCCAGAGCTGCTTGCAAGGTGCAGTGCTGATCTCATGGCTCAAGTCTGCCCATTCTGCCCCAAATTTAGGCTGCTCTGTGGGGCCGGGGAGCAGCAGGTACCCAAGAGATGACTTTGGCACGGGAACAGGAGGTGGCAATAGGACACCCAGCAAACAAGACCAGTGGTGATCCCTCATTCCCACCTTTCCTTTCTCCTGTCTTGATAGCCTGAGTGACACATTCCCTCTGAGTGTGAGTTTATAGAGTGCCTAAACACTCACTGGAGCTTCTCAGGATGACAACCACCATAATTCTCAATAAATCTGCCTGTGGTGCAAGGCAAGGTTTTGGGTTAAAAACCTACTTGTCTGTGGTGGCTTTCCTGGCGGGCAGGCAGGCAGGAAGAAATCATTGGGGGCCAATGCTGCTTACAGGCTTTCAGGTCAACAAGGACTTATCCTGCATTTTGGGTATATGGTGGTTTTTGTGCTACTCATAGATAGCTCTTTCATTGAAACCTCATGTGTGTGGCACCTGTAGGATGATGGGCTGAAACAAGAAATCATCTCATACCTTCCCTGCGCCTCCCACCAAGTAAAATACCACACATCTTGTGGTACCTCCCTTGCACCATTGACACACAAGTGGAAGCATGGAGAGATGGAGGCAAGCATCATGAAAAGGTATTTACACAACAGAGAGGCAGAGCAGCTGCGGGAGACTCATCCCTCAGCAAAAGGCAGCATGTGTACATGTGCTGCTCATGTCTGAGGAGTGCCACAGAGAAACAGCTGATTTTTTTCAAACTACTTGAGATCACAGAGGATGCCACAAGGAATCACCCATCACTGCACATGCTGTGGGATTGACTTTCTGTAGCTCTCCCTAAGAAAGTAAGACTTGCACAGCAGCTGAGCAGTTGCTGAGGTGGAGCAGCAAACAGAGCCAGACCCTGCTCCAGGTGCAGCAGCAGTTCCAGCTATCAAGGAAAGTACATCTCTACTAGCATGTGTCTGGGGCAGAGCTGCAGGGAGCCTTAGCCAGCTGCCCATCTCCTCAGCCGGGACCTCAGAGCTGCAGCATGGTGGCAGGAAGGTGGGCAGTGCCTGCGTGCCTGGGCAGGGTTAACAGAGGAGAGATACCTTGGGCCTCCCCCTCCCTGTGCCAAGTTCTGCCCCTTCCCTGCTGCTGCAGCTGCTGCAGAGCTGGGAGGGCACCCAGCACTGTGTGGGGCAGGTGGGGAGCAGACCCTCTGTGAGGAGCAGGGTAACCAGAGCTCTCCAAGCAATGTAGGGCACAGCTCTGAATGCTCCAGTTCAGTCACACCAGTCATAACTTAAAGAAAATGCCAGAGAATACTCCTGGGAGCCTCGTGTATAAAAATACTTGAAGCAACGAGAGCAACAGCTGGCCTCTGCCAAAGCTTTTGTCAGTCTGACATTTCAAATGCCGAGCGCACTGGCATCCATGCACATGCCAGGGAAGAGGAGCAGGAAACCAGCAGCATACTCCTGGCTGCACTGCCAAGTGATGTTGGAAAGGAAACCCCATCCTTTGCATCTCACTCCCAAAGTGAGCAGAGTTACAAACTCTTACAGGGGGAAAGGGAGAGGCTAGAATTTATAGCACCGTTATTTCTGTATGATGAGAATCACCCGTAAAGGTGAGGTCAGTATAAACTGCAGGGCTACAGCAAAGTGTTCAGTTCAAGGGGAATTATTCATCCTTCAGTGGAATATAATTACATATCCAGACTCTCTGGGCAATCCGTTATTCAAGCCAAATTTGCACTGTTTCCTAAAGGGAACAGTCAATCTTAATGAATGACTTACAGGTTCATCATATTTAACAAGGCTTTATTAAAAAAATAACATCAGAAATTTAGAAGTTTAATAAATTTTAAGTCCACCTTCACTGCGCATCATCTTTTCTTTTGTTAATTTCTTCATTCTCATCAACAGAACTTGCTGCAAAGATGCTAATTTAGGTTATAAATTCTTTTCAGTTTTATTAGTCAACAGCAAATTATCCAGTACTTTTAGTGCACCAAAATGTCATGATTGTGTTCAGCAGAGCAGTGTGTAATCTCCTGACACACAATTTTGAATCAAGTTTCTTTTCTGATATACAGCAAAATAAAGAGAAAATTTTGCTTCCTTTGTACGGGAAACCAATTCCTCATGAGGTAACTTGTTATGACAGAATTAATACATGTAATTAATTCTTCCCTCCAAGGTGAGCCTGGAATATTTTTCTTTGCATAAGTAAAGCAATTATTGTTCATTCTCACTGTGAAGAGCCATCACCTGTTAAACACTGTAGCTGCTCTTAATGGTCAGCTGGAGAACACAGCTGGGAGTGTTTTATATAAATAAAGCTGACTCCTCCTTTGTACCATTTTAAAGCTGTAGAGAAAGAAGTTGGGTGGGATTTTAGGGTATATTTTCTCATTGTTACTTTTTTTTTAAAGACGCCATGTGGCCATCAAATATAGTTTATGAAAGTGAACTAAAACTCCCTGAAGAAAACAGAGCTTTGCTGACTTCAGTGTTACCAAATATAAACATTTCATTTCTTTCAATTTTCAACAGAGAACCATTGCTGTCTTGCTCTCAAAACTATTCCCTGAAGGTCTTCCTTACCTCAAAATGTGCTTTTATCCCTTTTATTTACTTGCCAGGTGTGTGTGGGTTCCCTGCCATTTGCAGAAGGAGAGCATGCCTCTGCCCCCAGCTGGAAGTACCCCAGGTGTTTCCAAAATAGTGCCAGGAATACGGGCTAGCCTTAGAGATGTGAGTTCTGTTCACTGCAGGGAAGGAGCCCACCAAGAAGTGGTGATGCTGGGGAATTCGAACCATAGAATCATGGAATCTCCTGAGTTGGAAGGGACCCATAGGATCACTGAAGTCCAGCTTCTATGATTCAATTTAAATGAGTTAAAATATCCCATATTTTACCATTGGATTTGATCTGACTCCCACCAGAACTGGGTTCTGGGGGCAGCCAAGGATGCTGACAGGCACCAGCATGGCCAGGGATGAGGAGGCTGGATCCATCCCCACAGAGGCCAGCCCATGTCCCAGCAGAGAGGCCCTTGCCCAAGTGTCTCCCTGCAGCAGGGCTGGCTGGGGGAGTGAGCAGGAGCCCAGCTGGCAGGGCTTGCCTACCTCTTGTTACTGGGATGTGAATGGACAACTGTCCCACATTCCACTTCCTCATTCACCCCACAACCTGACCTCTCCTTCTTCCTCTTCTTTCGTATTACCTAAATTTGAGGGAAGGAAAAATGCTGCGGAGATGTGTGTAAGGTTACATCTCAGGCTACTGAACCTCTGATATCATGATCAGGTGCTATATCGTGCTTCTCTTTTTTTAAAAAAATGTTTAACAAAACCCCAAATCTTTGTGTCATGCATGGAACTAAGGGAATGGCTGAGGGAAAAGCACCCTATTGGAATTTCTTCTTTCTAGGTCGCATAGCCACCATCAAGCACCTGTGCAGTCACGTCTCTACCCTGCAGGTGAGAAACCTCATGGCAAGTCACTGAATGCCCAAGAAAGAAAATCACCGCTTTCTACCCACCCTTTTCCTCAAAGTATAAGGAATTATTTGACTTAAACATTTCCAGTAGACAGAATAAAGGAAACATCAGAATTACTGCACTCACCAACAAAGCATTTCTCAAGGTATACCTTCTGCAGTGTTCTGATTTAATTCAGCACATACACTTTTCCTGTTGGTAGTTTTTTTTCCCAGTCCCTCTTTCACACTCAATCACTGAAAAATTCGTGCCCCTGGCAGTCTTTCTAATCTAAAGAACAGGTGCATCAACTAACTAACTTTTATGATGGGGCAGAGGGGCTCTGCCTGACCGGGAAAATCAGTGTGACATCTCAATTAAAATACAAAGTAACCTGCAGCCGGAGAGAACTGGGAGGCACCTCATCTAAATAAAATTACAAAACCTGAACTTGCAAATCTCCAAGCCGTGTCCTCAGGTGGTGTCAGATGAGGCTGGAGCCAGGGAAGTTATGCTGATTTACACCAGTGGCTGAATGAACCTGGCGTGCTGAGCTGCACCAGGGACCGGCAGCACGGCGGGGTGGAGGATGCTCTAAGTACTCCTCTAGCACAAAGACACTCTTAAGATTCAAGCCCTGCTCCCACAAAAAACAACATCCCTTTCTTTGCTTTACTTCTCCCATTGTGCCTTTATTCAATTTGAAAAGCCCTTGGTCTGTCCTTGAGAAAAACGTCTTCAGAAGCCTCTTTGAAATAAACCCAGGATCAAACAGCAATCCCCCTCCAAGCTGAGCATTCAGCCAACTTTCCTCCTGCAGCTCACCGGGTTAACTTTATTCCTGCCACAAGCCCCGCATGCACCAAACCCAAAAGCAACTTCTTTCTGCCGGACCGCTGCTGTCAGACGAGCCCCAGGCAAAGCAACCAACCCCCCAGAGCCGTTCGCCAGCGATGGAAAGGTGGAATTACTCACTGGACCACGCCGGGCTTCAGCCACTGTCAGCAAACGGTGGGTGCGGGCTGGGGCGGCCGCGGGGGCTGCAGGGCTCGGGAGGGACCGGCAGGGCTAGCCAGGCACCCGCAGGCACTGCATCCCCGTGCTCCGTCCTCCCTCAAAGTTAGCTTTAAAACACCTGAAGAGACAAACACGAACAACTCTGCTCAAGTGTGCTTCTCAGTGTCTCTCAGAAGCTGGAAGCCTGTTGGTCTCGAAGGAAAAACCCAGACTGCAAGCAGTATCGCTCCCTCCAGTTTTCAGTTAGGCATAAAAATTCAACTTAACATCTGGTTTGAAGATATGAGGAGATTATAATTAAACTCATTGCTCTATGAACTATACCAAAACCCCAGAACATGTGACATATACACTGTCTGCTACGTATATCGCAATATAAGTTGCTTTTAAAAAGGAAGAGACGTTTACCTTGGCAGCAAAAAACAAGACCACTTAGATTCAGGTTCGGAAAAGCCCGAAGCCACACTGCATGCAGAGTGCTCTGTAGTCAGAAGTCTCCAGTAACTCACCCCCCCACACACAGACATAGAGCCACGCTCCCGCTGCCGCGCACGCTGGCAGCACCGGCTGATCTCTGCCTCTCTCCCCACAGGAACTGCTCCCAGGACTCTGGAAGGATGTGCTTTGGGGAAGAGAGGAGCAACTGAGGAGCTGCAAAGTTATCACATACAGACAAGCAGAACAAGAACTGCCCTGACAAGGCTCAGCGACAAACACCAGGCGGAGAAGAAGAAGAAGAAAAAGAAGAAGAAGATGAAGAAGAAGAAGAAGAAGCATGCTTTCGTCTTACCTATTGCTTAGGCTAAGACACTGAGCAGGGTCTTTAGAGAGCCTGGGCATTGGGACCCAAAGGATAGAGGACTTTCAGCACAGTCACAAGGACCCAGCAAAAGCCATCTTCTCCCTGTCTTTTAGCATAGTGTAAGTCTCCAGCAGCTCAGCTCTCCAGCTGCAAACATCTCATTAGACTAATGCATTCAGCACAGGCAGAAAACTCAATTTACCATAGCTACAGCAATGAATTTCCATTACGATGACAGCTTCAACCACATCATGTCCGGATAAGCAGCCAACCACTGCCTTTTAAAGAACACACGCGTTTTACACGCAGAAAGCGAGGCCTGCGTGGCGGGTTTCCTCTCCCTTTGCAACAACATTGAGAAGGAAAATTGCAATTTCTTTTTATTTTGGAAACTCTGTAGCCTGAAAGGTAAAGACATTTGGACTCTTCCTGCCCCCTCTCCCCACCCCTCCCAAAACAGCAGTGTCTTTTGCAATACAGTGTGTTGGGCTGCAGTGAGAAGAAGGGGTGTTTGCAACATTTCTGGTCTCACTACCCCTCCTCTGTTGCCATGGAAACCGGACTGTAGCATCATCCCTTTGTCCCACTCCTGCAGCAGCCTGGCCCGATGCTGAGCTTACGTGATGAGCCACGGATGGGAAGGACCAGTCCCTCCGGTTTTGATAATTTACACGGAAATTGGGGAATAGTGCCTGGCATCCTCCTGCCAGTGACACTGGAGGGGTGTGTATAGTGCTGCTCAGGCACACACACATGCACTTGTACACAAACTCACAGAGTCGGCTCTGTGGAGAATCTTACAGGTATGGCCAGGCAAAGACATCCCTAAAATACAGAAATTATACAACCAGTTATGGCTGCCATGCCGTGCCACTTGGGCAGAGTGCAGGACTAGCTTTTCACTGAATTTCCAGTCACTCATCACAGAAAGTACCAGTTCTTCCCTTGTTTAGCATTGCACTAGCAGCTCTTATAAGCAAAAAAAAA
>VZTB01014401.1:47173-117624 GCA_013397245.1 Thryothorus ludovicianus | reverse complement strand
AAAAGAAACAAAACAAAAAACCCCAACCAACCAAAAATGACCACACAGCAACAAAATTCTGAAATTCTGTAGTACATACGATAAATAACAGTTGTAATAATCCTGCCACGCTCCATTGACTGTGCCAGATCAAATTACCCCAGCAAAGGGGTCTGTCACAGTTGTTTGAGTGTTGCACAGCTCCCCACTGCCCACTTCACACGCTTACATACATTGTTACTCAGTAGCCACGACCAGACAAAAGTGCTCTGCTCTGTCTTTCCAGCCCCATGTGTGCCTCATCACACAGGCTTGCAGTCGTGGCCATTGTTTCTGCTGGTTCTGTTGTCCCTGTACACTGGTTTTGTGATAGTTGGGCTTTCTGGGGTTTAGGGGAGTTACTTCTGGTTTTCCACCACAAAAGATGAGATAAATATTAAGCCTGTTTTATTTAAATTGGAAGAAGAGGAAAAGCAGGAAAGCAGAGATCCTGGACTCTGTGTACCAGTAAGAGCCAGGGCTTTGCTGGTCCCCTTCCCTGTCAGTGGGGAGAAGGGCAAGCACCTGCCCACTAGTGACTGTGAGAAGGTGAGATGCTCAAGCTCATTCCAGCAGTCCCTTGCAAGCACAAGGTCAGGAGGACAGCCACAGAATTATTTGTTTCTTAGAGTCATGGTTAGAGAAAAACTCTCTGCATTTAAATTTAAAAAAAAAAAAAAAAGAAAAAAGGAGGTTTGATAGTTCCAGGAGAAACAAGGTGGCATTAAGTCTCTTTTCTGGTTTTGTTTTTTTTTGCTTGCATTGCTACAAGCTTGACAGATACTGTAGGTGTGAAAAATATTTTATCAGCACAGAATTGGAACAACTGTTTTCTGTCCTCTGTAACTGGTGTATGAAATCCGTGGTGCTCACAAACACACTAATAACAAAGCTCACAAATACCTTTGTCCTTGCAAAGGCATCCCAACCTTTGTCCTGACAAAGACCTTTAATCCCTCATTTTCCCTCTTTTCCTTTCTTTTTTTCTGGTTTTTTTTTTTTTCCAGACAAAACCAGAGTCAGTGAGACAGCACTCATGGATTCCCTTACCAGAGTAAAATGGAGGGAACTGGACCACCACGCAAATTCCTGTTTTAAGTTCCCTAATGGGAAAAATGGGGAAAAGTACTAGTAATTACGAAAAATTGTGACAAAATCCTTTAAAAGGCTTCTCTTCTCTTGTAAGCCATTTAAAATTTTGAGCATGAGCCTTAGCCATCCCTGTCATTTCATATTGCCTCTGCAGATCCATTGCTGCTGTGGCTTGTCACGCCCGGTGCTGTTGTTTGTGTCACACCACGTTACCAATGTCATCTAGCACAGGCAGGCTGGCACAACCTCACAGCATGGAGGCATCAGCTGTGGTCTCTCACAAAAAATATCATATTAATATAATGCAACATAAGAGCAAAATGTTGGGGAGGGGACTGGGAATTTTGTTTTCTCATCGCTGCTGCTATTAATGCTGTGTGTTATTTTGCAGCCAAAAACCACACCAGATCTCAAACCAGCCAATTCCATACTGCTTTGGGAGCAAATGTTGCAAGGTAAAGGATTGCAGAGTTCCTTGGAATATGCTCTTTGCAGAGCTTATTTGACAGCCTTGAATTTAAAGTTCAATTTAAAGAGTTGAATTCTGGTTTAAAACCCACAGCTGGTCTGGAGAGCAGTTTAAATCACAGCTAAAAGCAACGGTGGATGAGATAGTGTTGGCGAAATGGTCTGAAGTGTTTACATTTGCTGTGGAGTCAAATGCAAGGCTCATTCCCTCAACTCAGGCTCCCCAAGAGGGGTAGAGAGAGATGAGCCAGAGGTGGAGCTGAGGGGAAAGTTAAACATCCCCCGCCCTGGGTGGTGCAGGGGAACTGCCTGCCTGTGTTCCTGTGGCATGGTCACACAAATGTCACAGCCA
Source organism: Thryothorus ludovicianus (assembly GCA_013397245.1). Lineage (NCBI taxonomy): Eukaryota > Metazoa > Chordata > Aves > Passeriformes > Certhiidae > Thryothorus > Thryothorus ludovicianus. Next base: position 115,694 of record VZTB01014401.1, on the reverse strand, counting down.
CCTGAGCAGCCATGGCCACCCACCGGTGGCTTCAACCCAAAGCTGGCCCATCCACAGAAAGCTGGTTCAGACCACACCCCATGTGCAGAGGGACACACCTGACTGTGGGGTGAGGGGAAGAGTGGATGGGGAGCTTTAAATTGCTGCCCAAGTAAATCTGCCCTCCAAATATCAGAAATGTGGACAGGCAGGGTAGTCACTTGCCTCGTTTCCAAATGGAAGTGAAAAAGGTGATAAAGTGGTAGTGGGGAAGAGGAAAGGTCCTGCTTACATGAGACATTGGTTGTCACCCAGCCTCAAAACCATTGAAACACTTTCTTCTGTAGGCATAAGGTTTTCAGGTGAAGATGGCATTTCAGAGAAATATTAAGGATCTCTGCACAGACAGGCAGGCAGGCAGCAGCAGAGCAAGAAGCACAGCTGAAACCTCCTGCCTTCTGTTACTGCTTCCCCAACTATTTGAGCCACAGGCTCAATCGATGTCCAAAATTAATGTTGTTTTTAATGCAAATCCTATTCACACTCTTTTCACCTGTGTCCTGATATTTGTATTTTGACTATTTTGTACTGATTGTATTTCAACCCTTCCTTCCTCTGCTTGTCTTCACAGCCTTCTCTGAGGAGGAACATATTCCTGACATGGAAGTGAAGCTTTTGGGACAGGTGATGGCATGCTGAGGGACAAAGGACCAGGCTTTAATGACCAGTTGGGAGGCAGGCCAGCATCCAGGGTTTGGACAGGGAGCAATCCATGTGGCAATGGGGAAAAGTCCTTATCCCCAGGGTAATCTCTGCCACTCCCCACGGATACCTTGAAATAGCCTCGAAGAGGGACAGGGCCACCAGCTCTCACCCAAGTGATTTCAGATGGAAGACAAACCTGGCGATGGTCTGGGCTATGCCAGGGAGGGATGAGTGACACAGAGGGTTGCCACCCACTCAGGACCATGCTGGATCTAGCCTTGAGCCATTGCCCCTTCCCAGCCTGTGGGTCCCTGGCACAGCCAGCCCAATAGCCCCGTGCTGGGCACAATGGCACACACCACTCTGCCACTCTCCATCCACCACCACCATTAATAAACTCCCACATATTATCATTTTATTTCAAGCATTACCCCATAATTTAAATAATTTGATTCTTTTAACAATTGCATTCATTTACCTTCAGATTTCCATGAAATCAGAAAGCACGCAGAGTAAGTGAGAAAGGAAATTAAATATCCCAAAACAACATAAATGTGTTCAGGCCAGCCTGCTGTTTGGGCAGATGATCGAGGTGGGGGTGGGTCTGGAGCATGTCTTTCCACCTGGCTGCAGGGGTGACATTCGCCCTGTCAGTCACTGCAGCACAGAAGATATCAGCAGGTCTTTTGGGGCAGCTGCCTGCCCAGGTGATGCCCTGTATGTGATTTTTCCCTGCATCTTTATTAGGCATTTCAGTTTAACAAGATTTTTACCTATAAATCTTTCTGGATGATGAATCAATCCCGCGACATCCGCCCTGACCCTCTTCAACCCTGCCACGCTTGCACAGACACCGTTGGTTAAGTTATGATGGAGTCCGGTTTAAGGGAATGAATTTAAACAATTACCTTAATTACAAGAGCAGTATCATCTTTCAAGAAAGAGAGTCTCCAGGGAGGACAGCCGCTGAGAAGCCATTTAGACGCATGAACCTTTGAAAACAGCGGTGAGAGGAGCTGCCACTCCTGCCCTGGCTGCAATCGCTCCCTGCTCCCATCCCAGCTCCTTCCAGCAAAGCAAGCGATGTGGGATGGCAGCGCTGGGGCAATCAAGAAACCCCCAGGCTGCCAGGACCCCACACCTCCCGATAGTCAGCCCCTGCCCAGCCCGGTCCTGGAGGTCACCTTTTGTTTAGGCTCGTTGCTAAGTGGGAGTAAAGCCGCAGAGACTTGAGATGCGCTCCAGCAGTCAGCTCAGGAGGATGAGCTGGAAAATAAGCACGTGCAAAGAGGCAAAAGAGAAACCCCAGATTTAAGCCTGACAGGAGCCGAGATGGGCAAGCGGTGGCAGCAAACAGGAGTCCCATCCTGCTGAGAGCCCCACCCAGCCCAGCCCGCGCCCACTGAGCCCCCCACAGCCCCCTCTGCCCCCGGGACGGGCTCCGGACCGGCTCTGCCTCCTCCACCCCCGGCGCAGCAGCCCCTGCAAGGTCACCCAGCCACCTCGCTACCCTACCCCAACTCGCTTGAGGACACGATTATTTCCCAAATCACTAAACATCAGGAGCAGCTTTGTAATTTACTTGGTTCTTTATTACATTTATTGATTTTAAAATATTTTAACGGCTCGTTTATTGCTGTGTTAAAGAGCTCAGAAAGGCAATAAAGTCACACAGCATCCTTAGTGATAAAAGAAATAATCCCTTGAGCTGCCGAAATTGTGCCTTCTCCTTCCCTTCTAAGCTTCTTTCAAGGATAAAAAAACCCTGAGAGGAACTGCAACCAAAAGGGCAAGTGCCTGGACAAAATCCCATGCACCCAGAGTGGGAAGGTAGACCAAAGTGAAATAAGCTGCAGCCAAAACAGCAACCTGCTGCAGATAAAAAGCAAAGAAACTTTATTTATCCCCGAGTTTAAGGTGTTTCACACACGTGGTCATTCGTTAAATGTTTGTTTATACAACTGAGGTGACTTCCCATGGACCATCTCTCTCTGGCCAGTGTCAGCAGTGATGCTAAAACACAGGGAAGCCTCCAGGTCCAGAACAAGGAGCTTCCATCGATGCTTGCCAACTTGCTTATCTGCAAATATTTAGGAGCCCTGCTCTCCCCTCCAACCCTAGGCCCTCTTTCCTCCAGTCTTGTCACCCCATGGGATCAGCCATTCAGCACCTGGACGCAGCTACCCCCGTGCTATGGGCAACCTAGCAAACCTTGCTGTGGAGGGGCAGAAGTGGCAGAGGGATGAGCCCTCATGGACCCATCTTTGAGCATCTCTCTCAAATAATTTGTTTCAGCCTCACTTTCTGCAGTAGAGATAACTGAGTCTGAGCAGTAATTAAAAAAAATCCTCCAGGTGAGGGGTTTTGTTCCTTGGATTACTCTTCTGTTTCTGCAGTCATTTCCATCCCAGAGCGTCCCCAGGCACTTAACCAATTAAACACCTACAGCCTGGCAGCTGCCGACAGCTCCCTGCTCCTCCCTGCTCTGCAGCAAGAGGCTCCGGCCAGCAAGGACCACTCCTGTGTGAAGTACCACTGGATTTCTCTGATCAGCCCCCATTTTAGCAGGAGGGCAGCACAGATTCCTGTGCTCTGCTTCTCTGTGTGCCTGGTCCTGCCTTACACAGGCAAATCCCGAGATGCTGGGATGCCCTTGCTGCATGGATGTGAATGAAAGAAGAACAGGCAAGCTGTTGTTCAGCAGAGGAGGTGGGGGGGAGAAGGGTATTCTCCCTCCCCAGCACCTGCCACAGTCCGTGCCATGCCTTTGTGTGAGCTCTTTCCCTTCAGGTTAGGGCAGGATCACACCCTCTCCAGCCTCCTCCCTTCCTTTAGGATTGGAAAACTGGTCTGGCATTAGGAAAGCAGATGTTATTCCCTCTTCCCCCTCCCAAAACAGAAAAATAAAAATGACACTTCTGAGAGCAAGTTAGTGCAGATATTCTGAAAGAAATATTGTCGAAGATGGAGGCAGGTAATGTTAATGGGCAATGCATGTTGCACCTGAGGGGATTGAAGGCCAAGAAAACCATTCCCAACCAGGGATTCAGTCCCAGAAGTCTGTCATTTAGTCTGTCATTAAGACTCCTGCAAGGAGGAAGCTCTGCTTCCACCAGAATCCACCGCAGCAGCCACTGCCCATCCATGTCACAGGGAAGGCTGTTCTTCCCCAGACTAAACACTTGCTCACACACCAGAGAGACAGGAAAGACAAGGTGTGATGGTGCCATCTCCTGCCTCCTGCCAGAGGAGCACTGCATCTCATTAGCAGGATGGGCTCAGCTGCCACCTTCAAGCAAGGCTCATCAGAGAGAAAGACATCAGTAGCAATTTCATATAATAAAATTGTATCAAATGTCCAAGTCTAGTCGGTTTTATTTCCTCCATAGCAAAAAGAGCAGTAAAGATATATGTCTCTATATAAGCTATGTTTGCATACTCCTTTTCCAAATTCAATAAAAAAATAAAATCAGTTACAATCCAAATTCACTGTAATTATCTCTGTTTTTCTCTTGGCAAGTGCTATTTTTAGTCAATACGCATGCATAGCCATACTATAGCTTCGCTATTTTTTAAATTACATATGCCAGCATAGTTTATAGATTTTAATTTGCCAGGGAGTTGGATAGCCATCAGCAGTCAGGAGCTGTATGTTGTTTGCATACAAACTCGTTCGGGAAACTTCCCCACAGAGCATCTGCTTGCACAACTGAGTAGGGGCAGACCCTCCTCGGGAGCCAAACCTCGGGCCAGATGAACCAAGGGCTCAAATTTCACAGCTCTTGGAGGAGGGAAAGGGAGCCTAGGTGGAAGAGGGTACATCAGTGATGAGCATGGATTCAGGAACAGAAATGCAAGGCTACACTTGCCAAAAACCTGACAGATGGGCACATGAGGCTGGTCAAAGCACTGCCTCTGACACCAGTCACAAAAGCCACTTTCTGCTCAGGGTACATCTTTTCCCCAGGAGGGAAAAGTGAGATCCCTCTGCATAAACACACTGGAGGGCAGGGGTGGTGGGGAGAGGCACAGGGTGCCCCAGCACAAGGGGTGTGAGTAGAGCCAGGCAGCAGGGCTGTCCTGCAGCCTGGCTGAAATGCAGCTCTGCAGCTGCACAGGCAGCTCTGGTGCCGCCTACAGATGTCTGCCTCACTAAGGGAAATTATACCATCTCTTAGCCATACACTAACTTCCTTTAACAAAAAAAAATACTGCAGAGATCAGAAATATACCAGAATTTCAGCACTATGCTTCAGAGGATAATCTGTGTTTTACTGGGTGGTGGGGAAGTACTTTAGTACAGTTTAGCCCTAAATCACCCCAAAGCTGCATGAAATTCAGAACCTGTTTTCCTCCAGCCACAAGTGCCTCTGCAAAGACTTGTTGGATCCTGTCACAGGTGGTCAGATAGCTGACCTAGCAAAGGTGATTTGAACTCTTCAAGAGATTTCTGCTGTATGCCAGAGAAGGCTTCTCCTTTTTTCAGATGTGGAATAGCTGCCAACAGAAAAAAAGATAAAAAATCCCCCCCAGAACCAAAACATATTTCCCAGTGGTATTCTGAGCTAGCTGATTAATTACTTACATGCTAAACTTCAGAAATCATATTGCAGTTATAAAACTAATGTAATTTTAGCAGTGATATCTTTCAAATAAAAGGCTTAATTTTAGGGTTTTCCTCCTGTTTTCCCTCTGCTATTTTGACACGCACATCATTTTTGAGGCTGGCATGATGTGCATACCAAAAAGCCTTGCCTGTGTCTAACAAGCTGAACTATTTTATTATTGCCTAGCCTGCAACCTCGCCTCTACAGAGACCTGGCTTACAAAGGCTGGTGTCAGCTTGCACATCAGTGCCGTTGTAATGTTTAACACTGAGCACTAACATAAAGATTTAAAGCAGTGTGGTGACTAATTGCTGTCACTCTTGCGAGTCTCCCAGGCTCACATTTGACCAAGAGGTCCATGCTTCCCTTTTAAGACACGGCGGGGTTTGAAGAATATTGCTCTATTTTTTGTTTTAATGGGCTTTTAGCAGTGACCGCGGGAGATGCTGCGCTGGGCCGTTCTGTCCGGGGGTGTGTGCCCAGCTGGAGCTGACCCACAGCTGCTGCAGGGCACTGACACCCCAGTGACATCCCACAGCCACCAATCAAGGCATCAGATTTGGAAGAAGAGGTTGGAGGCACAGGGATACGCAGGGATAATGTCAGCATTGATGTCACAAGGAGGCAATGGACTGGACAAACTAAGCTGCTTTCATCCCAATTATTCCTCTTTTAAACTTTCTGCTCCTCCAAGCTCATAACAAACATGATCCTCCTGGCCTTGCCACCCATCCCTCTCTCTCCTTATCTCATTCCTCCCATGGGGCTTAATGCAGCACCCTGTCTGTTGCTGTGTGCCTGGCAGAGCCAGCTCCAGTGTCGCTGCAAGGGGCACAACATCATTGCACCAGCACTCCTCGTCCGACATCCCCTCTCCAGGAAGTAATCCCTCATGTGGTGGGGGCCACCATCCTGACGTTCATGGCTACCAGGAAAGAACAACAATAAGGAGAAAAGGTTCTTCACTCATCTATAAGAGCCTGACCCCTCCTGTGACTGGTTCTCAGGGTGGGGATGGGCTAGGGGACAAGCAGGTGACACAGAGTACTCACACTCCACTCCCAGGTCCAGCCCCAGCTGCCCTGCCTGATCCCCTCCAAGTCTTATGAGCTTGCTGAGAGGTGGGAGAGAAGAAGAACCAAGAGCCTGTGTATATGTGTATCTCCATATTTCAAAAAAACAGTTACTTTTAGTGTACATACTATAGATTAAATATGAATTTGAATGTAAAATATAATGGGGCAGCTTTTCATCTTCTGAATGAACTCCTTGGTCCCGATTGAATGAAGGAGGTAAAAAAAAATAAAAAAGATATCAAATACACCTAACAAATCTACATCAGGAGGGAACCATAAAAAGATACAACCAAGATAAAACCTTATGTGGGGAAGTTAACTGCAAAGAGTAAATCCTCATAACTTCAGGAAGAAGTACCTGTGTGCAGCAGCCCCAGGATGCTAAAGAGAGCTAACAATGTAAATGAGGTTGTTCAAATTGCCTTGTGTTGGGAGGCTGACACCCCCTGACTTGCACGTGAGGCCAAGAGAGCAACAGGCTCTCCAGAATCTGAACTGATGCAGAGGGACCTGCACAGCTGGGCCATGTGGGTGGACCAAGAGCTGTCTCATTTCAAGGGACCAAACTGATTGTCATCTGGGCCTCCAAATCTCACCACCCTGTCATGGTCTGTGTCTATTTTACAGCCATTACAACCTAATCTCAGCCAGTGTGATTTACACATAGTAATTAATGGAGCTTCAGTGGTGAGGAAATTGGTCATTCAATTTGAGTTTAATTTACTGCATGTGCATACATTAGGAAGCACAAATTCCATAGCTGTGACTGGGGCAAAGAGACAGGGTTGTGTGCTGGGAAGGAAAAAATAAAACACCCAGTAAACAATTCACCAATGGCCTTTCACTGCTCCTGCTCTGCAGGTCTCTCCTTGATGGAAGCATGACACACAAATAAACCTGGACATCTCAGTTTGGATTCTTGGAGGTGGAAGGCAAAGTCTCATTGTCACTGCTATCACATTTCCCAGCTGCAGGAATCATCACCCTGGTGAGTATGGCCTCATTCTGATCTCTGCTTATGTTTGGCTGTGTTTCCATCAGGGAGGGCAGAGTGGGTTGATAGAGTTCAGAGGTGCAGGGTATAAAGGCTACAAAAGATGCTGTGTCTGTGTCATACACATGAACTCCAGTGAAGGAAAACCATGCCTAAAACCCAGGACAAATTTTCACAGCAAAGGCAGCATTGCAGTTTCATCTACCTTAAGTTAAAGGTGGTCTCATACCAGCCTGGACTAAGGAGCACCTAAAAACCACATCCCAGCAAAGCCACTAAAATAATGCCTGGGCCATCCTCACTGGCCCATGAGGGACCAGGAATGCCCCAGAGGGATTTGTGCTCTTCCAGCCCAGGCACTACCCTGCAGGAGGTACTTACAAGATGTCCAGCTCTTCCAGGGTCTTTCCTTTGAATGCCTCCATGCCATGAAGCACCTAGTTTTGTTACTTGCATAAAAAGAAAAGGACTCACACCCTATTTTAAAGTGAAGGTAGATGAACTAAAAACAGTTGCTCAGGTGGTCCATGCAGCTTCCTTTGTGCTGTTAAATTCCACACATGCAATGTAAATGTAATGTCTTCCCTGTTTAATGATTAGAGCATGTATGTGGAAAGCTTACATACATACATACAGTGAAAGACTGAAAATTATTCAATGCTTCCTGATTCAGTGCACAATAGAAATCAAATTCTAGGTAGAGTACATGCAATTTGGCTTTAAAATATTATCATTAGCTTTACAATCCATCGTCATAATTAGATTTATTAATAGGTTTCACTGCCAGTGATAGTTCTGTTATTGAACTGAATGAAAAATATAAACAATTTTGGCTCAAAATTATTTCTACCAACTCAATAATGTCTGCTGGCTCAAACTGCATCTTCAAACAAAAGATCATTGCACGAAAGAAATTAGGTGCAACCATAGATATCAATAGGTGTAGTGTAAACAAATTTGATATCTCAGCTAGAGTTCAATACTGAACACGAGCCACCTATTTCCCTCTTCTCAGCATTCCAAACAAGCACCTGCTTGCATCCAGCACTTGGATGCTCTGCCAATCCCTCAACAAACCCCAAGAAAAGAGGTTTCAAAGATGCTGCTGCCAGGGGCATTTTTCCGTGTTTCTCTGCACATCATTTAAAACTCGAGCAATCACGGCGTGCTGTGGGTGCCCACAAGGCTCCCCAGGCACCCCATGAATCAGCTCTTCAAGGTGGGACCACCTCATGTACCTCCCTTTGCAGAGCTCAAAACACAGCTGAAGCACAGATACCTTCTCAATGATCATCTTCTGCACACACTTTCCCAAAAACTAATGCAAAGCAATGTTTAAAGCTCCAAATGGACTCATTAACACCCCAATTACTGCTAAGAAAGGAAGCTCTGCCTTCCTTAGGTTTTTATTTTAAAATAATTTCAATAACAATAATACATTAATCCCAATATTAAAATGGATCATCTTCAGCAGGTTTTAAGTGGGCAGCAACGGGGTTGGGGGAAAACAAATCACAGAAAAACATATAGGAATCAGTAATTTCTTGAAAAGAAAAAAAAACAGATCAAAGAAATTTCCATCTAAGCCCTCTTCTCCTTCGAAAAGGGGGAGCACACAACTGAACCTACAGCTCAAATACGATAGGTATCCCCTGGAAGAATCCTAGGATTTCCTGAAGAAATCCATGCCCCTGCCTCCCCCTGCTGAGCGTGCCCGGGAACTGCGCCTGCTCCTTAAGAAAAGCATCTTCTACTACAGCTCAATGGTTTTCCCACTTACAGACATTTGCCGGTTATTAAATTATTTAATTTAATATTAATCAACCATTGTCAACGCTTGGTGGGAGGGGGAGGCAGAAGTTTAAATCATATTACACAAAACACCCAAGAGAAAAACCCCATTTTTACAACTTGTTCCTTTTAGCTACACTCACCTACTTCAACAAAGCAGCATTTGGCAGCCTAAATCTAATCCACGGTGCTTCCCTCTACCAGCTGCAGTCACAGCACCCTGCACCCAGCCCGCAGCTGCACCAGGACGAGCAGGGCCAGTCGCACCCTCCTGCCTGTCCCAGCCAAGCCCCATTTTTACCCTTTGGAATGCCACAGGCCCTGAGGGTGTTTGCAGCATCTCTGGTAGGGAGGATGGCCGGGCTCTGCACAGCTGCCTCCTCTGGCCTAGAACAAGGGGCTACACAAAGGAGCAGGACAGTAACAGGGCAGAACCAAATCTCTTCAGGCTGAAAGAACAGTAGCTGCTTCCCAGTTATGCTTGAGTCACTACTGCAGGGAGTGCAGCAGGAAAGCAGATTTTATTTATTTCCAGAACTTTTTGTTGTTGTTGTTCTTCAGTTACTAGCCCAGAGTTTCAGAACACTTAGGCAGAAAATTGCCTACATTGGTTCCTAAACTCCATCAAAAAGTGAGGCTTATACAACAGTGAATGCAAAAATGCTGCTTCTTCCTGTAACATTTTACCCATCCTGGTAACTGTTATTCAGGAGGGAGTTGATGATCAATGTTTGAATGACAATTCATACTGTTAATAAAAAATAATTATTAATGGACACACCATGCAACAGAAGACCAGCAACTCAATAATGTTGCGCAGCTGCAGTCAGGTGGTTTTAATTGTGTGAAACTCTTCAGTGCCTCCTTGGCCCCCCTTCTGCATCTCTCTTGGGAGGTGTTGTAAAACCACACACAACTTACATAGCTGGTATTTCCATGAGAAAAAGTATCAGCATGCCCTTCTCAATTATCAAGATTTCCAATACCACCACAATTTTTCTTCTGAGATTTTTTACTAAGTTACCTTGACTATACCAGAAACACACCTTTGAAGTATTAGATTTAGCCTTTGTTGGCTCCAAAGAGCAGTTATCCTCAGTTTGCAGACTTAAAGCATTATCCCAGCTGTCACCTTCAATCTTCGAGAAGAAACCAGTTCAGTATTCAGACCAGGGACATGATTCTTTTTTTTCCTTTTTAAAATCATTTCAATGCATTCACGTCTTGCCCATATATACCTTGACTGTTAACAGCAAAAGTTAGAGATCAGTGGTCAGAGTGCAGCCTAACCCATCCAGAATGCTTTTATCATCAGCTCTGCCTCCTGACTTACCACTCTCCTACTTTTAACAACTGCAGACTTTCAGTATGAGCTGTTCAGTCATCTTAGCATTCACCTTGCCTGCTTGCTTGAGGAACAGTCATCATTTCTCTTACCAGAGCAGTATTGGGCTCAAGAGTCTACAGAATACAACTAGAGCTTTTGTGTTGCTATTCCTTTGCTGTATTTTGCAAGTTGGAACTGGAATTAAATGGCATCTAGTGTACAAGCCATTTAATTTAAACCCAGCCTTCATTCTTGACTTTGAACACCTGACACTGCTTATGGTTTTCAAGCTTTTTCTGCACAATGTGCACTTCAGAAGTACTTTGAAAAATACCATAACCTCATTAGAACATCTTCAAATTTTATTTGTATCTATTGTAATTACAAAGAATATAACAATAAAAATTTTCATTTAAAGTGACAACCCTTTCTAACAAACAAGGTCACAAATTAGTCTGCACCTATTCTAGCTTTGGGCAATTTTTATTGGATGGAAATTTTCCTGCATGAGAATTGTCACATTTTACAGCATTGTATTTTCATACTTCAACACACAGGAACAGAAATATATCTATTCCTACTTGCAGAACATTCATAAGTATTTCTGAAGTATAGAAATGCAACATTTCATTTGTTTTATTGAGAGGAAAAAAAGGAAAAATCCATCCGTGGCTTTTATCAAGTCTCATAGAATATACTAATAGCCCTGATGCTCTCCTCCCTGAATTTATTCTCTAATTAGACTTGATCTTTTTTTTCTTTAAAAGGGGTAGGAACAGAATCGCTGTCTTGTTTACAACCTTGCAGAATACTAGGGTAGATAAAACAACAACAACCTCAGACAAAGATGCACACTATTACAAATGCAAACAGCCATCAAATTGTCCAGTTTATTGATGGGAATTCAAAACTGATACAAAACATGCCCTCTCTGCATGTTGTATTTTACCCTTAAAATGTTTCTGACGGTGTCAGGTAGATTCAGAATTAAGAATATACTTCGGCTTTCAGCATTTACCTTTTATAAAGGTATTACACAAAAGCCACTAACTTACATAACATGTGGTCCCAAAATTACTTACAGACATTCTGTTTATCAAAAGACTCAGATCTCCTGCTGATCTGATGAAATAAAGGCTTAAAAATGTTTTAAGCCATTAATAAGTATCCTATGGTAGAGTCAAGAAAGTTTATGATTTCCATTATAATTTTGGGCATAAAAAGGCAACAGTCCTAAAAAAGCAGCCCTCCAGAATACATGGAATGTGGCAATGGATATGATGCCAATTTGTAATGACCGAGTTAAATAAAACAGATTCTTAAAGCTATGAATGATGTGAGCAGTATCACAGCAAAATAGTTAATGAATACCACAGAACCAATCAAGTTTGAAAGTTGAGCAAAAGTTGCTTCAATCAACAGAGATTTGTAATGTCAAATATACCAAAACATTTTCTAAAATAAATTCCTAATGCAGAAAAATTGATTGAAAGTTTGCTCCTAGCTAATAGTACCTTTTATTTAAATTGGACCCTAAACTGATCAGACAATACATAGCCCACACTTTTGGACATTTATAATAAAAAAGCTTTTATTTTCAATTGAAACAAATGCACCATCCTGCACTTTGAAGGCTATAATGAGCCATAAGCATATTCCAAGGTGTATCAATGGCAACAGATTTGTTTCACCTCCACTGAGAAGTAACATAATGCACTCTTAATTGGTAAAGAAAATTTAAACTCAGCCTTCTCAAAGCTTCTGTACTGTGTTTCTTGGTTAATTGTACAAGTTCCACAGTCAGACCCAGAGCTTGCACTCTGTGCAGATACTGTAGTCAATCAATAGTATGTTTAATCATCATCTTCCTCCTCTTCCTCCTCCTCCTCAAAACTGTCTTCAAAGCCCTCACTGTCTTCCTGGTCCTCATCACCTTCTATTGCTGTATCCCATTGTGGGTGATTTTCTGGCACTGGTTTTGCTTCATGAACTTCCAGCTGTAATTGGATAAGGAAAGGGAAGAGAGAGGAAGAAAGGTTACAGACAATAAACGGCAAGTTGGGAAAACAAACAAATCCACACTCACAAAACAAACAAGCAACCCACAAAAGAACAGTTAAAAAAACCCAACAAAATAACAAAACAAATCCAATCTCACTCCCCCAAAAAATGCCCAAAACAACCCAACAAGAACTGCTTCCAGAAATAAGGCATGCCAGATTTTTCCCATTAACTGGATGAATCTAAGACTAAGGAAGAGCAGGCAAATGTCTTGGCAAACCTCAAGGTATAAAAAGCTACAGCCAACCACACTGCAGAGACTGAATAAACTTCAGAAAAACATGAATTAAAATACACATGCATGGGAAAGCATCTCAAATTTCAGTCCCATTTAATCCATCATAAAACTACCACTGTACATTAGGCAGAAACCATTTGCAAGTCCATCCCTCCTACTTGTTTTAAAATTAGGCCAGTTGAATTCTTATAAACAGGGCTTCTGGTGTTTTAATGCCCATATGAAGGAGCTTTTGCTGTAATACAAGTATATAACAGTCAAACATCACCTTCAATGGTTTAATCTGGTCCAATCCCATATACGAGTCTGATCTTAAATAAACTGTGTACTGATAGTTTCCAGGCTTGCCTGGTGCTGGGAACTTCAGTTCTACCTGCAAAAGAGATTTCATACCATAAAATTCTTACTGCTTTCAAATGACACATTGAAACAAGTACCTGAGTCCTACAATGAACAATGAACACTACTACAGAATAACAAAGTTCTAGTTTCTTACTAGGGACACTTCTTTGAATATCTCTACGTAATAAAACACCTGCAGAAAAGAGTCACAATATCCAAACACAATACCTGTCATGAAACCTGAATAATCATTGAGTCGTTCAATCATTGATATTTTTCTGAATTAGGACAAGTAAATACATTAAGTACACAATCTCACCCTGCTGTACGCTAAACCTCAAAAACCCAAACAGGTTAAAATATTTAATCTGCTGAAAGTTTTATCCTAACTCTGGTGTTACTTTAAATTGAATGTAACATCTAATTTGGAAGAACAAACACATTAGGCCTTCATTTTTCAGAACAGTGGCAAGAAGAAAACACTGCCAAAGGTTACATGTTCAGTAAAGTTCACATGAGCCAAAGCTAATTAATTTGTCACAGTCTCTGCTATACAGAGAGTACATAATATTTCTAACAATTTGAATAAATTTAGGAATTTCACTGTGTATGAATACTGCTTTTCATAATCTTTTGATACCAGGGAAAAAAAAAAAACCCAAACCAACATATTCCACGAAGAAACTTCAAAGTCATCTTAAATTACTTTTTCTTTCTCCAATCAATTTTCATAGTTAGAAGGCACTTCTCTCCTTTTATCAAGAGAGTAAAATTTGTTTTCCATCTTAAGAGATGGAAAGCATAATAAAAATTAAAATCTATATGTATTTGCATACCAGAGACACTTCAACAGAGTTCTGTAATACCCCAAAGAGAAAACTCTCCAAGTACTTTACCTCTTCTTTATCTTTTAGCGTACAAACGTGATATGGCATGCATATTAACATCTGCTCCTTCCGATCTGCAATATACAGCCACCACCATTCTTGTTTTTCCTTTCAGAAAGGGGGGGAAAAAAAGTAAAAAACCACCAGGATTATTGAAGTTGTAGAAAAAGATGCCCCTACACTTTCTAGCAGGCAATTAGGATAGGGAGTTCTTTGTAATACAGAAGGAAAAGATTTGTGTCTGGTGGCTTTCTTAAACTCTTGGGTGTGCATGGATAAAATATATGGTGTACACTGCACACTGAAAGCAGACAGGTTATCACAAGTAAAAGATTGTCTCCTAAGGCCTCACTCCATGTATTCAACTTCAGCCAGCCTGTGGGATATGGAACCACCCTGAAGAATTGCGTCCACTGGGGATTAACGAGCAACTTCATGCAATATAAAATAATGTTAGGTCCTTCAAGAGAAATCCAGCCTGGATAAAAAGCTGAGCATATAAAGCAAGGAAAGTGCAAAGACAGATAAAGAACTCTTCGCAGAAAAGACTTTTCCAGACAAGTGTGCTCTATCCCACTGCTTCTCCCTCCAAAAAGTGAAATGACATTTTGAACACAGTGAGATTTCACTTCAAGGAAATGACTCAGTATAAATCAATACTGATGTGTATTTGTAAAGGATGTCAAACAACTGCTCCCTATCACACACACAGGTCTTCAAATAGCAGATTTTGCCATTGCAGATGCTAAAGTAGAGTTCCTAAATTAAATTAGTGTGGTCCTTCATACAACACAGCAACATTGTACAAAAATAGTGGTTTTTTTCCTTCAACTGAAGTCAGAATTTTAAGACTGTGGTGCAGTTCAGTAGTATAGACACAACCATTCTCAAATGGTAAAGACAGTCCTTTAACATCAACTGTTGTTTATTTAAATGCTACACCTTTTTGGTTAACCCTCTGGCACTCATTTTAGGCAAAATCCACTTTGTTTTAATAGAAGCTGAAACCTTTTATTGTAAAAAATACAGTTTAGTGCTGCAAAGCAAGTTCCTGTTCCTCACCTCCTTAAGCCTTTTTTAAAACAAGTGAGAATAGTGAGGGACAAGGGGTCAGACTTCTACATGGTTATGAAGAAGTATTTTAGTAGACAGGTAATAATCACAACAGCAAAATCTTACCCTTCAGGGACAAAAGAGGAATACACAAGTTCTTTCTAGACAGCCCAAATGCTGGACTGTCTTCCAAACCAACTTTTACCCCACCCCTGACATGTTGGTAATTCATCGTGTTTATAATGTGAGTCCTAAAAAGTGCATCTCATTACAGTTACAAGTCAAAGCTACAAACCAGGGAGTCAATTTTTATACATTTACAATCAGACAGTTGCTTCAGTGTCCCACAAAAAGTGGTTGTTTTGTTTCATTTTTTATCTCACAGCATTAGAAGGACTGAATGAAAGGATTCAGTAGACTTTCAACAACACCAGTGAGCAATTTCTGAATTCACACTTGGGAAGCAAATGCTGTTAATATGCAGATTTTGAAGAATTTTTGTCTTTACTGGAAGAGTTAATAATTCAGTAGTTTTAGATTTTTTTTAACACTTCACTGTTTGGTGATCTAAGACTTAAATCATGCGTGTTGAAAAATTACAAGTCCTTTGAAGTGACTAATTGTTATACTAACTATCACAGTCTTACTGAAATATTCAACCATTTATAACATCAAGACACTCACACCAACAACTAAAAACACCGATTAGCACTCCTGAGTCCCAGAACAGAGAAATGTAAAATTAACTCAACATGTTCAATGCCCATTTTGAAGTGTATAAAAGCAAAAGCATCACAGTGAAGCATCAGCATTCCCTCCTGCTTTTGGAACTAGCACAGAGAACAGGACAAAAATCTATTCATATGCTATTTAAGACCAGAATGTGTAGAATTCTAAATCCTTCTTACAACTATTCCAAGTATTTTCTTTAGGAAAAACCAACCCTTGTGATTACAAGGCATAAGTTATTTTATCTGTAAGTTTCAACAGCAAATATATTGTCAATCTTCTTGACAGCTGTAGGAAAGAAGACTCTTAGACAGTAGAAGTGTTCATTTCCTAGCCAAGAGGCCTCTAGGAATAGAAAGATGAACAGTATAAATAGTACAGATGAACAAGAGCTACAGAAGCAAGATCCATTACAGAAATAGCTAATCAAAATTTTGGGCCTATGAAGACTGGTGACCATAATAAAAAGGACCTGCAGTTGTATCAATATGTTATTTTTGATTTTATGAAAATACTGTGCTGACTCACTATACATTGTTCTTAAAAAAAAAAAAAATTCCATGCTTTGAGAGTGATGGAGACAGACAAAGATCAAAATAATCAAATGGCTTTTCACAAAAAGTAGTAAAAATAACAGCCAAGTGGGGAAAAAATACCAGTGCAAACTACAATCATTGATCTAAAGCTCAAAGGACTACAGAGTAAACTTTTTGGAAGTAAAGCTCCTGACCCTGAAGCGCCATCACTTTTTTACAGAAAGGACAACTGTGCAGGACTGTGATTTTCCTCTTGCTTATTGGGTGGAATTTAAAGTTTATGCCTGTAAGAATCTGGCAAACTAGCAGGCAAGTGGGCAAAAAGCCCTTTAACAGATGGGTGCAAGGTTTGGCACGCCAGGGAACCAGTATGTTCGTGAAATTGGAACACCAAGGCCAGTTTCTACCTAAAAAATGTCAAAACTACAATCTGTGCAGTTTCTGGACCCATGGATGCAGGAGAAGAAAATTATTTAGGAACCTGCATAGATTAAAGACAAATCTCTGGCAGAGTAATCAACTGCCCCAAAACTTGGATGAAACAGCAAAAAGGCTGCCTCCTGAGAACAAGTATTATTATGCTCAGCTACTCCTCAAATATCTTTAAATTCTGAAACACAGCATTTCATCTCTAATTTTTTATCTCTGACCTGGCCATGACCACAGTACAAATAATACTCTAAATAGCAGATGAAAAAAAATCAAACAAACCAGAGTATTACAGTTTTTATTCTTCACATGTTACAAATCAACTCTATCTGAACATGCTCCAACTGCAGCTACAGCACAAAGTACAGCTGCATTCAACTTCCATGAAAACAGTGAAGAGAAGTTGGAAAATTTACAACTGTAGTATCATGAGAGGATATCTGTGTGTATCTTTCAAGTTCAAGCATTGAGATCAGCCCTAGATTTCATTTTAGCAGCAAGCTGTATTTAGGCTTTTTATCACAAAACCTATATGCAACTTGGTTACACACAGCTGAAGCTTATGCAGCTTTATACAGAATAAGTACAAACAAAGTCTCTGAAAGGACCCTCACTCCAGTAAAAAAGAAATACAAATATTTAGCACCCTTGAGGCACTGGGCATGGCACTTACTGTCTGTGAGCTTCAACTGATGACCAAAGCCAGCTGCCTTTGCAGCAAGGAGGTATTAAGACTCTGCAGCACATTTGACATGATCTAAGGCAGCCAGAAGAGCAGAACACCAGTACACCTATTTACATTATGCTGGAGCACTGGTGGAAGCTGTACTGAAAGTGAGTACACTTTCAGATACTTTCTTCTTCATTATTCTTTCTACCCAGTCCCCAGAGACTGGGAGACAATTGTCAGGAAAATACAGCTTCAAGTTCAGCTATTACAAAACTAGATGTCAGCTAAGGCCTTCAGGAAGACAATTTATTCACCCTATGACCTCTCTGGGTCCTCAACAAGTCTTGCCTTCCACAATTTGCTTTTTAATGCTGCTAGCAGGTAAAATCAGTAAAACAATGTGACCACAAGCATGTGGACATTGGCATGTTTGCACATGCAACAAGCTGTACAGAATATAGACATAAAGAGCCCTGGGGACTGAGGAGAGGGAGCAAATATAGAGTCTATTCCTTTTCAATTCATGTTTTACTCTTCCTTCCCATCTTAGTTGTCTTCTTTAAACCACAAGAGGAAGCATAAGCCTTGCATCCCACCCCTGTTATTGGAGACAGAGAAAAGATCCTGGATTAGTACCTTAGTCAGACTGCAAGGAAACAAAGGCAACCTCTGAACACTGGCCAGGAAAGAAAACGTGGCCAAATACTCCTTCCTCCTGGTTCCAATCAGGTCACCCCAAGGACCTAACTTATCTGCTCAGAACATAAACTCTACACTTGGAAAAATACCCTCTTTTTCAAGGTTCCACTGCTGTTAAGGGCTTCTCAGACAACTGCTGAGTGACTAGCTGTTAGTGCAAGTAACAACTGATATATCAGATAATACTTTCAACACCAAAGGCTGCTGTAAACACACTCAGCCTATACTGAGTCACTACTCTCAAATACATCATTCCTCTGACACTCATCCACACTTGAACTTGTATTTTTGAGCTCTCTAGGAAAGAATGTTCCACAGTTGGTTTCTACCAATTCCAGACTATGCTGTGGTGGAAAGACACAGTTTTGCCAACCAACCCCATCTTCCATAACTGCACACTGTGCTGCCACCACATTGCTGAATTGAGACTTGAAATCAACCAGTAAGCCAAAACAATCTAACTAGCGTTTGGATTTGTTGATCCAAACAACTCCCAAACTCTCCTGTGACTACTCATAACATAGGAGGGGTTAGGACCTTCCCCAGTCACAGGCACTTGCAGTTAGATGTAGAGTTAAAAATACCCCAGTATTTCACCTTAGGTTTTATACAGGTTTGCAAGTCTCTGGGAACTGGGTAGAAAGAACAATGAAGAAAAAGGGTTTAGAAAAGTATCTGAAAGTGTTAGCTTATATAATTAAAGATGTTAAAAAATTAATATTAGATTTTTTTCCAGGCATTAAATTTTTTAAAAGCCCAATACTTACAGTAAAAATATAAAGGGATCAATTAATTATATTAATTTTCACGATTCACAACTGTAATGTTTTTTATTACTGACCTCAGGAAAAAAAAGACTGTAAACAGGATGTGTTATCTTTGACTTCGTCTCAAGAAGGGCTCGCTCCTTTCTCTGTATACTTTGCTGTAATTCTTGCCACTCCTGTCAAAGATAAGGTTAAAGAATTACTGTGTAATAACCATCTTTTGCATTAAAAAGACAGAAAATGGTCCATGTGACTAGTTCTCATGCAACACTAAACATTATAAAGGGAAAAAGCAGATCTGTGGGGTTTGCACACATTCTTCAAAACTCAATTCTACAACACTACCTATAAACACTCTCTACCTCAGCCATAAGAGTCCTGATTACAAGTTCAATGATTCCCCCCCCATCAGAAGCTTAATCTCACCATCTATGGGTCATTCAGCTGTCACTCAAGGCTTTTACTGTAAGACCTGTGGTGCAGAATCATCTACCACCACAATGTTTCACTCTCTATTACACTATCACAGTTTCAAAGAAATACCCTGACAGTTTAGCAAGAGTTTAGCAAGCACCTGTACAAGTTTAACTACTGTATGCTTAGTGTGCACTTTGCAGCATGCAACAGCCACTCGCTGTAAAGAATACATTTCAAATGAGACATTAAGTCACAAATCTGCAGCAGACAGTAATCAAATTAAGTTGAAAGAAACATTTTTTTTCTCCTGAAGTTTAGCCATTTCTCTCATGTCATTTCTAAGTTTTCTGACCATACTGAAAAGACTCTTTGCTACTCACTCCGAAACAAACTTGCAATGACAAAGCTCTTATACCAGAAGGAGGTCTGAAAACTTCTACAGAACCAGTATGACTCCTTCATCCTAATGTTGCCTAGCCTGAGGGGATGCTAGAGGATTAAAATGCATTTTCTCTCAACCCCAGAGGCAACATTACCCTTCAAGAAACAATAAGGCTTACAGCTTCATCATCCTTGTTTTGCTTCTCATCTTGTTCTCTGTCAGAGTCTCTGTCACTTCCATCATCTTTTTCACTTTGAGAGTCCCTGTTTGTTTCTTCTTCTTCAGATTCACTTCCTTTATCAGAGACCTCCTCCTCCTCTTCCTTCACAATGACTTCCTAATGGGAAAGAAAAACAAAAACCCAACACCTCTAACTTAGTTTCTCTGCATGTAGTACAGAGAATTCAGAGCACCTGCCTTAAGGTCAAGCTGCATAATCTATGCCCTTCTTGTGTCACAGAGTTATGTCTACAGTGAAGATTAATCCTTTCCACCTCATTTGCTAAGAGGAGGATGGAAGCCATTTTCCTTCTCCTTATGGCACTCACAACAGGAACAGGAAAAACAGATTCCCAGATTGGATGTCCCACCTCTGCAAGTGTTCAAGGTCAGACTGGATGGGCCCTGGGCAAACTCATATAGCGAGTGGCACCCCAGTCCATGGCAGAGGGGCTGGAAATAAATGCTCTTGAAGCCAAACAACTTTCAACCCAAACCATTCTATGGGCTAGGGTCTATGCAGTCTAGGGACTGCATTTCATAAAGTCTTAAGAAAATTACAAAGAACTAAAACAGTACCTACAACACAGCCCATGAGGTGGAGAAAATACCATGCAGTATATACCATGCAGGGAACATAAAGTTACTAAAGCTACTTCGTTTATCAGAAGAAAGTCTCATTTCAGTTTTTATCTTTAAAGAAAAAGTAGAAGTTACAGAACAATTCACCTCTAAGAAAGCAGCATAACAAAAACTAAGAGTAAGAAGGGACTATGAAGCCAAATTTTTAAAATAGTTGAGCAGAACTTCTAGCAGGCCCCTGCAAATATTACCATGGTGGTTCCCTGATTACTTCTCTAGCAATAGTTAAACATAGAGAAAACAAATACTATTTTAGAAGACACACTTCACAAAGCATAAACTGAAACTTAAGAAACCGATACAAAATCCCCCATCAGATTACAAGTGATAAACTGGATAAAATTATAAATATCATTGAATCTATCAGCTACCCCATTAGCTTGTTTTTGCTTCTGCTGTTTCTGTGGTTGCAATGAAGGTGGCACAGGTTTCTTTTTCAATGGCTTCTTTTTCTTTGATTTTGAAGCTTTCTTGGTTCCTTTATTCTTTTGTTGCCATCCTTTGCTCTTAACTTTGCTGGCATCTCCTTGCTGTAGGAAAGCAGTATTAAAATATTTATTCTGTTCATAAAATTTTAGTCATTCAACTATACTTTAAGCATTTTAAGCTGAGAACCAAAATTAGAAAGCACAGTTCAAAGGACACTTCAGTAGGCATTTCTGGAAAAAATGTTTGAGAAGTGCACAATTAGCAATTCAAGATCTGAAAGACAGTTCTCTTTAATTAGCAAGAGGAATATTTACTCTTCACTTACCCCATCTTCTGTTGGTTGCTCTTCTGCTGCACATATAGACTGTTCTTTTTCAAACACTTCCTGGTTAGAGAAAGATGTGAAAATTATTAATGCCTCTCTGTACCAAGAACAAATTATTATTTCATATTTGAACTTAAACTAAATCACCTTAAGCAGGTCTGAATATTTTACTCATGGCAAATTCGTTTATCAGTGACAGACACAACAGGGGATTAACAGATCAAAATTAAACACTATTTCAAATATTTGGTCTCAGATATTTCCATCACTAGCATTATAAAAAAATCTAGCAGCAACACGTCATCTTGTTCCAAAGAATCTACTTGTTTTATAAGGAAATCCTAAATCACAAAAGCAAGCAGTAGTAAAATGCTAATTCTGCTCCAGTTGTCAGAGCATTAAAAACTTCAACAGCTGCTTTGCTACTCAGGGACACAGAACAACAAATCAAACCAGAAATGTGAAACATTAAGACAAAACACAATGTCAGTACTCTGTAGACTGGGACACCTTTATGTAAACGGATTTTTTAATGAATTTCTTTCTTCAAAATATACTGCATGCCATTAAAAAAAAACCCAGAAAACCAACCCAAACAAAATAGTCACAAGGTGCTGTCATATATAAAGATGGCAAATAGGAAATACCACCATAAAAAACATGCATCATACAAAAGGCTGGGTCTCATTTTACAGTCATGTGTTTCTATGCCAGACTGCCTAGTAGAGGTCATACAGGAAACATCTTAAATTAATTTTCTATACACTGTTGGAGAGTTTCTAAGTACAGTTCAATATCCTCATAACTATCAGCTTCCTTCATGTTGCAATTCCAGCACAGTGATACAGTGCTTTTACTTTGTACCTACTGCACCCTGGGCTACCACAGCATGAGCACATGGAGCATATATACACAGACTTTCTGCTGAACTGGCTTCAACAGTCTGATCTCACCTGTAATACTCAGGCTTGTGTGCCTTACCTCAGAGCTGTAACTCAGACCTTCTGTTTACTCAGACAATTATATCATTAGTACAGATGCAAAAATTGACATTGCAGTCTTTGACATTCAAAGTTTGTTAAGGTTCTGTGTATTAAAGTTTTTTATTCAACTGAAGCCATTACTGCATTTTAAGCTAAAAAATAAGCACAAGTCAGAAGTTTGACTACTAGAGTATAGTATCATTTTTGTTATGCCTCACTGTTTCCTACACAGCAGTCCACTTTCTTCATGTGACACTGGTGTACCTCCCTTAAATTAAATTACGCATATTCTGCATTCTGCTGGATTGTGTTTCTTTCATAAAAGTGCCTAAAACACCCAAGAGATTTGTAACATTATGAGCCTACATAAAGCAAAATCAAACACTGTCCTGAGGACTTTAGTGAATGTTTTATTTTAGTCCAAGAACCAAGTTTCTCAATGTCTCTTTTCCTGTTGTTTACAAACCTCAGAGCAGTATCACTTTGCCATATTCTTTCACTGTTCCCTAGACAACTGCAATGGGTCAGACTGAACTTTGATTTTATTCCAGGAAAACTTTCTCATTCAGAAACAAAACCATAAGGACGGATTAAGAGCACAAGTTCTCAATTTCAAATCTTAACCTCACAGTTAAGTTTACAAAACAACCAGAAATGCCTTTTTACTAGTGTACACCCACAGTTACCACGAAAGAACAAGTATTCTTAATACTTACTGCCATGGTCTGTCTTGTTAGTGTGACCAGAACAGTGACAAGAGAACCTACTGTGATGTTGTTGCTGTCTTCATCATCCAAAACTAGTGCAAAAAGAAAAGCAAAACATCTATTAGACTTGTTTAAAGCCTTTGTCTCCATTAAACATTGCTTCTGCTACTTCTAAATGTAAGCATTCAAATTCCAGAATTTTTAACAAAAAAGAATTTCAAAGTTTTACTAAATAAGTCTCTTGCAACTTCAAATATACTGTCAGAATGAGAGCTGGTAATTCAGTAACCTATAAAACTGCAACAATGAGTTTGAAATTTTAATTGCATGAAAGTTAGAGATCCAAAGTTACAGCTGCTGTGGGAACCATAACCCTATAATACCGTGCATTATATATTAAAGCATAAAGCTTCAGAAATATGAAATATCACACATGACCAGAGGGACCCCGTTATATTTGTTCTGGGAATCATAATTTTCATTTTCCTGACTTTCACATGATTAATAACTCAATTTCAATGCCACATTAACAATCATGCACTTAATTATTTTTTAAGGAGAAGGCAAAGGAAAATAAAAGAACAGCAATGATTAGTTTAACTAAAACATCAAACAAACCCCACAGGGGAGCCACTGAGGAGTTTATACCTCCAATCTATAAACTGGGAAATGTCTCAGGTAGGAGAGGAATAGTTATATCCCAGTGTAGACATTTTATTTATGCCACTCCAGTCTCTCCCTGAGAAAGCAGTTTTACTATTCACTAGTGTTATATATATATATTATATAATGGCAATACTGAGCTAAACAGAAAAGCATCTGCATCGTTTAATCCTCCACACCATACTTGAGTGCAACTGTGTAACAGATGAAGACTACAGGCAGGAAAACATTATTTGTCAAAATATGGGGAGGTACTTCCAGATTGAATTTTAAGCAGATTAATAAGACTGTATACAGTCCTATGCTACAAAGTTTTCTGTTTATTTGTTTAAAAAACCCCAACAAAACCACATAACATTCAGAAATTAGCAGACATTTGGATCCTTAACAGGTATTTCTTCTAACATTTGCTTCTCACAGGGGACTACACATAAACCAAATTACAATCAGGGTCCCCAAACAAAGCATTATCGCATTTTAAATGTGATCATTGCTATCACAATGAAAATATGAACAAGAAACAAGAATTAGAACAACCTTTCAAATATCACACGTTTATTAGTACTGTTCTTCTACAAAGAAAAGGAGACCACAGAATCAATTCACTTCCCAATGCAAAGCTGTCTAATAAAATCTTCCGAGAGGAAGAGCATTACACATTCACTGAAATAGTGCACACAAAACATACCTAAGCATAGCTTGGATGAATTCTGCCAGATATAAAAATTATACCAGGATTATCACAAAGGAACCCATGGACATTTAGTCACCAGGGTCTCCAACTCAAAAACCTCACAAATGACTCTGCATGTTGAAGAAAGTTGAATATAAGTTCTGGAATAAGTGTAACCATTTAAGATAGTTAATAAAAGTGGTATTTCAACCAGAATTCCACATTGCTCATGAAATATTAAAATCAAAAGAGGAAATTTCAGATAAGCTCTTGTATGAGAAACTACTGCTGGCTTGGGAATACATGGAATGTTTCAATGTACTTATCTCCTCAGACTGTAACTCTCATGTAGGAGAACCCACCACTCCAAAGTACTGTGTAATTACCAGGTCACATAAATAGCAGTGAGTTGTTTCGGCATCCTCCAAAAGCTTACTGCCAGCAAACTATCAAAATGTCAGAAGAGTGACATACACAGAACAAAAGGACCTCCCACTCACCCTGTGGTTTTATATCCATAGTGACATATGGAAAGCTGCCAAGGACAGCCATAACTTCTTCGTATTTCTTATCTTCTAGGAAGTGCAGTAAATTGCGACGATCTGAGCCTTTCAAACTCACCAAATCCTGAATACTTTTGATTTTATACTGAAATGAGAAAAGAAGAAAGGAAGTCCCTGGGTAGCACAGAACACAGTCCACAAATGAACTCTTGATAATACACCATTAGTGTCCCCAGGTTACTAATACAAACACACCATTACATTTGTTCTTATAAAAAACCCCATACTTTAGGAAACTAGCAAGCATATGTTTTGAGAAACAATAAACCAAAGAGGTTGTACTCAAACTACTAAACAGAACTGCTTTGAACATTGGTGTGTTCCTTAGTATGTGACCCCTTAGAAATGGCTCTTTATAGTTTCTTATAAAATTGTTATTTCAGCCAGGCTTTTAAGAAGGTTGAGCTAATAAGTATTAATAATACAAGTTCTTTTATATAGATAGAATATTTCAGTGCTTTCCAGTCCTTTTTTAAAATCTGCTAATTTACATTTGCAGAAACAAGTTTAGGGGTTTTTTGTACTGAATTGCAAACAAATCTAAATCCACTCCTAAGACTTGCGGAGCAGAACTAAAAGGATAAAACAAAAACAGATCTGAATATTTGATTACATCACCATTATAAATGCATGTTCTTTATGAAAAACTATTTCATGCATCCAGGTAGACTGATCACATTGCCAATTTCTGACGAACTCAATGCACGTGATCCTGTACAAACCAGCCTAAAAAACGGAGTTTTTTCCCATCTTTCATGGCAAACAGAAGTGGGATTACAACATAGCCAAATTATTTGTCTTTTTACTTAGTTACAATGCACATGTCAAAAAATACATCTAAAATTTCTCATTTTCT
The DNA here is from genome assembly GCA_013397245.1 of Thryothorus ludovicianus. Classification (NCBI taxonomy): domain Eukaryota; kingdom Metazoa; phylum Chordata; class Aves; order Passeriformes; family Certhiidae; genus Thryothorus; species Thryothorus ludovicianus. Next base: position 89,945 of record VZTB01014401.1, on the reverse strand, counting down.
TATATGTTCCCTGTAGTTTAAGACTGGATTAAAAAGTCTTTAATGATACCAGTAAGAGAATCTTTTACTCTATCCAAAGGATAAGACTACTTGAATATTTCATGAACAAACATCTTCAGAGAGGATTAAAAAAAATTCAGTACCTAAGAACTCTTAGTCTTCACACTAACACAGAAGCATTGAAACAGCCCCTAAGGCTGTAGTTAAAGCTAAGCAAAATTTCCATCAGATAAAAAGAATATCTTCAAGATTCATTCAAATTAACCACTGTAATAAAACTATCAGAAAAGTCAATAGCTTCTAGGAGAAGCAAAGGGCTGTTTCTAACCAGGCATTCCCAGAAGATACACTTGACTCAAATGAAAAAGTAAGTTTAAGTGCAGGGACAGTTGGTGAAACAAAGTGAAGAAACGCATGTATTCACACAAGACTTTTCTTTTTCGTCCTTAAATTCTACAAATACCAATACTTACCTAACTGCAGTTATGTAGCAAAAGCTTTATAGAACAAACTCCTTCACAAAGAGGATCACAAAACCTGAAATGTTTCCCACAGTAACTGATTCTTTTTTTCTTTTATGAACTCCTCTGTGTTAGCTTCCAAATGTATTTTCTATCAAAGTACATTAAGAACAATGTAAAGCCAAACAAGCCCCCACCCACCCAACCCCAGGAAGAAAAGTAGGATATTGCAGACACATTCTGGAAGAATATTAAATAGGAGGTAGTACATTTTATTTAGAAAGAAATGGTTTCTATTGTTAGGCCAACACAGACTAATTTTTTACACTTATTTGTACTTAGCAGATCTCTGATCCTAATTCCTACCTCCTAACTGAGATGGACTTACAAGAAACCAAAAGCAGACAGAGAATCTAGGAAGTATTGTATTGAGCTCCTTAAAAATAAATATATTTTTATTCTCTTAGTTAATTCAGGACCTTGCTTCCTTAGTCATAAATAGGCAAAAGAAGTGGCAGACAGCATTTTAAGAGGTTACCAAGTATCATTTGTATTTTTATACCTTCTTATGATTGGAAACTCTCCTCAGATTGTCCTCTTCAATGTGAGGCAGCTGTAAAAGGGGAGACTTGAACTGCTGAAGTCCCTGGACTGTCATCTGGGAAAGCTTCATGCAATTTTCCAAAGATCCCAAAGATGGAGCACGGAACTCCCTTTCTTGGGGAGAATGAAACAAACAACACAATTTTTAAATTTTTTTCTTCTTATACTTGTCCAATGTATATTCATATTACAGAAAACCTTATTTCCAGTCCACCAAGCAAAAGAAAGAGACATCTTAAAATGTTCAGTATAATTAACTAGGCAGCCTTTTTACTCTCACTCCAGCCACAGAGACCAGCAGACATTTTCTTCCCTCTATTTAGGATATCACAGCTGAACACTAAGGAAGGGAAAGAATTCCATCTAACATTGTCTCAGGGAACAATTGCACAATGTATCTAGGTAATTATTAGACAAAAATTTCCCCAATCCAGTTAAAAAAACAACAGCATCAAAACAAATGTATTTTCTATTTGTACGCTTTATATATATGTGCATATAACGTGTTTATTGTATCATTTAACATAATTTATCATTACTCTTTTACAATATAATATATTATGCATAATATTTCTATCTTGAGAAATTAACATATAGGTAGCAGCCTATCACATGCAAGAAGAAAACTATATTTATAACTGAAGCTAAGCAGAGCATATTATGTTAGAAGGCAGTAAGCTGTAAAAATATCAAATGCATGACTTTTATAAATAAAACTTATTGGTTAAAAGGAGTGTCTGAGCAAATTCTAGAAATTATCTATAATTATTTACATATTTTAATACACAAAAAGGCCTACAATCATAATAAAAATTATTATAAAGCAGATAAGGAGAAAAAGTCTTAGCCAGAACAGAGTAAAAGGAAAAAAATCAGAAAAACCCCACACAGCAATTATTAATACTCATCACATCTGGAAAGAAATAAAAAAGCAAAGCAGACACAAACTGCAACGTAACTTTGTTTGATACCCATTTATTCATAAATAAAACTTCTCACAAATCCTGTTTAGAGAACTCATTTTAGACCACTTACTATATTGCTGCAAATTTCTAAGTAGCTATGAGGGCACATGAAAGACCACTGTTCCCTCTGCTTCAGCTGCCCCTCTTCTGTTGTCTGTTTCTTCACTAATTGCACCAAGCTATAAATACCATCAGCTATCAAATCAAATTACATGGAAGGACGTGTGACAATTATATGCAATGCAAAGAGAAATGTAACACACGAATGGAACTACCTGGCTAGACACACAGGTAACTAAGAAAATATTTACTTCAACTGTTAAAAAGAAAAGGTAGTAATGGAAAGATAAATGTCCCAACCATGTGATACTATATTTACTTCTCATTTTACACAGCTTCCACCTCCCCTGTAAATTTTTTGGCTGCTCCTGCTATAAGGAAAGTCACAAGATTTATTTTTTAAGTTAAAAAAACACACTGCGAACCAAGTCAATAAAAGAATCCTAAATAATCTCTGACAAACTGTCTTTTGCAGGAAATTCACCTAGAGCTTTGAGACCACAGAGCACTAGTCAGGGTAGAAAACATTCTCTTTTTTAAAGGATTGACTCATCATCCATATGACAGTAGAAAAATATTTTAAAGTTGGAAAATCTTGGTTTTCTGAAAGGAATAAAAGTCTTTATATTCCCTGAGAGTGGATCTGAGGACAGCATAGCTTTTAACATCCCCCAAATGCCCCTACTATGAAATTAATGTCATTGCTGTGCATTTTGACAGCTTTGGATTGTCAAATTGCACAATACAATTACTTTAACGTAAGGTTATTAAATTGACCAAAAATACAGAATCATAAAGTAGTTTGTATTGACCTCAAATATCATCTAGTTCCAACCCCTGCCTTGGGTAGGGACACCTTCCACTAGACCAAGTCGCTCAAAGTCTTATCCAATCTAGCCTTGAACACTTCCAAGGATGGGGCATCCACAGCTTCTCTGGCAACCCATGCCAGCACCTCCCCACCTCCCCACCCTCACCAGCAAAGAATTTCTTATCTAAAACCACCCTTATTCAGTTTAAATGCAACATATGATATTAAAGTAGTCAATCCCAAATTTAAGTGCAAATTTTAGTTGCTTGTGAAGGACTGACATATACCTAGGGCAACCTCTTAATTAACTGCAGCTTCCAACCTGAATTAAGGAATGTGCTTTGATTGGACAGCTGAACAGATGAGCAACTTCTGCAGACACTGACTGGAGCACATCCCATGTTTTTGGCAGCAAACACCTCACTTGGCAAGGCAGCCATCTACTCATCATCCCTAAGGATGATCTCAAGGAAGCCATGAAAATAATTTACACCTGCTGGTTCTCAGGTATCAGTTAAATTGCCACAGAACAATACAAGCAAGGGATGCCAAAAAGCAAAGTGCCGAGATCGAGAAGATTCATATCAACTTCTTTCTTCAAAAGAAAAGGTAAGCATAAATTGCTACAGACATTTTTAAGCTTCTAATAGTAATAAAAACATTTCAGAATACTTGAAAGACAGGAATGCAGCACAAAATGAGACTTTTCATCCCACTATCAATTTAGGTTTCACAAAGTATGATTTATCCCCAAAATATTTCTTCAGACAGTATTAACACATGCCATTGCCTTTTTACTTTCATAGAGCCAAGACTGCTGAAAATCTATGACTAATTGTAACATGTGATCCTTTTATGTACTGTGTCAAGGCTGATTTAAGTGAAAATTAGAACTAACCCCAAAACCAACTGCAGACAAATATCACCTTAAGCAAAGCAGTCTCTTAAAAATTTCAATACCTAACTTCAATTTTATTCACCTTAAAAAAACACAACACAAAACCAAACCTATGCCACCTTTACAATTTCCAGTTGTTTCCCAGGGTGACACAGTTCTCTCTACATGCAGAGTCATCAAGAACAGGGTCAATGCATTACATTTGCTAAATAAATAGTAAGTAGTAAAAACAGCAATGACTTCACTTTAGACCAAAGACCAAAATTCTGAAACTGTTTACCTTGAAATCCCCAATTTTATTATTGGCTGTTGGCTGTTAATGGGCAACTGTTGGGTACCACCTTTAATACCATGTGCTGAGAGCACTGGCATGGAAGAAAGAGGAAATGTTTGGCTGTTTGCTACAAATTTCTGGCTACTGCCACTTTCAAGCTTTGGAAATAATTTGGATAAAAGCTGTTAGACAAGTCCTCAACCATACCTATGATATGTACCTACTTTTCTTCCAAATCTAGGGAAGTAATTTCTACTGTATATTATAACAATTTCTGCTTTCACAAAATGATTGAGGCTGGAAGAGATAGTGATCATCTCTGGAAATTGTTAGTGGTAGAGGTTGTTATAAGGTTTGATTTATAAATAACCATTTCACATGCTAATAGAAAATTAGTTTACACCACGGTAAAATACTTCTAAGTTAAAATGTAAAGTTCTGGGAACGTCAAAGCAATTTATTAAGAACAATGCATCTAAAAATATTTATTTTACTGCCAAATTAAGAAAGTATCTCTGTGTATAATCAGAACTTGAGGAAAAGAATACAGCTACCTGAAGGTCATTTAATTTGCCAAGTATATAATGCACTCTTGTTCAGTATCTTATTTCAGCTTTTACAAGAAGAACTATAGGTGTTCCTCATTTTTTAAAGACTTAGTTCTGTTGCATAAAAAAAGCTTCTGTCTGTGTTATTTTGGTTTCATTTTGCACAAGAGAAAACAACTATTTGCTAGTTGACTAATATATACACAGGCCATCTAGGCCATCTTAAAAGGTATTTTTCAGAGTCTTGAAGTATTTTACAGTATCTTGGAGGTCCAGGTATTTTTTAAATTTGGATAGTGTTTTATGAAAAGGAATAATCTAAGCTAGCACACAACATCCTTATCTGCTCACACCTCCTCTCACATTTTATTTTGTTACAGAGCACGATTTCCAGCACCACTTGCAATAGTTCTGGGAAATATGTTTCCCAAAACCATTCCTACTAGGAGGCTATCAATGCTGATTGCAAGAGTTTTAGTCTAGTAAAGATCAACCAGTAACTATTGATGGATAGCAAAATTGGTCACTGGTTTGACATAAAAAATGCCTTGACTATGTTTGCTGCAATAAAGGAATGATATCTAAGTCTTTGTTTCCTTACACTGCAAGGAACCATCTTCTGAGTAACTGCCTTTTTATAGTGGAAAGAAAAATGCTTAAATATTATATGTTAATTAAATTATAATTTCTGTGGCAATTACAGCAAAACACCTGCCCCTACAAGCTCAGAATAAAACTACATAGCAGGCTAGAATTTTGATATGAAGACATATGAGCAATATACAAAGAAATAATGGCAATTAAATGATCTAAAAACAAGAGGCACTCATAAGAGGAGAGAAAAAATCTGCAGAAGTGCAAATGGAAAGAACACAAATCTTATACTAAATGCTTTGCTACTGAAAATGAACAGCATCTTCAAGAAAAGGTTTTCAATTGCAGTTAAGGAGAAACTTAAATTGCAAAAATTACAAGCAGGACACACAGGATTTCAGAGCAGAGCTTGGCAGCAGCATTTCAATCCTCAAAATAGGGAACTTTCTCATTACAGTAAAAGAGCAAAAGTGCATTTAGGCATTTTTAAATATCACAGGTTAAGTTTCCCACAAGAACCAAAGATTTTATGAAGTATCACAATGAAGAAATATATTAACTGGTTTTAATTATACAGTTTCTTTTCTTACCTTCCCTGCTTCGAGCCATTATTATTAGCTGGCAGATCACATTAATCATTTCTTGAAGTAGTGCAGGACTCTTCTTAAGGATAAACTGCTGATCTGCAAGATATAACTGGCTGCAATCATGCTGTACTACTTTTAGGAAAAACAATCAGTCCACATCAACTGAACCATTTAATGGCATGGTCTTCACTTCTATTCATTCTCATATTACCAAAAATGCCACTTTATTCTTACTGACATATCCATCTCTAATATTCCTTTAAAAGAACAGGAAAATGCAAGTGCTAAGAGGAAATAATTTTGTATACCAGCTTCCACATCAAATGAAACAATACTTATTTGATCCACCTAAAAAGAAGTAACAGGATGGCATAGACAATTTACCTGTTATATTAAAATCACATTAATTCTTTAGGGAATCACAGGCTAAAAAACAGGATTTTCAATTTTAAGTTTTTGAAAAACACCAGTTTTGCAAAAAACATTATTTGCAAGGTATCAACTTCTTTTGAATGCAGTTCTGTAAAGTTCTAAGTACAAACAGTAAATAGGTAAAGATAAGATATTTTTCATTACTTTTAAAACTGATTATTTTTCTTTTGAAAGGAACTGGAAAATTTGAAGCAAAGCATTTTCTCTGGATTGTTTGTTTAGGTTTGTTTTTTCCTATTTCTATTAAAATGTAGAACATTTCCACTTTGCTGGTCAGCCTAAAACTACAGCTTTCACAGCTGAAACTTAAGAAATGCAAGTAGAAACATTTCAGTTTGAATATCTACAAGTATTAAAACCTCCAAAACACAAACTGACTGATATTTAAAGTTCTAATCTTGTCATCTTTACTTCACATAGGGGGCTGAAAACCTCCAAAAATAAATACACATGGAAATGCTATAGAGAGCACCGTTATGCTGATCTTGGATTTCTTTGCTCTGAAAAGCAAACATACTTCATGTTTAACTTTTTATTCTATTACAAAAATCAAAAACATTTTATCTAAGCTGTATTTGCAGCCAAAACCATTAAAAAGTAAAATATCAGTATTGCAGGGCTGTCAGGAGAGTGGGTAAATGCTAAGTAAATACTCTAAAGGGTCATTAGAGTTGAAAATCTAAGCATAGAGACTACTGAGCAGAGATCCATTCAACTCTTTACAGGACAAGAATCAGAAGTACTGCAGCATGCAGCATCTTGCTCTGTTTCCAGTAATATCCAATTAGGGGAGAAGCCTTTACCTTCTTCAAGGACCTCAGGAACTTGCATCCGGGCAAGATGAGTCAAGAGCAGAACTCTGGCTTTCAGACTGTAAGGGTAGGTGAGAGGAGGCTCATTCTTCTTTAAATTTATGCCACCAATTTCTCTGATGAGCTAAAATAAAATAGTTCAACATAAACAGCTATTTTATTGCTAAAGACAAGCAAATACAGGAGAACAATTCACAAGGGGAAGAAAGTATGTTCACAAAATCAAGAGTTAAAGTAACTTTTCCTTGGAAATTTCTGTAGAGATGAACATGAGCCATTTTTATTCAAAACCCAGCTCCAAAAAGTGTCCTTATATGCCTTTTTCCAATGTGCAAACAAGGGGTTAAAGATTTGCATGCAAGAAACTTATGTAGTGTTAAGTAAATTTGTATTGACAGATAAATATTTTTAATACTTGATTTTATTGCCAAGGTTTACTAGATTCAACCATATTTCTAAGGCATTTTCATTGAACTTTTAATATGCAAAAGCAACAGCATCACCTTGAGACCTTTCATCCATCTAAGACACAGCAAACTTCCTAGGAATGATTTCAGGTAAAAGAGAAAGGATGTTTACAAGTCTGCAATCCCTGGTAGGCTGAAGATCAAGTATTTTAACTTTTTATAAACCACACCAACTTGAAAAAAGCATGGCATGTTCTTTACTTAGGATGACTTTTCCTGATCCCTGCAGGACCAAGACCAACAGTTCAAACAGGTCTGAGTAACAGCAGCTCAGATAAAGTAGCATTAGTACATGGCCCAGAAGCTTCACTTTTTAGCTCAAAAGGTTTCCTGAGGAGAGATAAAAATCTCAAGACAAAAAGAGAATTTTGGGTATCAACAGCTAAGCTACATCTACCAGTCTTCCTCCACACCTGAAAAAAAGATCTTCTGACATGAAGTTTCTTATAAGCACATCCTGGTGTAACCCAGGATCAAGAGCAGTAAAACTTAGAAAAGAGACTTTGGGAAAAATGGGAATATTGATCATGGCCCCAAAAGCAGGATACACTAGCAGAAGTTATTAACAATATCCTTCTGTACTGGTGCTTCAGTGAATTGTTCTGCCATATAATCAGAAAAAAACACAGATGACACTGAGTATTGGACTTTTGGAAATGGAATAAAATCTGTCATAAAATGTAAAGTCATGCACTTGCATACCAATAAGAACTGCAGCTCAAAGATGGGAACTTGTTAGCTGGAAAACAGGGATATCTAAGATGAGGAAATTCTGAAAATTTACTGATTCCACTCTAGTTATACTAAACCACCACACAAAACAGCTGTGGAAAAGAGCATGCTGAGAGTCATTCCCTGCAGAAATACAGGAACAGTAAGTAGTGCCACCAAACCAAGGCACTGTTGAGACTAAACATAGACTACAGTGTACAATTTTAAGCAAATAAAATATAATGTAAAATTTAGGAATCTATCAACCGGGAAGAGTACCCTGCTCAGCACACAGCAGGAGGAGAGAAAAAAGCCTTTTGGAAAAGAGAGGAATGAAAGACAGCAGCTTTTCTAGTTTTGCAAAATAAAGACGAAAAGATAACTAATGGGCTATTGCTTCTGTCTGCAGATGCATAAGAATATACAGCAAGAATTGTTTAGACTCCAGAACAGTGATGATAAAAACCAAGGATACAAACTGGTCACAAACAAGACTCTTCACGGCTAGAACAGCAAGTTCTGGAACAGTTTCTCAGCAGGATATGGTTACAGGAGGCTTGGCTGCCTTTTAAATAATGAATGATTAAATATAAAAGGCCTTGCAGAATGCCAATGCTGGCAACAGCATGGGTGAAGAACCATTGATCAAGGTGATCTTTCCCAGCCTTTTTCTCCCACTGCTGAAAAACCCCATTTTACTGCAATTTCATCTTCTACTCAAAGTCCATAACATGATAAAGAACTTGTAAAAGACATAAAGACAATTAAGTAAAAGAAAGTAGACTGAGATACTTCTTAGTATCACGTTTAGGTCACATTTAAAACACGAAAATTGAATTATTTGCATGCAAAAGTTAAATCTATGAGACTATTTCCCCCTCTTTTTGCCAACTCAAAACATTTTCATTAGAGCATTTTGTATATTGTGCTTTTAAACTTCTTAGATCAAAGCATTAGTTTCTGATAAATAAGACTTTTTAAAACTCTGCTAGTAAAAATTATTTGCTACAGTACACATTTATGGCATCTCTGGAAACACTGAACAGAAGTGAATATAAAAGGCAACCAGAAGGGAACAGATATTGATGGAGGAGGAATCTTCACAATATTTAAAGACATTATTAGTTCAGACATCAGATAATAAATTTATTTTACGGTAAACACACTCAAACAGATTTGTCTTAACGATTTAAAAGAACATCAAAGGGTGATCACCTCCTTATGTCAATATTCAAAACTTTTAAGTATTAACACTCTAATTTCCTATTTACTTTACCCCTCCCCAAAAGCCTCATGCAGCAGCCCATATACTAAACCAATTCCATTTAAAATAAGCATTAGCACCATTAATGCTATCTTTCCTTTTAAGAAAGTGTAAATCAAGTCTAGTTTCTAACTCCTATTTCTGAAGGGATACAGTTGCCTCTCAAAGTTAATGCCTGAAGAACTTGAATTCTGTCAGCTGGTCACTCAGAAGCATCACCTCCCTCATCCCTTGAAGGGGTCAGTTAAAATATCTCTTGACATAACTGACCTGAGGTATCTGGATGTTGTCTGCTGGTCTGCTCGTCGCATCTTTATTGTACTGAGGATCAAATTCAGATGCCCCTGCTAAAACCATGATAAGCCCTGCAAAGATAATTGGAGTCAGACAAAGAAAATGTCAACATCCTAAGCCAACAACTGATTTCTTTAGAATCTTCAGCCATAAAACTTATTCCCATTCCTCCCCCAACAACCATGAATACCCACGCTCTCTACTTAATGGATCAGTTACTACTGCCACAGGGCAAAGAAGGCAGGAATCAATGTCTGGCACAAGACAAGAGATGATTCAAGGCACAATTTTGCATAGTATCAAGTCCAGTATTTGACACTTAATGTCTTTTAAAAAAACCATAATGAGACTTCATTAGGATGAGCAGACATCACTGCACAGCAGTTTGACTACTTCTGCATGCTCAAAGAATCATTCCTCTCAGCAACCCATGTGCCTGCAGCAGCACCACAATGTGTATGGAAGAGGGAGGCAGGAATGATAAAATTTCAGCTCCATTTTCAAATCAGTCAGCATTCTGAATGAAAATTCACCACAAAAACTCTTGTAATTACTAGAAAAGCAGTTCAATAAATAATCCTGCAAACAAATTGCAAAGATGATGGACTACTCCTTTCTTCTGATCAGGAAAATTCATATTACCACAAAACATTCTGGAGTGTAATTAAAATGAAAGCCCTAGACAACTGGATATTTTAGTCCCATTGTGAGCTTCCTGCTCATGAACATACCAGACCCCTCAGCCATAGACAGTCAGAGTGAGCTCACAGAACCACTTGCTCCAGTTAAAATAACTTCTTCAGCAGTAGTTACTCAAGCTTCCTTCTTATATTTTGAGCAAGTGCTCTTATGAGAAAGTCAAAGTTATTTTTGCCTACCTGCAGTGCCCATTGAATTCAAACTACTAACAATGAGTCAAGTTCCCTGAGCATCAATTTTCATTTCCATGCTCAATAATCTATTCACTTCCTCAGCAAGCATATTGAAGACTTTCAGATGACTATAAATATCTTCCCATTATTTAACATCAACAACTGTAAATCTCCAGGCAAGGAGATTCTGAACACTTGTTTGTCCTGAAGCTTGAAAAAATACCTTAAAACATGGCAAGTCATGCATATTTGTCTCATCATTTCCCTAGCCTGGTTTCATTACATTTGCTCTCACTGATATATCACACTACCAGGGAATTCACAGCCAAGCAAAAGCCTTACCTGAACACTGTGTGGTTTGTCTAAGCCACCTCAGCTGCACCTCAGTTTTCATTCAGACTGCACAACAGAGCTCAGTAGAAAAAACTGACCTGCCTCTGATCCTGGAACTACCGAAAAGTGTTAAGTCCTGAAATACGGCCACTTGAACCTAGAGTTAACTTTTTAACCAATCTTCAGGAGGGACAAGGCAAGCCTCAAAGTTGGGTTCTGAGCAAGATTCAATATGAAACAAACTACTGTTAAGAACAAGTCTGAAGAAAGAAACTCATCTCCCTAAACTTCTCAAGTCTCACTCTCTTTTCTCACCAAGCTGGAGATAGGAAAATGCATAAGAGTATGACAAAAGAGAGTATAAACTGGTCTGAACTAATCTCACACACAAACCCATGTATCCTGCAAACAAAAGGGTAACATCTTTCCATATTCTTACTCCCTACACCATTTGGATCATCTGAGAAGCATTTCTGCTCTGTAGGAAAATAATGGATCAAGAGCAGATTTCACCAACCTTCCAGCAAAGTTAAAGCTGAAAAACAGTCCGATTCAAAGGAGTAAGAAATATATTTATGAACCCTTTTTTTAGAAGGTTTTGGGGGTTCTTCCATTCTGCTTTTCAATTGCTCTGAGTATGCAATCTGGTTAAATCCAATCTAGAACTAAGTAGTACTGTGCCAATTCTTCAGCCCCCAAACTGAAAGATACAATTTTGCATCAAAGAAACACATTTACAGTTTACCCCAGAAAAAAGGGGAGGTGATTCCTTTAAAATCAGAGTAGACAAGAAAAGTAAGTATACTGAATGCTACAAACAAGTAAGAAAATAACATAAAATTAATAGCATATTTTTTAAACAGAAATTTAACTCTCTATTCTAATATCTAAAACAAGAAATTATATTTCATTCTTTATGCATATAAAAATTTTATGAAGCACCTAAAAGATTTCAAAGCCTATTTTCTTACACTAACAGAAAAAAAACACAGAGGTTGGCTCCTACTGTCAGCTGAGGGCTACAGGCAAGTCAGCATGTTTTTCCCAACATACAGGACTCCTTTTTCTTTCTTTTTTTTCATATATAGACAGACATAAATATAGATCTATACAATTCCCTCTCACAAACATTATATTTTCTTACAGACTATTCTTCACCTGCAACAGAATTAAGTCTTAAAAACACTCTAAAGAAACCAGAAGCATTACTTTAACCTAATTAAGGCTTATAAATTAAAAGTTTTTTAATGTCAGCAGGCTGATACATGCAGATGAACATATCTGCAGTACAAGGTGCCTTTTACTTACGTTTCATGTCCATGTTCCGAGTTTTATAGACAAAATATGTATATATTTGAGTTGTTCGAATGAGAATCTGATCTCCACTGTATCGTATTGATCGGTACCACCAGGAACCCTGAAATATTCAACAAAGAACAGACTGCTGTCAGCTACAAGGAAGCATCAGAACAGCCACACTGCATAACCTCATGACTGTCAACAACCAGGTAATTCAGTCCAACTGATATGATCTTTCAGAAAGGAGAGGGAAGAAAATATATTTGCTGACACAAGCTTTAAAAGCATACTGATAAATTTATCTGAAAGAATCTAATGTTAAACATTTTTAAATGACCTCTAACCTAGGGAAATTTTCCCCACCCAGCACATATACCTGCACACATATACAGTGCTTGGTTTATTTCTGATGTTGTTTTAATAAATCCACTAAACAATAAATTCACTCGATTTACCACCTTTTATATATGATGTGGTCACTCCCTACAGTGCAACTCAGCACTCAAATCTAGTTTAGGCAGGCCAAGACAAAACCAAGAACAAAGAGATTACTTTCACTATGAGAAAATTTGCAAAACTATGATTTAAGTCACTTGACCACAAAATGCTTTTCAGAAGGGGAATCTGGAGATGGCATGGAGCTCACACTGTAAATTTTCAGAATTAAGCCATACACCTTCACACTGACAGAAGAAGAGCAACACTCTGATAATTGTCTAATCAGCATTATACCAGTGACTCAGAAAATGGAACTCACTCAGAGAGTGGTTGTACTCTCTAATATAGTTTCAGAAAAATGGTGTGCTGGGTTATAAACTGCGATCTGTTCATTAAACTTCTCCCTGTAAGCAAAGCTCCTTTAACATAAGAAAACATATCAAAGACACTCCTCAGTCTACTGTGAAATTTACTATCAGTGAAGAGCAACAAGCAGTAAAGTAGTAACTGATGTTTACTACTATTAGCTTAATAATAGTGAATTCCCCTAGTATGGAAAAAATTCTGCAATCTACTTAATTATCTGGGAAATACTCAAGGATTGGCTCCAAAAATTTTTTAATAAATTAAGTTTGACTCCTCCATGAGGAGGATGAACGCTGACAATAAATAGTACACAACTTTCCACAATGTTTTTTCTGTATAAAAAATTAATTATAATCCCCCAGTTATCAAATATTTGTACAAATACAGGTATTGGAAGAAATATGTAACTAGCCAGTCCAAATCTACATGGAAAAGGCTGCCTTAACTGCTTCTGCAGATACAGCTCCTGTTTCCTGCCTCATGTACAGGACATTATTTAGGTCAGTGGAAGTCTGGAAAGAATTACTTATCAGTACTGTCCTTTTCCATTAATCTGGATTCAAAGGGTGGAAGTAGCCTTACTTTATTTTAGATGCCCATCAAACATAGGATGACTACACTGTAGTTAAGTTCGCCTTCTTTATTGATTCATGAAAGAGAAAGACCCATTAAAGACATGAATTATCTTGTATGTCTACTTTAAAACAAAATTATAAAATAACTTGCTCCATAAAAATGAGTATTCCTCCTCACTGACTTATCAAAGAAATTTACAGTGATAAGTCTGAACATATAAGTCTACACCTGGTATGGCACAAGAAGAAGCAGAACATTTTTTCCATGCTCAGAACATCTCTTTGTACCAACAGCAAGGTAGTTTTCCTTTCACTTGAGCTATGATAAACCCGGTGTAGATCACTAAAATATGTGTATACAAAAAAGCATCAACTGAATCCTAAAAGGAAAGGCATGAAAAATTTTTGCATCCTGGACTTTAGACTTTTTATTCAAGTATTCATTGAAGTCAGCACATTTAATCTTCTAAACTAAATTTTCAATTATACAGAAAGACTCAAAGGGAAGGGATAATGTCTCTCTGAGTCTCTGCACACAGTGATTCAAGCAGCTGCCAAGACCTCAGGACACCTTTTCAAATTAAAATCTTTTTCTCAAGAACATGAGGGGTTTTTGGTGTCAGTTTTTTGAGTCTTGCTTCATGCCACACCCCAAATGTGCAATCACTGGGTAAGGAGCATTGTTCAAAAGCAATACTGTAGGGCAAACCCAAGCCCTGAAATAACACTTGCCTACCAATTGATTCCTCACCCAAAGCAATGTCAAGGGCAGACATCTCATAGTGTACAGAAGATCAATAAAAACTGAAGTCATGAAAACAAAGACAAGCAGGAAAAACCAATTCAACCACCTGCTCTACCCGCAGTAATCACTCTAGCACCACCACCTAGAGATATCTCAGTCTTTAACACCACTGAATATCCTCTTGAGCTCATCACCTCATTAATCTTCTTGAGAAAGAAGGTACAAGACAAAGTGCATAACTTGATGATTCTTGTGATATCCAGTATTTTCCCTAGAGTCCCCTCTCTATCATGGCACTGCTTTTATCTGGAAACTCTACAGCAGCTACACCTTCTTCACAATAAAAGTAAACACCACCTTTTAAAAAACAGCTCACTTTTGCTCTCTATGAAAGGCAAGCATGAGAACTCTATGTCTAAGACAGCTTTGTTTACAACTTGGTTACAGAGAGTAGAATATCAGACACTACTTACCACAACCACTGGAAGAATAACCATAAATGCTAATCCATATACAAACAACACCTATAGAAAAAATACAACACATACTGTATTAGATTCTGTGGCTACTTAATACAACCCTTCTTTAATTTTTATTCTAAAATAAATGAATGGAAGTATTTGAGGTAGTACTACCTTAAGCTTACTAAAAATTTTCACAAGCTTATTGCATAATAGCTGTCATTATTTCTGAAGAGCAACTTACAAGTAATATAACTAGGTATGGCTTAAATAAGGAGTGTCAGTTTAGTGTGATTCACATATGAATCAGTTTAAATGATTCACATGGGGTCACAGGTCAGTTTCTTTAATAACTAAAAAGTTGGCAGCTAAACTGTGATGCAGTGAACAGCTCATCAAAAGAAATCAAGTGGTTAAGAAAAAAACCTTGCAGTAACAAATACAATAGGAAGAACATTCAGATACTGTATGATTGTAGCATCACTAGCAAACCAAATGGAATTGGAGAAACCCAACACAAAGCTCTAAATGTGTTTCCTTGCAAGAGCAAATGCTCACTTTGTAGCAGGGGTGACCACAGGAAAACCCCATCATTATTGGAATGAGATCCGTCCAAATGAATTCATACTCTACTCTCAAAGGTTACATTTAAACTACTCTAACACTTTTGACTCCTGAAATTTGCTTCAAAGATGTGCACTTGTACCAAAGAATTAATGTGCTTTGATTAAAAATGTGCAGTATTAACCAATTTTTTTTCAAAAACATTTGAAAGTTCACCTTAAAATCATGATCTAAGTAAGCTGACTCACCAAAATTGAGTTTTTCTGATCCACAATCCAAGCTGGCAAAGCTATACCAAAGCTTGTAGCTGTAGGATGAAAGAAAAGAAATTCACCATAAAATATTGAGAAACATTTTTAAAGTCACATTATGTCTAACAAAGAAACAAAACCACCAACCCAAAAAACCTCACTCGTTTTTATTACTTCAATAAGCAAAATTTTAACAAATACAGCAAAATCAATCAACAAATTAGAAATATGACAAGTATGCAACAACAGGATATAAATCCAACACCTGAAATACCAAATATTTTAGCTTAACATATTGCAGTGAAATATATAGGTAAGATTTTTATACATATATGTATATAAAAATTTCACAGATCAGAAGATTTATGAGTCTTGCATTGCAGAGTTTTCAGCAGTTAAAATACATATAGTTAAGTAAGCAAACGAACTGCAAGAAAATGGTCTCAACAAATTACTTCTAGTTCAATGTGAGGAAGAAGAGAAAGTAAGACTTCATAGATTTCTAGAACCTGCTTAAAAGAAAAACAACATGCTTTCCTTAGTACGAGGAGCAATACCGTAAATAAGGATGGGCCTAGGATCCCTATGCAGTCAGGCATTACACTGATGCCATCTCAAGCAGATTGGGACAGACATCAATTCAGATAAACAGTTGTTATGCACAAGCCAAATGTGACTTCTCTAAGTTGAAAATTACTATTCCTTGAGTCTCCAATCAAACATCTGACAAGCCTGACATCAGCCTTAGGTGTTCAACCAGATGATACCCAGTGAACTTGCCACATTAAGTTACAGGAAATGCCTTGCTCTTGAGAAGGAAGATCTCCAGACATTAATCTGTTAATAATTACAGATTTTTAGAAGAATCTACTAAAAATCTGTCTTTTACTGATGGAATAAATTTCAGTTTACTACAGTATTTTTGACCTTTAGGATTGTAGCCTCAGATTGTTCTAGGAACAGAAATAGTTTAGTAAAAAGCCCTTTCTTTTCTGGTCTGAGGGTCTCCTTGCCCCCATTCATGCTCACTGAGCTGACGCACCCGCAAATACCAAGGAGAAATAGGTTTTAATCATAAGGCACTTTTTGTAGACTGTCTTTATGTTCCTCAGATCCTTCTCACCTGCTTGTAAACACTCTTTGAATGATTTTGCATTTACTTTTAGTAAAGGAGCAAGTCATGCAAATACAAAAACCCCTTGTTTGCCTGTCTCTGGCCTCACACTGCCTCAGCTGGATAGAGAGGAATGCTGCTCCCTGTTCCTCTGTGCTGGGCACAGAGGGTGGGATGTACCACATCGAACTTGGCTGGACATGTCTAACCCAGATGGGCTCCATCTCAGCCCAGAAAACACCTCTATGAGGGATTGCATCAATCCTTTGTCTATACAGAACTGGAAGACTAGAGTACATAGCTTGGGTACATGAGTTTACACCACAGATGTATAAATAAAGAGAAGATTAATTTCGCTAAATTAAAAAACCCCTCACACTTTAATGTGGAGCAAGGTTAGAGAACAGAGAGGGAGAAAATTTCAGGGATTTCTCCCCCCCTTCAGATGTCTCAAACAATAATGAGAGGTCTAGAAATAAACCAGAGAATTCTAGCTCCACTGGAGTCTGAGGCAGTTTTCAGAAGAGCAGGAGGATTAATGCTCACAGTACGAACTGCTAGCCTGCCAAAAATCATTTCATTTTGCCCTCTGGGAGTCCAAAGTTCCTTAGGTTTGTGAATACAATCACTAAGCCAACCAAGGATCTGGGTGCCTTCTGAAGTTTTGGATGAGTTTTCTTTTGAAGTCACAGCTTCAGGTCCATTCAAGGACACTGACACAACTGCCTAACTTCAAATCCTATGCCTTGTCAACACTAAGTGAGTAGCTCATGGATATGAAAAACAATTTAGCACCCAGAAAGGTCCTAGGAAAGTTATTAAAATTTATGGTACCATTTTGCTGATATTGTGACAGCACTTCTGAAAAAAGATTTTATCTGTATTTTGTAGCAAGAGGGACAGAGAGCTCTTATTTGCCAAGCTAAAGAAGCACTAGAAGCTAGGAGCTGATAGAAATCTGTTATGCTATAAAACACAGCGATTAAAGAAGCTGATCCACTTCCTTAGTGCATTAGAAATGCCTTTGTCAAACTGTTATATAGTTGGCGAAACTGGTTTTTTGAAGGAAGAGGGAAGATTTTTTTATTTCTTTGAAACACCAGTTCAAGGGCTGAGGCTGTTTTTTTAACTTCAAAAAATTAATGTCCTATGTTGGGTGGATATAATTCAGAAGAATTTACAGCACAGATGACAGAGCACCCTCATATCATCCTGCAACTTTGGAATTAAGTTACAAATTCCATTTATTATTTCCAAGCTGGCTGTAACTCATTCCACACAGTTATGCTGTATAATTTGCCTTAACAAATGGCAGGTTTCCATTTTGTCTGTTATGAGTATCAGCTAGAAAAATGCAACATTTTTCCTTAGTAGGCTACTTAAGCAACCACATAGATGTTTTACAAGCAATTCATATGACTGCAAATAGAGAAAAAAATTATAAACTTTCAGTATTAAAGTCATTTAGTTTGGATCACCTACTGTAAAACTTCAGTACCACACCACTGGGATTATTTTCATGTAGCTACCTGCCCAGAAACAATATCCCCAGGTACATCCTTTCAAAGTGTGTTTATTGCACTATGGCTAGTTGTCAATTTTTCAATATACAACCCTAGTATTTGATCATAAATACCAAGAAATGTTTAAAATGGACCAGTTTCTCATAAGCAGTATTCTACTTTTTGCTTATACCTCCATTAATATTGGCAAGTCTCCCATGATATTTACTGAAGCTGACTAATTAAAAAAATTCTTCTCTTTTTACCTTAAAAAAAAGCTTGAGAAGCGTAAAGCAAACTCTTTCTTGCCTTTCCCTGCCACCACCCCTAGAATCTGTTTCACAAGCAAAGAATTGGTCAGATGTGTTGCTTTTATCACAATAGAAAGTGATTATATAAAGCTCTAAGTGCTTCTTGACTGATCAGGTGTTACATATCTCAATGTACAGCAATTACAGGACCTCTGTCATTCATAATTGTTACCTTGTGGTCCATCTGGATTACCAAATTCTTCCCAGTTTTTTCGTGACTCTTCATCAGTTAAGCTACAAGAAGAGATATTAAGTTAATACAGAAGACATTTCTCTAAATCATTAACAAACAGGAACTTTAAAATGTGGCGGTCACGCTGTCCTTTAGAGGTGGTTTGGAAAGCTAAACAGCTAGTGGATTTTTTTTTTTATGAAATCTAACAGAAAACAATACTGGTGTATTCCTCCTTGATACATAAGCAAATTCTTTAAGGACTCTGACAGGCAATCAGACACAGAAGATGCACGTGCAGGAGAAAGCACAATCACATCTCCCTTTCATGACAATGGCTGCATACTCATCAGCACACAATATTTTTTGATGCCAGGTTACAGCCCAGTAAATTTTGAAAGACAGAGGTTGAAATTTATCTTTTTTTTTTTTTAAAAGGAAGGTAAATCTGGAAGATGAGTTAATTGATCAGAAGTAGTCCATATGGACATTTATCTTACTCTAGACCTTTAGTCTTTGACACCCTGTGTTTAGTTGTTGTTTTTTTCCCTGGAACTCCCAAATTTCATAATTTAATACTCTTCTATTAAATAAGACACCACCTCCTAAATCTTATAGTTTCTGTCCCTGTTCAGTAACAACAGTTTTTTGGCAACTGTGTGCCACCTCGACAGAATCCCTGTTACTGGAAGGAAGAATAGTGTTTTAGAAAACGGAATACCTGGCTTTCACTGTATGAAAGATTTTGTCTCACATAAGAAACCCAGTGAAAAAGTCAGGCCTCTCCTGATGGTTTCTAAGTCTCCCATTTATTGACAAGCAGACTCACCAAATGGGCAGCTTTTATATTCTTTCAAGACAGCATGGCTGAGGAATATCATCATCATTTACCTCACAATATGCCCCTGCCACAGACCATGCACTAGTGTTTGAAGTATCAAACTGTAGCACCAAGTGTTTGAGTACTGGCTTGCACAGCAAATAATTTACATGTTTCAGGAATTCCAAAAGGTATACTAGAACTTCCTGATGAAAAGATTTTCAAAGTGATACAGATAAGTTTAAGCAAAAAAATTTTGATTCCCAAACTGCTCAATTAAACATCGTATTGGCTCTCCTTCCCACCTCTTCCCAAACAGGACTCTCCATCAGTAAGATTAGCCATACACACAACTGACTTCAAGGCAGAAATCACCAGCTTCCTAGGTAGGTTCTCTGACAATGTGACTGACCCAGTAAACCCCAATAACTGACAAAATCTCAGAGGCGGTGGGCACGAGTGACATGCTGTGAAGCTCTGAGTGACCACAGTGACTCAGCACAGCTGCTGCAAAGAAGCTGACTCCACCTCAGCACAAAGGTGGCCTTTGTTTTACATAAAAAAAACATAACAAGAGCTGAGGGCATCAGCTGGTGGTTTAAACACTTCTCTTCAAGTGCTTAAAAAAAGTATTAAGTATTATCAAGTTTGAGACGCCAGTATGGGGGGAGTAAATACATGGCTCAGTCCACCAGAGTATAAAAACCAGGTAACCAGAATTCTGTAGAGAACAATGGGCTCCAGCTGGCTTCAAGCCACACATGCCTTTCCAGCAGCTTCATGACAGTGATTGTATTAGAGACACCAATAACAGGAATCCCACTGGTATTGTGATTGAACTGTGTACTGAAACACTTGTATTTTGATTTCCTTTATACCAAATTCTCATATTAGACATCTCTCAGATACTAAAAAAATAAAAATGCTGTAAGAGATAAGACCAAAAAATACTCTAGAGGAAAAGCAGATTCAAGGACTCAGCTTTTAAGAACTACACAGGTATTATGAAACAGTCACCAAGTAAAAAATCAGGGCTGCATGGCAAGCATAACTGGAAAGTGATAGGGGCAAGCCAAAAGAAAACAGTCAGATCCAGAATGAAACATCCTTTTCACTGAATTGAACAGTAAAGTACTGTCTTTTACTCTTTGGCTTTATCAACAGGTGAAATGAACAGTATATATATATATTTTCTAAGCATCACTCCAAAACTGCTGTAACAGAGTTGGTTGGTAAAAAAATCAGAACACCCATTTTGTTCTTTGTCATCTTTAAGATTTAGTATGTGTTATACTGGAAACACTTTTCCTAGCTGATATGACAGCTAACACAAAGAACTAACACCTTACCATATTCTGACAGGTACAAAACAAATTATCCTTCCTAATTTGTACAAAGCAAAGACACATTTCAGGAAGGTATGTTTTGACTTTTGTCACATATCTGAACACACTCCTTCTTGCCTGCTTAAGCCACCCTTGTTATTGCTGTAAAGGCTGTCCTCCCCCATAATATTATGACTCTATTTTTTTCATAGACAAAAAAGAAACTTACGCTGCATAGGCCTTAGCAATCCTCATGAACATAACTTCATCTCCTCCTTTATCTGGATGGTATTTTAGGGAAAGTGCACGGTACTGTTTCTTTATTTCCGATATACTTGCTCCCTTCAAAAGGAAAGGTTTGCATTTATTAATAAATACCTTAAATAAAATTCATTCTTATATATAATCCTAATATATATACAATCCTTGCATAGTATTTTTCTGAACCTTTTACTGAAGAATTATATTCTAACATAGGATCATGAAACTACATATATATTTCACAAAAATGTTATTTTTTTCTGATATGTTTTTAAATGACAGAAAAGTCATAATCTAATTAAAACACTCAGATTACTAAATACTGGGTTTTTTCTGGATTATTTTGCTTATCTATCCATAGGAACAAAAAAAAGGGAAGGATTTATCTGTTTGGTGAATCTTAAATATATTCATAAATACAAGGAATTCTCACTTGCAATATTTTTCTATTTAAGCACAGTTTATAGATCAAGTATGATGGTCCACTTGCAGTTTGTATGCAGAAATAAACGTCAGTCATCAAGAACAGCAGATTTCCCCACCACTTAAAGATGCCTTTGACTAGAATCATCCCACCAATAAATTATTTCAAACTTCTTGATCAAAGGGAATACATTACCTTTACCTGAGAAAGACTGATTTTTATTCTACTCCAGCAAGTTGTTAAATGCCACCAACACAATCCCCTGTGCATTAACTTACAGCTTGGACTGTGAACTTCACTACTCAAGAAAACCAACAAAGCTCTATAGTAAGTTCAGCTAAAGTTCTCTATATGTTGTCTGCTAAGTTTCACACAAAAATTAGCACAAGACTTTTCAATATTGTGCCACAGAAGCCTTAGACTTCAACTAAAAGCAGGTGTTTCAAGACTAGATGAAGAATGCCAGGTAGGGAGCAGAAGCTAAAAACTAGGGGGAAAAGAACAAAGGGAAGGGAAAAAAAACCCAAGCTATTTGAGTAGAGATGCGTTTTCATGGCACACATGAATGTTGCCTGTAAAAAAAACAAAAATAGTTTCTTCTCTCTGACACAAAGGCTGCACACAATCTCTGACAAATTGACAAGTTTTCCATCTACATTAATTGCCTACTCCTCATTTTCCAAAGCTAGGCTACAGAGGTTAGGCCTGACTTACAGAAATGCTTAGTAGTAGCCTTGGACAGCTGGTATCAGTCAGCTTGTAACAGTGTGCCTGTATATTATCACTTTTGAGATTCATCTTTATGCCTTGGATCCCATCTCTAAAATTGCAGTACAGATACTTATTAAATAAATAGACAATATTTGAGCACCTTATGTGTTAGTGAATTCAAGTGGTGTGCTTCAAAAAGAGGTATTCTATGTTCAAAACACAGTGCTGATACTACATATAAAATATATAAAATCTGGTGCAAGTACATTATCTAGACTTTGTTGGTGCCGTGGTTCTTCTCTGGAGAAAAAAAGCCTCCTGTTAAAAAGTAATATGCTAACATAAAATAAAAAAATAATCTTGACTAGAGTGTGAATGCAAAGAAGTGAATTATTGTGCATCAAAACTTTAAAACGCTTGCATCTGCAACCATTTTAAATTTTTAAGTTTGGGGCGGGGAAGTTTGCTGGTGTTTTGATTTTTTTTTTTAACAGCAATAACAATTCCATTATCTAACTACACTTCAGAATCTGTATCACTTCATCAGCAGGACTGGCTACAACTCTCAAGGTTCCAAGGTTAAATGGTAACAGAAGAAATCTGTAAATTTTTCACATAGTCCAAACTGAAAGTCTTTCAAGAAATTTAACAGAAATTGCCTAGCGAGAAACACACTGAGATTTTGAACTCTTATCTTGAGCCCTACTTCAGCTATCTATTTTCACAATCATCTTTTCATCCTCCTTTTAAAATCCCTGGCTTTCATTCAGCTTGTCCTTATGACAACATGCTCCATCCCTCAGTTCTTGTGGCATTCCAGAATTGGTTTCTTTGCCTAGGTAAGTTGCACGTGTCCTGAGTATGTGTACAAGTTTTCATCAATAAACACAAAGCTATAATTCACTACATGCATTTCTTTCTGTCCCCTCTGGGACATTACTTGTAGAAATTACCCAAAGATAACAAAGGAAAATACTCTGATGACCTGATCCCTAGTCTGATTTGTTTAATCAAAGTTAACCCAGTTATATGTACATTTAAACTACATGGGTCCAACAGATACCATTCAACAGCAAAAACTTGTACTGCTCCTTCCTGTGCATCAGTGAGAGAACTCAAGCCGGCAATCAGTGACTCATGGAGGAGATGAGCAGGGGCTGAATTGCAGTAACTTGGCTCTAGACATGACAGACAGGTGTTCCACCTGTCTAGCTAGGAATAGGCTACAGCCTTCTCACCTGCTATAAAAGTACAAGGTTCTGCTTTTTTCTGCTGACAAGTCAACATCATTTAAAGGTAAGAGATGTATTTACTAATGCTCACATACGTATTAAGCTCTCTCACACTAACAATATACACATGTTTAAACAAAACAGGTACATTCAAAGTTCTTGTGCTGAGCTGGATCCACAGCATAATTCTTTAGAATTTGGAGTGAAACATACCTTAGATTCAGAACTGGAAAGATGACTCTACTGTTATTCAAAAGAGGAGCCTTGGATCAGGAAATAATTAACATAAGCAGAGAACCTGCTTGAGGTACTGTGGTTAAGGTGAAAAGTTCAAATGAAGTTCAAAAAGCCTGTCCTTGGGATACATAATTTTTTGCATCTATTTTGAATCAGTCCTTCAGTATAAACACTGCATCTGTTTTCCTAGACAAGCACTATATCTTTTTCTACCCCAATTTAATAAATCTGTTGGCTGGGACCACTGTTTAGAATTTTTTGTTTGCCTTCAGAGATACAACCAAGATTCAAGCTAGTCTGCACTACGTCAAAATGTGCATCAACACCCTTCAGTGAAACCTTTCATTTACAAATACTGCTCTGTACAGGAACTGTAAATCAAATGAATTCACATTCCTGTTTACACAGTTTCTTTACTATCCCTAAAAGTGCCTATTGAGAAGATTTACACAGGGCATACAAAGCAGGTATTTTTTTGTTTTTTGTGTACACAGAAAGGAAACAACACCAGAATAGGATTTTAAAAAACCTACCTCACTACATTACTAGAATTTTGAAGGAGCTAGATACAAAAGTTATAAACAGATATAGGCAAAAACCACATAACCACCGACTTTATAACATGCTGCAGCAACTTTCACATGCCAAAAAAGAACAAAAACACTAGACAGACTCACTAAACTTGCTTTGTTTGAAAAAACAAGTCTAAGATTAGACATCTACGCACAGAATATACAGTTACAGTAGTACAGACTAGTGAAAGACATCATTACTTACAGGATCCAAATGTAACACTTCGTAAGGGTTGTATTCTTGATATTCTCTGTCTGTTTTGGAAACTTTGTATGCAAGGAACAAAAATAATGCCCAGCCAGCAAGAAGGACTATTTTCCTGTTTGGAAGAAAAGAATTTTTAAAACACACAAATCCACTAGCTCTAGTGCCATTCTAATAACATTAAAAGCCATCTTATATAACTCTTCAAGAAACAGTACTAAAACAGCAAGAAACACTAAAGCAGGTATTAGTACTTCAGTTTTAATACCACTTTTTCCCTGTTTTTTAACAAGGAAAATCCACTCCCACAAAATCGCTTTCTGTTCTTTAACTGTCTGTCCTCAGCAGGTATATATTATTATTTCCTATTTTAAAGGACGATTTAACTAGATTCTAAACAATGTGTTGAAAAGAAAAAAAAAAAAACAAAAAAACCACAAAATGTTGACAGAGGTGCAAAACAGACAGCAAAATATTTTGAGGGTGCAAGTAACAAGGAACTGATGGATATAAAACCTTCACCTTCAAACATGCAGTTATTATTTTTTTATATTTGAGTATATATGTTCACATTCTAAATATTTAAATCAAAATATTAGCACTACTAGCACTACTAATTTCAGTGAGGGAGAACTATTTTTTTGAACAAACAAATGCATTGTTTACTTTTGTTACAGCTGAGGCTCACTGGTCTCATTTCTCAGATATTTTATACAGGACAAACAGCATGCATCTTGATTTCAAGCCCTACTAGACAATAATGATTACCTATTAATTATTCAAATACAGCAGATTGCAAATGTCTCTTTAGTGACACAAAAGTAACTAATTCCTGTTTTGATTACAAACCAATGTGTTTCTATTTTAAAAAAGTAAGAATTGCTTCAATGGGAAGTCATGCCAATGAAACGTACGTACTTCACTGTAGGAATGATGTTCTGCTGTGGCTTCAGCAGCCGCAAGCGGTACCACAAACACCTTCCATACACGTTCCTTATATTCTTTAGTCGAATTTGTTCTACAAAAATAGAGAAATTGTCATTAGCCAAGCAGACAAAACATAGAACAAACATGCTCACCTCAGCTCCAGCAGGCAGGATAAGGTCAGTTGGAGGATTAGCATAAGGTCCAGCATTAGCAAAGGAAAGAATGCTTTTTATCCATTTGAGTGATGCTGCACACGTATAAACACAAGAAGTTGGTCAGATTACTCTCTCTACCTAAAAGGGATCCATTCTATTTTCTATATGCCACACAGTAACTGCCACATGTGAACACAGCCTTTGCCTAACAAGCACCTGTAAACTTTGCTTTTGCCACTCAACTCCAAAAGTTTCCCATTTCAGTATGTCAGCTACCGCACGCAGGAAAAACAAACAAACAAACAGAAAGCAACCCACAGGCAAACTGGTGTTTGCATACAAATAAAGAGTACAGCAGGAACAACAGCTCCCTCCTCAATTCAAAATATGATGCATTTTGTTCCTCTTTGTGACATCTGCTTTTATAAGCTGCCTTCATTTAGGTTTTTCCACTGAAGGGTAAAAGGAAGGAAGAATAAGATAACAGGGACTTGTAAGCCATGCAGCTCACTAATAAATGCCTTCAGCAAGAGAGCTTTCACAACAGTGACAGTCAGCAAGATTTCTTCCCATGGTCCTTTTAGGACAGGATGGGGCTGGAAGGAAGTTGCTCTTATACTCTCAAACTCACCATGATGAGGCATGGAAGCTCTGTTAAGAGAGTTTTAATTGTATTGCAGAGCTAATCAGGACCAGTTTAGCCTTGGTCATGGAATTCTTTTATATTATGAAAAGTATAGTGGAAAGCAAATAACTTGTACAGAACCACTCCACATACTGAAATTATACGTTATAATTAAACTCCTGTTTAAGTAACTTGTCTGTCCATAACTATGCAGTCTGACCTGTAACATTTCTGAAGTTAGGATGTCACTGTAATTACTTTACTTGCAAAAGAGTAAGATGACTCAGCCCTTTTCAGAATAAAGTGAAAAGAATCAAGATAAAAGAAAATTCATCCTGTGTCAATACACTTAGATATTGCTGGTGAACAAAATTTAAAAGACAAAAATGGATTCTATAAATACAGCCATTATATTAACAACTTTGATCCAAAGCACATGTCAGTCATATCCTACTAAGTCTCAAATCTCAACTTAGCACTTTTGACCAGGTGATGCCCTCACAGGATCATGGGATGGTTTGGGTTGGAAGGGACCTTAAATAGCATCTAGTTCCAACCACCCAGCTATGGGCAGGGATGCCACCCCACTAGATCAGGTTGCTCAGAGCCCCATCCAGTCTGGCACTGAACTCATCTTAATTAAAATAGAAGTTATGATACATTAAGACATTTTTATCTGGCTGATTTCTAAAAGGTAATAGTGGAAGACAGGGACAACCTCTGTTTAGTTATTCTGAAGGTGTTGGAAGGTGGATAGGGTGTTGATTACTCAAATTTCTAAGCAAGCACATAATTCAGACGAAACACACAGAATTCAACTAGCAATCACCAAACTCTTTGAAGCTGGAGAAAGGTGACCATTGTGCTCCACATCAACCATGAGTTCAGATTTAAAGCAGATTAGATGTGAGCACTGGATGGTATTTCTAACTCTGGCTGACATGGCAGAAACAAGAGTGGGAACACAGATGACATGTGGCCATCCATGAACTAGTAAAGCAGACAACTATTAAAGCTTGTACAGACAAGGTATTGGAACCAGAAAAAAAGTGTATCAGTTTATTCTGAACTACGTAATTCCACAGAATATAGCTTCCCAAAACTTGGTATGACATTAAACAGTTTGATGCAATTCCTGTGAAGATTATAGTAGTCCCATCAGCCCCAAAGACAGAGATAAACAAGGATAATTCAATCCCCTGCATCTCATTCAATTCTTGTCATGCTCCAGAATAAGCTTCTAAACTTCTCTGTTTTGTGCAACAGATAAACCACACAAGTATTTTGCAGCTCTCCCGATCTGCAAAGACTGTTCACATACCTAAACCACAAAACTTTCTAAACAAAAAAGAACACGACTAAAATTTAGTTAAGCAATGTTCCACTTAGTTTTATTTATGTAAGGCTTTAGAAAGCACTGTGAAGGAAAAATTCAGCAGACAATGAAAACATTGCAAATGCAACACTCACTCCCTACCAGCAGAGAATGTAAATTAATTTGGCATTTTGTCTTTGCTTTTTTAAGACAACAGTTGTAGGAGATTTCTCTTGGTTCAAAACTGGATTGATCACAACCAGAAGCTAATTGTTACTTAAAAGTAAATTACAAACTTAAAGCAAAACTAAAGAGACAGAAGTAAACAAAGAATTGGCATTAAAAAAAAAAACACTGAAACAAACCCAACCCAACTTGATGCCATTAAAGACTAAACTGACAATGAAGTCATGAGGATGAAAAAGCTTTGCAACAGAAGCATGGAATAAAGTGCTCTGAAGGTTTTAAATGGTCACTGGACAACTATGAGCCATACTCTGATGCTTTTATAAAAAGGTTACTGATTATACTTGAATAAATCAGGCATCAGAAGACTCACAGAAGACACAGGTGCTTAAGCCTAAATCACTTATTTAAAATACTGTCAGTCAATTCAGTTGTTTGATGATGAAGCAGGATGAAACCAACTGTTCATCAGTTCAACCACATGGACCCAGATCAGCACCTGAGCCTCTTGGTGTTTTTGCTAAAATTTTGATGTTTTAACAAGCTGCTATGCCTTGACTTTAAAGACCTATGCCACAATGCTCCACTTCTCAAACCTGCCAACTGTC
Organism: Thryothorus ludovicianus; assembly: GCA_013397245.1. Lineage (NCBI taxonomy): Eukaryota > Metazoa > Chordata > Aves > Passeriformes > Certhiidae > Thryothorus > Thryothorus ludovicianus. Next base: position 61,558 of record VZTB01014401.1, on the reverse strand, counting down.
CAGCCCTCCAAGGACCAGATGATCCTCTCTTTTCCCCACTCTGCATCCTCCCTGCAAGAATTGCCAGTACCTTCTACCTTACCATGCCAAAAACCTTCCAAAAATGCCTTAGAGGAAGGTACCTTGGAGAAACGAAACATTGTTGAGCAAGATAAACTGAAGAGCTAGCAGAAAGTCAAAAAAACCTGACCACTAAATGTGGTTTACAATAATCAGTGAATTGAAGTTTTGGAACAGCTTTCCAGTAACAGCTGCAGAAGACATGTTTTGTGAGGAGTCTGACAATAGCATCAAAAGAAAATAAAAAAACAACCTGAGCCATGCAGTATGGGCAAAAATCGAGCCCTTTGAATACTTGGCAAATGGGAATCCTGGAACTGCTATGCTGCACAAGGGGACCTCTTCAGTCAAGCACCAAATTAAGGCATGATGCTAAGCAGCCATTGCATTTTCTACACATGCAACTGAACAACTCTGGATCAAATTTAATTACAGTTGATAAAACAATATCAAAGCAAAAGCATCTTATTAATCTCTTTCTGATCTTGTGATGGCAATGTTCTCATTTGACTTAACAACCCCAAAAGGAAACAGAGTACTATAAAGATGAATGACTCAGGACATAAAGAATCAAATCCTATCCAAACTGAGGCTGAAGTCCACATTACTCAAATTATTTGGAGCTATCCTGAGGCACTTCCCCTGTCATACGTCATCATTAACACACATTAATTTGTGGAATTCAAAAACAAGCACCTGCTTGGGAAAAAGAAGGAGCAATACAGACAGCATAACTTCCAGTTTAAGCAGAAAGCCACTGGCAAAATACCATACTAAGAAAGCTATATTCCTGCTGTATCCAGGAAAAACAGGCTTCCTGTTTATTTACAGAAAAAGCCTGCAATTGCACCAGAGAAAATACTTATCGTATTAGGAAGACAATGGTTGCAGGAAAAAGTAAAAAGAAAAGAGAAGGGAAAAAGAGAGTAAAATTAGAAAACAAAAGGAAAAGAAGAAAAAAATAATTTAAGAAAATTACAAATAGAAAAATTTAAAAAGAAAAAGAAAAGAAAATATAAACAAAAAAAAAAGGCTTGCAAAGGCCAGAATACCAGATCATTCTGGTGCTTAACAAAAGCAGCAGAACTAATGAACAAGTTGTGAATAAATCAGATCTTTTTTGCTTTGCCTTTGCCTGATGATAGAAACTTCTTTCTTACACAAGTGAATTTACCATGCCACAGAACTGGCAAATTGCCCTGCAATATCCTGCAGACCCTGATCACTCGGGAGTGAACACCTTACACATTCCTCAAGGTAAAGCTTTGCAGTGAAACATGAACTGTACTTTCTCTGGGTCTTAGCTCTGGAATCCATATTCTGTCAGGGAAAGAGGTTCAGAGTTTTAGAAACAGACAAGTAGAGTTCTCTTGTTTCTTCTCAGTCCAGATCATGGCTTCCCATTACAGCATAAGAGCACTTCAGACAACATCCTTTGATATGGGATTACAGGAAGACAAGTGCATAGGGTGGGAGGAAATGCTTTTCCTCCAGTCAAAATCACTTCTCATTCAATGGGCAAATCCTTCACAACAGTGAATCTCTCCTACAGTTTTAGGAACAGGTATTAAAGAGCCTTGGAAAGCAAAGGCATAATCTCACTAACACTAACCCAAACATCAAGGCACTGTTAAAGCCCCCCTCCCACATGAAGATGTAGACTGCTACTTCATTCCTGTAAATAATCTGGGGAAGCATCCCATGCTTGCTTTATTTCCCTCCACATTGCTCTCAATGCATCCAAAGTCAATGACATTCACAAGCAGATTTTCCCCAATACAAATTTTACTCACAAGGGTTCTCAAACGTGTGTATTACAGGAACTTAAAAAAATGTGTGTGAATATTCAGCCCAAACTACATCTTAATACACTTTTCAGGTTCAAGAAATATAACTAGTACTGATACAAAAGAAAACCTGAATGCCATCTCTTTCACGACTTTGTCAGAGGCCTTACAGAATTTCAGGTATATGACACAGGTTGGTCTTCCCTTGTTGACTGTTGGAGTCACTTTTGTACTCCAGGCATCAAAACAGGTACAAGTAGAGAATATTTAAGTAAACCATTGACTTCTCTTAATCAGTACTTATGCAAATCTCTCTAATATCCAGCTCTTTAAGCCACAGGCATCTGCTTTTTCTGCATGAGTAATGCAGACTGCACAGTTGCTCGGCAAAACAGAACAACATAAAAGGCTGGAAAGGGTGGAAAAGACCTCAGGAGATCACCTAATCCAACCCTGCTGCTAAGAGGAGAGTCAAAAGAGCAGCTGCTCAAGGTCTGGCTGTAGGCCTTTGGAGTAGCTTCAAAGACAGAGCTCACTGTGCTTCTGAACAACCTATTCTACAATTTGACCATCCTCATGGGGCAAAAATTTCTCTTATCTGTCTCAACCTCTGCTCTGATTTAGCAATCACACAATGGGTAAGAACACAGGACACACAGACACAGAAGGATGCTAATTACAGGTTGGATTTCCCATTTCCAGAGACTGCAACCTGTGTTTACAACTCAGCCATGCCTGGCTTAAGTTTGGTCTTGAAGTTCACTCACCTTACATACTTGTTTCCAAATAAACAGGAGGATGAACCAATCCTCAAGAAAGCCTGACAAATGATCCCTACCTAGACCTAATATTTTTGTTTCAGGTTCTGGAGGTTTCAAAAAGTACTTAAAAAAAAAAAAAAAAAAAAAACAAAACTAAAGAGAGATTCTTTTTCATCCTTCTGAGAAAAAAGATTACACATTTGTTGCTACTGGAGACAGGCAATTCAAGAAGAGAGAGAACAGAAAGAGGTACAGCTGCAATTATATTAAGAAGTTTTAGTCTCCAGAATCCTGTTTCAGCTGCAACAAACAAAGGTCAATCTTAGGAAAAAAAAAATACCGCAAATAAGATTATCTGTATCAGTATTTATATCTAAAGCATATAAAAGCATTAAAATACCAGTCATTTTTTATGACAGTCAAAAGCAAGCAAAAAGCCAATATCCAGAATACATGGAAGCCACCAGTTTTCCATTATTCTATCTCAAATTGCAGGAAAGAACAGAAATATGTCCTAGCCTCCTGTGTTCTTTCTACCTTCAGGCTACTAGGAAAAGCAAAGTCATATAGTTTAAAATACAGCTCCAGTGGACTCTGTCAGAAAAAGAAATAGGAGGAGGTGCACATGAAATATTCTACCCACCAGCTGCAGCCAATTCATCAAAAGGAGAACAGTTTTGAAAGAAAATTCCTTCTTTCAGCAAGAAACACAGAGCAACACACCCTACAGCCCTAGGAAATGCCAAGATCACTTTAAAACCAGACTTTCAGAAAACTCATTTGTAGTGTGCCATCCTCTCTCCACACCTGAATGGAAAACTTGTGCCTGTGGAAAGCATCAAGAGGTGCAAGTAATACACACAGCATGCAAGTCTTGAGTAAAGGTTACAGCCCAAGGATACCATGGCTCTAAGTATTACATCTGTTCTGTTAAACTGAGGGCAACAGGCTCAGTTGAAACACTCTTGAACACTCAGTTGAAACACTCTTCCAGGTTTGCTGGATTTTATTCAGGGTTCTACAGCTTTAATCCTCTAAACTTACACTTAACTAGGCTCCTATTTACTTTCAACAGTTATGTATATATATACACATATGCAAAATCTGAACTCCTGGGCTTTTTTCTACTTCAACAACAACAGAAATTAAATAATTGTATGAACAACTTATTTACTGAGGTCTTGAACTGAGGCTCTCTGAACAAATTTATTTTCTCAAGCACTTAAGCATTTTTCAGACAACAGATGAAGCAGGAAAAGGCTACCTTACTGTTTCATAGGCCATCTATGCTAAATTCTATTAACATGTTCCTTGATAATTATTATAAAACACTTCACATAATTATAGTATGTTATCAGAGAATAACTTTAAAAGTCACAGGATTAGGGAAAAACCCAAACAGTTACGTTCAAAAAAGACACTGACAAACACTCCTAACTGTTGTAAAAGCAGTAATCCATCTCTTCCAACACTAAGAGGCAGGATTGAAACTAGCAGCAAACCCACAGTCAGCAACTCCTCTGAAGCACTGAGCAATTTTAACTTTATTATAATAGGATTGACTTCTACTGTGAAACCCCAAATTAAGAAGCATGAAGCAAATTAAATTGATTTTAAAGTGTTCTGAAACGCTGTTGATCAAATGCAAAAGCCTTCAAACAAGCACCAGTGCTCCCATTAAGATTACTTTAAAAAAAAAAATTAAAATGGAAAGCACGTTTCAGGACTTTGAATGGACCATAGTGAAGCATTAAACCACCTGATAGATGCTTTCCAACTGTAATGTCTATCATTATAAGAATTGCCCTCATTACCCTCATTATTTATCTATAAAGAGGTCATGTTCAGGTTTGCCTCTTAACTAAAATATTTATAGCTGAATAATCTCACCCTAGTTGTTTTCAAAGAGATCTTTCTCTCCAGTAAATATTCATAGAAATAAGCAAAAAAAATTCATGTGTTTTGAGCAACATGTTAAATATTAAAACCCCAAGCAGTTCATTAACTACAGAGACCTGCAAAAGACTTAACAGCAAGTCTGCTTTTTTCCAGAGCATGTTTTGCAGCAACTAGATAAACTTGAAAGGAACAAAAAGTAACCTAACTTTCCATTCCTACAATTCTACACATATGTGCTGACCAAAAGATAGCATTTCTTACTAACAGCTTTAAAAAACAGCAACATAAGACGATTCAATATCTTGAAAGTTAAGTTCGTTTCAGAGTTTACTTACTCAAGCTTTCTGTTTACAGTCAGCTGGGCACAGCTCCACATTACACTACTGCTAATCAAGCCATTTCCAAACCTTGTCCTTCCTATTAGTGTACTGTCTCATCTGCACTGACAAAACTGTCAGTGGAACTAACCAGAATAACCTTTAAGCTCTATCATCTAAATTCCCAAATTTATAGTAGGGCTGGACCAATAGGTGCACTGCAAAACTTTAATAGGGGAATCAGAAAACTGGACATTTTACTATGGAACAACACCCACATGAGTCAAGGTTAACAATTTTAGATGAAGCCAACAGCAATGCTGGGCTCCAAGATTACACATTACTAACTATTAGCTTAATTTTATCAGTTTGGTGTGGGGAGGAAATCAGAACATGTTCAATCCAAAACAAATGTAAAGAAAAGTCACTTAGCATATCACCAATCCTTAAAAATGCTTGTAGTCAGTATTGTTCTGATGCACACCCTGAAGAAACTCTAATAAAATGATAGAATGAGTGGACACATTCAAGGATAAGTACCATACATCCATTTATCATCAGTAGAGTCTTTGGTAAAGTCCCCTCAAGGAAGTAAACCCATGGAACAGGTCCTGCTGATACAGTCTGTGGTTTCTAAAGGGCTTTTGAAAGGTTCTTCTTACAAGTCTTTCAGGACAACCATCTAACTATTGCAAAAATAAATATGTGACTAGAAGACAGAGTGAATTGCCAATTCTGCCAGCAGAAGGAAATGGCCAGGAGCTCTGCAGGAATCTGTGTTGGAACTACAACACATTTCATTAATAAGTAATCTGACCAAAAGGGTGAGCAGTAAAATAAAGCTTCTGGATGATACTAACTTATTCTGGGTAACAAGGACAAGGGCATCCTGAGGAATTGTAAAGATCAAGCAGGTGCACTTCTGAATGGCACATGAAATTGAGAGTATGAAAACATAAAAGTGCAGCTGGGGTTATCCTAATTCTATGTATACAAGGATGAGCTCAAGGCTGACCATTACCTCTGAGAAATGCAATCTTGGTATTGTGAGAAACTGAGAAACCATTCTGTGCAAACCTCAGCTGAATGCTTATTACTAATAAAAATCAGAGCATGTGTTTAGAGCATTCTTATGAGAAAAGGAAAGGATTATTACTCTACCACGTAAGCTGGAGGTATGTTCAGCCTCGAGGCTGTACATACCTCAAGTATGATGCACAGTCTTAGTCCCCACCTCTTAAAGAGGGGCTACAGAAAACACAAGGTGAACAAGGGCCATCAAATATATAAAGAGATTTATGTCCAAAATATAACCTACAAATCTTCCAGCTGAGAGAGTAAAGTACAAGGGGAGGTAATGGAAGGCTGTACAAAACCTAAGAGACAGCCAGGACTGAACATTTACTGCCTCTTCCAGAAGAGCAAATAAGGATGCTTAAGCAACATCAGAAGCAGCTGCAAAAGAAAGGTGAGTATTTGCAGCGTGGGCAGCAGATATAGTGATGTCCCTCACACAGGATGGTACAGATGCTATACCTAAAGTTACAGAACTCAAAACCACCAGAAACACAGAGAATATGCAAAGGAAGCAGTCTTTATGCTTGTCCTGTTATTCCTTCCTTAAGGCATTCACTTCTGTAATACTACATAAAAAGCCCTGCCTGGTCTGACCAGTATGTCCATTCTTTTGTTTCTAAAGAAAAAAGGGTATTTGAAAGTTTGTTGGTAAAGTAAGCCTTTGTGGAAGCCACAATGCTTACAAGTATCCCAGTTTCAAACAGTTCATCCAGCCAACCACGATAAAGGAATCTTCTGAATTTAATATGCTTGTAAGCAATTCCCTCTAAAAGAGAAATACTAGGTGAAAATCTGAAAACACCTTGTAAATCTTCTTAATTGTATACTTATTTAAAAACTGGTGCAGACACTAATGTTTTTGTTCAGTAAAGAAATTAGGTACCTGTTTTGTGCTCTTGTACTTGTACCCTATTTTCTTGATATTTCTAGCCAGCACAACCCACCTCACCATGAAATGGAGATACATGTCAGGTCCTGGCTAGTAACTGAAGGAAAGGCCTATAAACTCCACAATGGGAGAAAGCAGCACCACAGGGGGCAAAGATGCAGCATCAGCCCCCACGGAGACTCGTTCAAATTGCTGCATGCAGATCTGAACCCTTCTTCACAGGCATGAATTTGAAAGACAAATAAAAAAAAATAATAAAAAATAAAAGAAACCACAACCAACCAAAAAAAAAAAAATCAAACTATAGGATCACTATTGATTCTATTCCTCATCATTTACCTTGCTTCCCTCTCAAAATTCCTGCTCCTTCTCCAGGAACAGTTTAGCTGCCCATGAAACCACAACTGAATCTAATTCTCTAATTCATAGCCTGTATATCCTGGTAGTTTAGTGTCATCTCTGTGAGTAGCCAAGATAGTCTTGCAGCAGTTATTAAGTGAACAAGGCATGTAATAAAATCTTCAGTACACTGTTTTCATAAGCTTCCATAACACAGGATAATTTTTTTTAAAATATAAACTATTTTATTTTTATGTACAAAAAATAAAAGATAAAGTTCTTGTAATGGTTTGATCTTTAACTTTTTAACAAGAAAGCTTTTCAGCATTTTGTATTCTGGACAGTCTTAAAGCTACTCAACTAATCTCTAATACAGAGCTATTAATTTTATTATACTGCTAGGAAGCTATAGTGGTTATACTAAGATTACAATAATTTTCAAAAATTCTATGAGAAGACAGGCATTTTTTTCCCAAGTAACAGAGTAGTTCGGATAATTCTGTGTAAATACTTAGTTTTGAAAAACACTTTTAAAGATAATTGCTAGGCATTACTAGTGACATTTTATGATGTTTGCCCCTTCTTCAAATGTTTCTCAAAAACCCCTAACCACTTCAAAACGGCAATACAGGAAAAAGAAAAATAAAGTATCATCATTAAATTATATTCTGCCTTTAAACAGTCACCTAATAAACCATATTTTTCTGAACTTGAAATGGTTTAAGTCAACCATGATGATGCCTTCTGGATGCTGACCAGGAACAGAGACTAGACAGAGCAAGAGGATAAAGAAAGGATTTATTAAAAGGCCTCAATGAGTACATCTGGGCCACACAAGAGTCCAGTCAGACCACACCCAAGATGCTCCAAAATGGTCACAAAACAGTCACAAGGTCTCACACTTTTAAGTTCTGGCCCATTAGCATATTAGAAACAATTGTCCAACCATAGCTTCAGGTTATGAAGCTCCATCCTCCTTGTTTTTTCTTTTCACTTCACTGTTTTCATTCTCGGGCCTGAAAGTTGTCCTTGGTATCGAGCTAGAGAAGGAATTGTTTTGTCTCTCTATTCTGTGAAGAGAGCTTAGTAACACTTACTATGAAACCTAAAACTACGACCAAAACAGTACAGAACCTAGAGAATGTAAAAGCTAAAACTTAAGGCATCAATGGTACTCAATCTCTCAAAACTTCAATTTGTATGTACTAACAGTCCTTAAACGCATAACTGAGTTTCACTGACTCTCCTCCCACTTCCTGACACAATGATGAAAGGTTATATTAACAGGAAAGGATAAGCACACACATATGGGCACAAAATGCTTATATTCGCAGATATCAAGTTTTCACACCCATGCTTATCTACCACATTAGCAATGAGCATGGCATCCTGTGGTTTAATCCTCTGCTTTTATCCTGTTCTTTACCAGCATCCTGTACTTTATGCTGCATTACCAAATACCAAAATGCTGTGAAATACTTTGGAGTAAGGTTAATGAGATTTCAGCGAGCTGTGGGCAAGGACAGACATCAGAGTTAACCCATTCCAACCAATCTTATCTCACACCAGAGGATTAGAAGCATCACAGAAGAATTTTACTGGGAGTGGGAGCTGCAGCAATGCTGCTTCCTCTCTCCCAGCTGCTGTGAGGTACAAGTGCTCATTACTACATTACAGATAAAACTGAAGAAGGGCTGCCTGCATTCTCTTGCTTGAGTCACATCCAGATTGCACACTCACTGTCTATCCTCAGCCAAATAAACTTCACAGCCTCAGTTCCCCTATCTGCATCTTAAAGCAGGGGATTAATACGAGACTCTCTGAGGTCAACCTCAACATACACAGATGAAAAAATACACCAAAAAAACCACAGAGGAACTTTCATTTTTGACACTACTACACAGAGATATCCAGTATAGTGGGCAGATATACTGAGAAGTGTATGTCCTAAGACAGCAAACCTTTACAGAAAAACTTTCTCAGGACCTCTGTTCAAGGTTTTGAACGTGAGTGCCAACTACAATCTACAGAAGTATACAAAAAGCCCTACTGCTTCAGAATAGGAGTACAGTAAAAAAATTAACAAAATAATATCAAGTATCAACATGGTATTACATTCTCCCTTTTAATAGTCACCAAGTGAGCTGTGTTTTTTTAAATATTTAAATATTTCTGCACTTTGCCCAGCCTCGACACAAAAAAGGCTGGAATAGTACTCTCACTGCCTATGCTACTTCCTACAGGCATAGCAACTTCAAAGACTAGCAGGAAATTGCCTTCTTTAACCAGATATTTTTTAAGTTTTTCTTTGTATTAGCTCATACTCTTCAAGAAAACTTCAGCTGTATCTCACATAGAAACGTTTGATGGGGAGGGTGCAAAGGAAAAGTGCAGTGAGCAACTGGACAACATATAGCCAGGCTGGGAAACAGCAACAACAAAAAATACAAACAAAAGCCAAACAAAATTTTTTTTTTTAATTAAACACCATAGACTTAGTATGGATTTCTATTATAATGAAAGTAAACAAAATCGTTTTTATCCATTCATATTTATACTTTTTTCTAGATACAAAAGTGTGGCCATTCATCTGGGTTTTTCCCTTCCCTACAGTAGGTTTTAACTTCAAGATGGAAGATCTACATTCCAAACAGATTAGCTCCTACAGCCTCTTTTCTCTCAGAGAAGAGACCGCAAACTTATACTAGCATTATCCTTGCATTCACAGCTGTTATTCTTTGGGGTTTTGAAATATTTTCAACATCTTGTTCAAGTTACTGTAAAAAACTCAGGATAGATACTTCTTTCCATCATGTAACAAATTATGAATATCCAATGCCCTAAATTCAATAAACGAAAAAAAATGAAATAGCAAGCTTCCAGATATATGTACTTAACTACAAAGCACATCACAATCTGTGACCACCTGTTTCAGCACAGCTACACAATTATGTGTCTCAATCCAGCAGCACAGGTATAAGTCAAAAGTACACAAAGTTCAGCAAACACATCAGCATTGTGCAACAACTGTCGTGTATCCAACCAAATTAATTCATCCCTTGTTCTCCATTTCCTTTCTAGATGCTGACACTTAATCTACACAAGCTTATACTGAAACTTCAAAGCAAGTCCAACAGCAGAAATATACTCTGATGGACACTCCTCTCCACCCGAAACTCCTGAGGAAAAAAAAATATTCTTTTTCTTCGACTCTCACAATTAACTTCTTGAAAAACAACTTGAAAATTCCCATTGCAGAAAATAACTTTTAGTTAAGAATGAATCTGCACCAGAATAACTTTTTAGCAACCACTTTTTTTGTTCTAAGAGCAGTCCTTGCAATGGTTTTACTCACAGTAATTAGGCTAACTTTTTGGCAGTATTTTCCCAAAACAAAAGTAACCCAGAAAAAGTATGACTTTTTTAGTAATAAAATATATATACACACATATATGTTTTAAAGAAACAAGTCAGGAATGAATAATATAGCCTGAAACCATATTCACCATCACCAACACCAAAAAAAACCAGTCTTCTTTCCTTCAGACACATCCTGTACCATCCCAGGCACCTAGTCTTACACAGAAAATAATGCACATGAACAGAAAGACATAAGAAAGAAAAAAAAAGAAAGGGCCAAAAATTAATTTTAGCTAAAATTGCTTTCTTCCACACCCATATACTGGTGTCCTATTTGGCAAAAGGGATAGGGAGAAATACAAGACTTAACTCTGCTAGAGCACTGCTACCTTGATGCAATTATGGAACTTCAGTCCAAGACACAAAGCTGAACAATTAACCTTTCATAAAGGCCTTATTAGCTCTGGAGTGAACACCAAGAAGGTAAAGTAATTCGGACAAGTCCGGTTTACAAAGTCAATTACCTGCTTGTTTGGTTTATCAAAGCTGAGGTAATGAAATTATGGGACAGTTCTCAGGGTGTCTAGTACACCACAGCAAAACTCTCCCAAATATTAGCATCAACCCCTACTGCAGGCTGCAGCACCATTCATATAGACTATTTTAGAATGCCCAGAAAAAAACACTCAGGAAAAAAAAGCAGCTCAAATTTTTGTCAGGACGTTAGAGACATAAGTTACATCATGCTGTTCTTCTAGACAGTAGTATTGAAAAGGCTTCACAAAAGTTTGTTACAATAACTAGAAACAAAATGTTAATGGCTTGCCAAAAAACTATTCTGCTACAATTCTGGCATTAGGTAACACATTTTGAGTTTCCTCGAAGTAGTAAAGCAATATAGTTCCAGTCTTACTTTCCAATCTTCACTACGGCAAAAACAAACACTGAGTTTTGGAGGGTTTTATTTATTCTATGAGCATTTACTACAAAACTACAGCACAGAACAAATCCTAAAATATTACAGGCCATCAGGAATTCCCAGATTTTTGCAGTACTTCTCCCTCTGCTGGCACTCTGTACAGTATCACATACCAGCAATCCGTGGCAGCACATTTGTAGATGGAAGCAGCAGGCACCAACGGCGTGACCTTCCTGCAATAAGCATTTCACCCTTCCGCCACGCTAGCTCTAGTGTGCTCTTACAACACAATGTGGCTGAAGCTCCTCTTCCAACCCAGTTTTTACCAAAAAAGGAATCTGCTCTGTCTTTTGAATGCTCTGGTTTGCACTGCAAAGGGCTCTTGAAGCGAGGAGGACAAGCATCTGATCTGCTTCAAAAGCTCCCCCGATCTGGTCTTCCTCACTCCTGCAGCTGGAGCTGAAAGAGCTCGCCAGTAAAACTGCACCTCACCGAGTCCACCAGGAGCGACAAAGGCTGGGTTCTCCAGCACAGGCACGGCAAAACACAACCCCAGAACAAAAATGCTACTTGGTCCTACACACAGAGGGCAGAGCTCTTGGTAGAGGTTATGCTCTTTGGCCCAATACTGTGCCTTGGTACTGGAAACTCCACTCTAAACTGACACCAAAATAACATATAAACATCCAGACATTTCTGTTCATCGAAGGAAGCAGGAATTATTAGTGTTGGAAGATATTTCTTCTGAAGACACAGGCCTTCTCTTAGTTTCTGAAATAAGTGGTTTTGCTGGTTTTTTAAACTAGTGAATTATTCTGAAAATAAGAAGCAGTAGCTAAACAATTAGTATTTTTCATCATCACAAGGCTTTAATTTATTCATAAAATCTTGTTCAAATGCTGGAACAGGCATGCTTGAATACATACAAAAGTCTGCAAGAAAAATACTGAGAGGATTTTGCTGGAAATCACTTGCCTAAGAGCCATACATTTGAACAACTTGAACATCACAATGTTCTACTACTTAGCAGATTTACTTCATAAGAACTTACTTAGATCAACATTAGTCCCAAATGATGATCTGCATGACACCTCAACTCTTTGTTTAAACAGAGCTGCAGAACAGAACTCAATAAAGAGACAAGCACACCATTAATGCATACACGAAAAACTGGACTGCCTTCACATTTTAAAATCCATTAAGACAATTATAAGGCAGAAATCATTCTTTCATCTCTCTTCATTCCCAATGGTGATTTTCACTTAGTCGACTCATTTCTTTGCACCAACAGCATAACAAAATCTACCTTTTGCTTTGGAAAGTATGGTTTGACACAGCTTTGTACGAATCTAGCACTGAATGCAGAATAATAGGCAGCAGGCCCTCCATACACTGGACAATACTGGCTACACAGAAAGAAATCAGTAATATATTTAACAGCAAACTTATTCGGAAACTGGGTGAAATCCACACAGCCATATTCCAAAGTCGGGCTTTCATTTTCTGCCATTCTATAAGGATAGCTGAGGATGAACTTAGTAAGGCTAGTAAAATGCTTTCAAGTTTGACAGCATTTCTACAGCTTTTCCTGCTTCTGTCAGACCCCTGAAACTGATGTTAACGTCACAGAGTGACCCTGCTGGCCACATCATTCTGCACAGCATCTCAGGCAACTCACAATCATTTTCCCAAGAAGCAGCCTCTAAGAACTACAGAGGAAGTAAAGCATTATTCAAGACAAAAAGCAGTTTTCTCCCCCACTGCCTCCCACTCTTCACCAGAACAAGAATAAAACAAAAATCCTGAGGTTTGGAAAAAGGTTACAGAAGTAATATTCTCTCTCTGATCCCCCGCTCTACAAGAACAACCCAAAGATTACAAAACATCTTCAACAACGGTAACGCCTCCCTCTTGCAACAGTCAGGACACGGGAAGAGGAGGCAGAGAAACCTTTCCTTTCAGCAGAGAGAACTAACTCCTCAGCTATACAACAGGTAGTAAGTACCTGGAGGGCACAGATCAATCCTCCAGAGAGGTTCTCCAGGCAAGGCCCTGCCAGAAGCCACAGGCACGTCTGGCAGCACCCAAGACTGTGATTTAGCACCAAAACAACATTTGTTCTATCCTACTCCTTACTAGAAGGTACAGGATTAAGATTTCATTGCTAGGTATTCCATTCACATACAAAACTAAGTTAAGCAGAACCTGGCAAGCCGTTTAAAATGGCATCAAAGCCGCTAAGTAACCACCAGATACTGCATGTAAAAAGATGCAAGAACAAAAGGGATTCTTCTCAGATTGCAAAGCACAAGTGTTCTTAAGAGGTCAGTAGGTTTCTGCAATGGGAACCAGCATAAAGCATCTCTGTTTTACTTAGCACTTACCACCTAGCCTTTAAACACAATTTGTACAGCCTTTTTAATGTCAGAACTGCTGTTAAAAATGTGTTCAGCGCAGCCTGTATACCAAAACGCCTTCTCCTTCCAAGAATAGAGGGATGCAGGAAAGAAAGTGGAAAATTACTTTGGAAATGAGATTCTGAACTAGTCAAAAAAACTTTGTAACACCGTTCAGGGAGACAAAGCATCACCCCCAAGGGTGAAACAGAAATGTAGCCCTTTGGACATTTAATTGTGATTCGCAATAGGAAAAAAATAAATCCCCATTTCTGCCCCCGCCGTGACCTTAGGGCACATAAAAGCCGAGCCCGGCAACTTTTCCTCTTTGTCCCCAACTCAATAGCTTGTTCTTTCCCCACGATCAAAATTTAGGTCATCCACCCTGAAACACTCCGGGAAGACAAGGGAAGAGCCAAACCCCAAACAAAGCCCCGGAGCCCGGCGCTCAGAGCGATGACTCTGCAGAGCCGCGGCGCGGAGCCGGGCGCGCTCCGGGGGCGGCGGCCCCGGGACCCTTCCGCCGGCCCCGGTACCGCTAAATGGCCGCCGCCGGCCGCAGCGCGGGGCCGCCGCCCCTC
>VZTB01014401.1:12602-47069 GCA_013397245.1 Thryothorus ludovicianus | reverse complement strand
CGGCCGCCCGTCCCCGCCGCCGCTGCCGCCGGCGGCCCCCCGGTGTGGCCGCCCCGGGATCCCGCGAGATCGCAGGCCCCGCCGGCCGCCCGCCCCTCGCAGGCCGCGCAAGCAGACGTGTCGCTACCGAGCCACCATAGCCCGAGTGGCGTCACGGGCCGGCCCGCCCCGAGACCCCGCCCGGCCGCCGGTTGGCTCGGCCCAAAGACCCGCCCCGCTGGGATCTCTAAATCCCGGGATCGCGGATCCGGGGAATCGCAGCGCGGGCTGGGCTGGGCCGGACCGCTCTCTAGTCTGATTTCCCTGCTAAAGCAGGCTTGTCTCAGAGCACATGCCGCAGAATCACAGGTTCGTTTAGGCTGGAAGAGATTTCTGGATCTCGTCCAAACCCCCCTGCCAAGGAGCAGGTGACAGCACCTACAGCAGGTGGGGCAGGAACCCGCCCGAGTGGATCTGGGACGGCTCCAGAGAGGCAGAATCCACGACCTGCCCGGGCAGCCTGTCCCTGCAACCCTCCATGTAAAGTTCTTCCTCATGTTGAGGTGAGATTTCTTGTGTTTTAGTTTGTGGCTATCCTCACTCTGTCACTGGGCACCACCGAAAAAAGTCTGACACCGTGCTCTTGGCAAACGCCCTTGTGTAATTTGTATGCATTGATGAAACCCACTCTCAGTCTTCTCCAGACTAAACTGGCCCAGCTCCCTCAGTCTCTCCTCATAAGAGAGATGTTCCAGACCCCTCATCATCTCTGCTGCACCTTCTTCAGTAGCTCCTTGTTTCTGGTTCTGAGAAACCCAAAACTGGACACAGCACTCCAGGTGTGGCTTCACTAGGGATGAGTAGAGGGGCAGAATCACCTGCCTTGACCTGCTGACCTGTCACGGGTTGCAGTGCAAAATGTAACCAAAGTATGTATTCTATCACCATCTGTTGGAACTGGGGTAGGGGTGGTGCAATCTTCTGTTGATAAGCCAGCTGATAAAAAAGCAGTGAGAGCAGTTTCTTTATGTCTTCCACGACCCATCCTCCCTTCAGGGATAGGTCCTCTGCTAATGGGACACTGAGTCCACTGATAAACTTACATCATCCCATTGGGAAATGCTCCAGCCAGGAGGAAGAGCTAAGCCCCTCTATCTGGATAAAAACCTGAGATTTGGAACACCAAGGCAGCCTTTTTCACTGGACTTCCAGAGGAGGAACAGGCCCATCTCTCTCCACTGGACCTTCAGTGGAGGGCTGCAACTTTCTACAGGATCACTGCTTCAACAGAGCCACATCTGCCACTCCAGGAGGACTGCAGCCACCGTTTAACGGGACTGCTGCCAATCCTGACCCACAGGGTGTCAGGTTGTATTCTGAGTCTGTCAGTGGGTTCGTTTTTTTGTAATACTGCTTGCTTGTTTTATTTTAGTTCTCCTAAATAAAGAACTGTTATTCCTATTCCCATATCTTTGCCTGAGAGCCCCTTTAAATCCAAAATTATAATAATATGGAGGGAGGGGGTTTACATTCTTCATTCCAAGGGAGGCTCCTGCCTTCCTTAGCAGACACCTGTCATTGAACCATGACATGAGCACACTTTCCCCTATGCACCCCAGGGTACCATTTGCCCTCTTGGTCTCAAGGGTGCTGCCAGCTCATAGTCAGCTTGTCACCCACCAAGAGTCCCAGGTCCTTCTCCACAGAGCTGCTCTTTAGCGCATCAGTCCTCAGCCTGTACTGGCTCTTGAGATTATTCCTCCCCAGCTGCAGTATCCTACTCTTATCCTTGTTGAACCTCATTAAGTTTCTCTCCACCTAATTCTCCAGCCTATCAAGGTCCTTCTGAGTCCATTCAGCAGGAAGGATTGCATCTATATGGTTCTTGAGTGTCTCCAACGAGGGAGCCCACGACCACTCTGGGCAACCTGTTCCAGTGCTCAGTCACCCACGTAAAGACGTTCTGACTCATGTTTGTGTGGAACTTCCTGTGCATCATTTTCTGCCTGTTGCCTCTTGTCCTGTTCTCATCAAGAAGAGCTTGGGAACAGGAAAGTATTTCAAACATAATAGAGTTCTCAGAATTTGGAGAGTGGACCCTCAGCAAACATGTGAGAGCAAACATTTAAAATGTATCTAATTCCAAATCTAGTTGCAGGGATGATCATGCTCTGCAAGAGGTTGTGACCCTAAAGCTGTGAAATCAAAAGGCAGGTACTGTGGTGATCCTATTCACACCATTAATGGCAAGTTACTTCTTTGAGGTAGACAAGATTCCTGATCATGCCATTTGTGGGAATATGCTCATCTTTATAGATTCACGGTCCAGTGTACTGCCACTCATAACTGTGATCCCATAAAAATCTCACTTCTTCAGTTCTTATAAGTTCTGTGTCACTGTGGGAAACAGTGACACAGAAATGGTGATGGCATCCCATGCAAGAGAAGCCTTAGGCATGCCTTAGAATTTCTGTCCCAACATTAACGAAGACCGATCTGGGAAGTGGAAAGAGAGGTAACACAACATCACAACTAATGAGTAGCAAGCACCAAATGTCCTGGTGATAAGGACAAAATGATAAGGTTATCTGTGAATGGATGAAATCTCTAGTTTTTCTTGGAAACAATTTTGTGTTAATTAATTTTATTTTTTTTAATAAAAGATTCTATTTTTTTCATTCATACACTCTGTATTTGCCTCTGGTTAGATCCTTAGAGGGTTCATAGGCAAAGTTTAAGATATTTCCTTCTATGTCTTTTGCCCTGAGTATTGTACACTCCCTGCAGTGACGGAAACTCTTGCAGTAGATGTTTTGGAAGATCCCTGAATGCATTAAAACTCATTTCCCTCTGGGTTTCTAGTCCTCTGTGCTTTATAACAAGGCAGTGAAAAGCTACTGTGCACAGTAAAGAAGACATGACAGGTAAAAAAACTACACATGTAATCAGACCACTTTTGTAGGCAGAGGAAATGCTCTTCCTCCAGCTGTGTTCATTTGCTGAGTTTGCTACTTCAGGCAGATAAAGGGACAGATCTTTCACAGACCATTATGTTCCTGCAGGTTTTGTGAGAGCAGCCTGTGAGATGAGGAAGGCTTGTGAGGGCACCAGCTTGAAGGATGAGCGGTGGGTGAGCCAAAATCTTACAAGGCACTGTAAAATCCACACGGGAAGCAGCATGAGTAAGTGCCCCATAGAAAATCTCTGGTCAATGCATTCAGCAGATCACAAGAGCCAGATCAGGAGGAAAGCAGGCACTGCTCCTGTTGCAGATCATCCCATAGTTTCCACTGCTTCAGAACTCAGTTACAGATTTTCTATCTGTTGTTGGCAGCATCGCTCCTTTGCCCTGTTGGTGTGTGAGGGATTGGTTGCCTGTGGCATTAACTGACCTAGTACAGAAATAATAAGGGGCTGCTTTCAGCCTTATCCTGTCTCTGCTTATCCTTCTCCCTGCCAGCTTATTCCAGCTAGAAGCCAGGAGCCACTGGAAAAGAGGGCCATAGAAAAATAATTCCTACCATCAACTCCAGTATGCAGATTTCACCAGCCAGAAGGGGGGTGCTCCATAAATGAACAGCAGTGAGCAGAGACCATTCTAACCTAAACCCCTTAAATACTCAATTTCCCTATAGGAAGTGATGTGATCCCTTGCTTTCCCGGAAAAAGGAAGAAGCAATGTTTCTTTTTCCACTCATGGCCTGTCTGGAAGGTCATGCAGGTGAAAACAACCCCAGCTCCTTGGTCTTGAGAAGCAATGTGGCCCACTGCAAGTGAAGATAACATTATGGGATGTGTTGAATAGCTAACTATTTGTACCTAGAGGAATCTGATCTTCCCAAAATGCTCTCAAAATACTTTAAAGACCTGTTATGTCAGTTCACTAAAGTGCCCTTTTTTTTGCAACACAGCCCTGTCATGCTACTAGCAATCATCATGAGCCCTTTCACATGAGCAGGGTCTGCACAGGTGGATTCTGCATGGGGGCTGCCCCCAGCATCTCACAGTGCACTTCTGCCACCCACCTGGCTTTCCCTCAGCACCCTGCACTCGGTTCAAATCACTCAGTGTCACACAACTCATCATTTGCACAGTGGTTTCAGTCACCAGCACCTCTCCTGCATAGCCCCTGCTGGTGTTTCTGATCTCTTGGAAGATTATCAGCTACTGATTGCCTCTACCACACCTTCAGACTTTTATCAAGCTTTAGTTACAAAAGTGCAGCTGAGTTCAATCCAGCCTTAACCCCTAATCATACAAGCCAGGGACCCAAATTACTGGCAGAAGAAATTGTGCTTTGACAAGGTCCCAATATCTCAGTGGAAGAAAAGCAGTGACAAACCTGGTATGGTGCCAAAGGTGACAATCAGACTGGTTTAGTGAGTAGGAATGGTGAAACTTGGAACAATTCAGCTGTTACAAATACGTACTTTCCAAACAGAACAGAAGATTCTATGACTGTGAAATGGAAATTAAAACCTAGCAGATGTGCTGTTCGCTGTGCGAATTTGTGTCCCACGTGTCATGACGTTCCTACTCTCCTGTGAGGTGACGGACAGCCTTCCCACGGCTGACAGTCGGGAGAGCAGGGATCTCAGAGGTAGTGACTGGCCGGCAGATGGTGCTGTGGAAATTATGCATAGCAGGCACCATAACAGGGTTCGGCTCTAGGCTCAGGCGGAATCAGTAGGGGAAAACTCTTCTATAAAAGTCCTTTTTATTACCAGCACTCCAGATCAAACTAGGCACCTCCGAGGATGAAAGAAATCCCTTGGCTACTATTTCTTTACAGTCTAAGTTCACCCTTCATGTGACAGCTAGGACCAATGGTAATATTGGAGTCTGGGGTCTTACTCTTTATTGATTTTCTTGCTTTTTTGGTAGGAGGCAGTTCTAAGCAGGTATCTCCTGCTTAGACAATATACAGTGGTTCTGTATCCTGTTTCACGTCCTTTTAGGTTGTTTTCTTCTGTTTCTCTAGTTACCTACTCAGCATGCTGCAATATGGATGTCACAGCACATACACTAGAATCTACAGGCTTTGCATACTCTAGCTATTAATTTTTAAGCTGCTAGTGCTAAGTTGAAACCAACATTCTCTACAACAGTCCTCCCTTTGTTTTTATTAACACTGCTCTTATATGGGAGCAGAATACCCTAAGGTGTTGAGTACAGCAAGGGTTACCACATATAATACAAATATTATTTGGAAGATGTTCATAAAAATAGTAACTTATCTTATATATATATGTCTATTATAAAGAATTCATTTTGCCCAAGCTCCTATCTGGTACCCAGGAGGTGAGCCAGTATTTCTTGCTGAAGTATTGGTGAAGATGTGACCATACTTCTTGGAATCTTGCTGAAATATTGCCCTATTATATTTTATGCATTTATTTTATTTGTTCCCACAACTTTGATATTGGCTGGTCAATGTACATGGAACAACTGATATTACTTGTGAAGCTAAGAAAATTAAGCTGCTATCACTACGAAGTGTTTATATCCACATGCTGCAGGCGTATCCTTATAATCCATTTGTAAACTTTGGAATGGGAAAAATGCTCCTGGTCAATTTCACCAATCAATTTTATATGTAATAATTTATTACAGGTGGGACAGGTATTAATAATTATTTTTGCAACTGCGTAGACACCCAGATCTGCCCATACTTGCTGTACTTGATTAGCCACTGCTTCCATTCTTCCCTGAGTTTCATCATGGAACCACTCAGTTATTTCTTCAGTAAGACAGGTTTTCCTCCTATTGTTCATATTCCATCTTCAGTCTTGCACTGCTTCCAACTTTTTCCACAGTTCCTTTTCTTCATTTGTCACACCTGATTGGTCATAATCCTTCTGGATGGCAAGCATCAGGCCATGAGCTCTTATCTGAAGCAGCTGCCGTAATGTTCATTGCAGGTTGACGAGCTGTGGCCTTTACTGCAGCATCAATTAAGACATTCCCTTGGCTGATTACGGTAGTGTCCCCTGTACAGAATGGACACCAAACCACAGCAATTTCTTTGGGAATTTGAATTGTGTCCAACAAGTCCCAGATTTCTGTTCCATTAGCCATACCTTTTCCTGAGGAGGTGGGACACACGTAGTCTTTCATCAATATGCATATTGCGTGGCATATCCCAAAATCACACTTTAAATCTGTGTAAATAATTGCTTTCAGCTTCCCTGGATTGCTGCTCAGGCTAAGGCAATTAACTCTGCCCCTTAAGCATTAACTCTTGCTGGAAGGGCTCTGGCATCTGCAACTTGCCACTGCTCCACAATTGTGTAGCCAGGCTTTTGCTGCCAGTGTAAACAGTAGGATGATCCACCTGTGAATAAAACAAGACCTGGGTTTTGTTTTGTCTGTCTGCGTTCTGCCCGTGCCTCACCAGTAGTCTGGATTATCATGTCACATCAGTGGAGCTCTTCCCCTTCTCCTGGTATTGGTAGTAGTGTTGCCAGGTAGTCCCACATCTACATTTAAAAGAGTTTTGTATTTATGTGCACACTGAGGAGACACAGCTTCTTGTGTCTTTAGTGCTTGTGAAGTAATTCAACTTCACATGGCACATAGATTGTAATTGGGTGCCCTAATACTAAAGACTGAGGTTTTTTCCCCCTATTGTAGCTGCAACTGACATAGATCTAGAGTATGTTGGAGCTCCAGCTGCCACCAGATCCAGCTGGACAGAATAAAATGCCACAGGATGAGGTCCTAATTTCTGCATTAATACTCCACTAGCCACTCTTTTTTTCGTATGTACATTTAGATCAAAAGGCTTTCTGTAGTCTGGAAGCTGAAAATCTGGAGCCAAAACCAAGGACCCTTTTATAGCTCTGGAGGTTTTTTCACATTCTGGCCCCCATGTAATGGGTTCTATTTCTTTATTTTTTGTTGTTTCTGTCAGAGATTACATTCTTTTTCCTAATCCTGGTATCCACAGTTGGCAAAAGCCAAATCCTCATAGCGGGTTGTGTTTTTTTTTTAACTGGCCAAAGAATTTCAGTTATAACCTTTATTCTTTCTGTATCTATTACTTGCTGTCCTTCCTTTAAAACAAATCCCAGATATCTTACTCCCATTTGACACAGCTAGAGTTTGGATGGAGATGTGGCCTTGGTTGCTAAGGCAGTATATAAATGTTTAATATCTTTCAAACAGTCATTGCAATTTCTACTAGCTATTAGAAATAAATTATTTACGTATTGCACTAAAACTGGTCCACCAGGTAATTCAATATCCTTTAAATCTTCTTTTAACATCTGAGAAAATATGGTGGAAGATCCATTAAACCCCTATAAAGACAAGATCACATCAGCTAACATCTCTTCCAAGTGAATGCAAACAAGGGATGGCTTTCTTCATCTGTGGGAATACTGAAGAACACTGCAGTCAGGTCAGTCACAGTAAAACACGTAGCCCAGTGCATGATTTGCAAGAGTGCAGGAGAGGAATCTGGCGCTGAGGGATGTGAGACATGCTGGTTAGTTGCTCTCAAATCTGGAATAAATTGAAACTCAGGATCCTCATCTTTATCCAGCCTGGTTTTTTTCAGCTGGTAACACTGGAGTTTTATCAGGGAATTTAGGCACTTCCAAGATTCCTTGAACAAGGCACTGGTCTCCTTGTTTTTGGTTACTTTTCCCCGCTTCCCGGGGATGGGATGCTGCTCACAGCAGAGGGCGCGCCTCCCTTTGTTTTTCAGGCATTTCTCAGCGATTGACTCCATTTCCCTGGACACCTCTTCCAGCAGTTTAGGTATCTCCAGGTCGGGCTCCTGAGCTTCAGATGTTACATATACCCCCGTGATTGTCAAGTCAGGACTCTGAGTGGTAGATGTAGTTGTACATCCAGGCTTTGGAAGAGTTCTCTTCCTAATAAGAAGACAGGTACACTTCTGCTAGTACAAATCTTCTCCACATCCTTATGTTTCCTATTTCTTACAGTAATTTCCACATCCCATAAACTCTGATTTCCATAGTATTCTGAGTCCTTGCCTTCAGTCATTGAAGATTACTTTATGATACCTGTCTTATGTCTCCCATGACCATACCCCATCATGCCTCCTTGTATGCAGTGGGCATTTTCTTTGCCAGTGACCAAGTTTCCCACAGTAATGACACTTTCCCTCCTATTTAATTACAAATCTTCTCTTCTTTTTTTTTTTTTTTTTTATTTTTAAATCTGCTATCTGACCTATCTCTGCCCTCTCTTCAAGGGGGAAATCACTTCCTTCACCCTCTCAGTTGTAAACCTTTGCCATTACTGCCACTAAAAGACTAGCCTCTTGTTGATTTTCCTGTTTCTTTTCCTTTGCAAGTTCAGCTCTATGTGTGCTTCTTCCCAACCATCAAACATAAACATGTAACATATAAACATAACCATAAAACTTGAGGTCTTTTGTTGTTTCCCCCATTGCCAACCAGCCATGTGTTCTTTAAAATATTTCCCTATATCTGG
Organism: Thryothorus ludovicianus; assembly: GCA_013397245.1. Classification (NCBI taxonomy): domain Eukaryota; kingdom Metazoa; phylum Chordata; class Aves; order Passeriformes; family Certhiidae; genus Thryothorus; species Thryothorus ludovicianus. The sequence continues at coordinate 38,624 of VZTB01014401.1, read as the reverse complement.
AGTGACTTGATCAGCAAATAGTCTTGCCACTAGCTCAGTGTTAAAGTTCCGTGTGATCATTCCTCTGTGTTTTGATAAATCCCACTGTGGTCATCTCCAACATCACTAAGGTGTTCCTCTAATCTCTGCCTACATTCCTGTACTTTGGTCCAGTTCACTCCAGATTCTTCACAAGCTCTAATAGCTTCCACTAAATTATACCTCGGTTCAGGGCATCCCCTTCTCTATGCTGGGTACCTTCCCCATACCTGTATGCCAAATTTATGTGCTTTACTCTGATCAAGCCATGCACACCTCTCCTACCATGCTTCTGAGCTGGAACTTGAACCCACTCGAAGCCAGAATATCCAGAATTTATTGGTGGAATTTTAGCACTCATCAGTCAGTGCCTCCTGTTCCCAAAGTTCTCAGGTGATGCCAGCAGCTGGACATTTGGAGACTAGAGCATGCAACATCTAGTGATGAATGCCTAGAGTCCCACTGGGTCCCCAAACTGCTGTGGAAATTACACACAGCAGCCACCACAGCAGGGCTCAACTCCAGGTTTTCACTGAATCAATAAACTGAGAAGAGGTTTTTCTACACAGCCCTTTTTATTACTAACACTACAGCTCAAGCTGGGTCCCTCTAAAGAGGGACCCTGAACAGAGAGATCCCTGGGCAATTATTTCCTTATAATCTAAACTGCCCACCCCTAATGCAACATAACACTGGGGTCTGGGATCTGCTGGGTTTGCATTGGTTTGATTTTCTTGCTCTTTCAGTACTAAATGAACATCTTATCCAGTAAACAGTGCTTCTATATCCTATTTCACATCCTCTTATGGGTGTTTTGGCCAATTCTGTAGTTAGCTATTTGGCATGTTGTAATATGGTTGTTATAATTCACGTGCCACAGTCTATAGGCTTCATGCACTCTAGATATTAATGTTTAAGCTGCTAGTGCTAAATTTCTACTAACTTCTACAACAATGGCAATCCAACACAATGCTGGCACATTCTCCAGTTTATGCTGCTACCAAACAAGTTTGATGAGAAGATGAATTCTGATGATTTGCCAGTTTTGTAGGTATACTAGTTCCCACTAAAATGCAATGTGGCATTACATAAGACTACCATATCTGGGCCATCAAAGCAACAAAAGAAGAAAGCTCTTAGTGTGTTTAGGTGAGAAAGAGAGAAGATAACAGCTTTATATGGCATATTTCATTGAAATGGGCATTGCTAACAAAACAGCTCTTTGTGAGGGCTTCAGAAGAACCTGTCACCATGGAAAAGCTACAGACACCAGAAAGGCACCAGGACCTGCACTGTGTGTGGCTGGGATGCCCCTCAGGCTGCCCAGCCATGCTGGGTGGGCTCGCAGTCCCTGTTTTGGGTCTGCTCCTGATCTGCACTGCAAGCAGTGTCACACAGGAGTCTTTGACCCAGCTGTTTTAGAAATGTTCTATCTCTGTTCCTGTTCTGTGACACAAAATGGTCCATTCTTCCAATTACTTCCAGTCAAAAGTTTAGTGTGACCACCCTGAAGAGCCGTGAACCCAAAATAGATTTTCATGAAGGGAAACACACTATGGGAGGGAAGCTGCCCTCAGCTAGTTCCATGAAGGCAAGTGGGTGCATGCATCCACTTCCTTGCAAACACCACTGCCTTTCTCACTGGCACTTTTTATTTGCTGCTATTTTATTTATTTCTGACAGAGAAGCCAGATTAAAACTGATGCCCTAATAAGCCATCTTGGACCTGCCCTCTTTATATTTGCTTAATGGCTTTGATGGGAATAAAACTAGCATTCTCCAGAGCCATAGAGGAGTTCTAAAATGGCTGTACTAGGAAGAAAGGTCTCATATTTTAACCTCTTCTTGGACTTCCTATAGGACTGTAGCTCCCTCTTGACATTGCCACATTCTTGCATACTCCAATGTTCAATTTGTTTCCCAACTGAGGTGAGAAAATATTTGTTCCTTTCCTTTGCATGCTTCCTAACATTTTTGTGCAATTTCCACAAATACCCCCGTAGATCCACTCCTGGCTAGGCACAAAGATTGTGCCAGACCAATAGGAATGGGATGGGGGAAGTGAAGAAGAGCTCAAGGGCAGGGGCATGGAATCTGTAGGATGGATGCCATGATTTAACCCCAGCTGGCTGCTGAAGGACAAGGTGAATCCAGTTGGTTTGCAGAGGAGGAAGATATGCAGCTGGCTTTATGTATTGCACAGTGAGATTCTTTATATAAACTGGGGGACACTGCCCATGGTGTGGCTGGGCATTGGTCAGAAGGTGGTGAGCAATTGCTATATAACACTGTGTCATCACTACTATGGTTGCTCTGAGCTTATTAACCCCATTACAGTAAAAATTACCCAGGACAAGCACATCAGTGATGGAACAAGGGCTGGTTTCAGCTGGCAATTCTGTTCCATGTAGCCACTCACTCATTCACTCTCTCTCCTGGTAGTATGGGGAGCAGAATCAAGACAGTAGAAGGGAGAAAACCCATGGGACAAAGACAATTTAACAGGTAAAACAAAAGCCACATATGCAAGCAAAACAAAACAAGGAATTCATTCATAGTTTCCCATGGGCAGGCAGGGATTCAGCCATTCCCAAGAGCAGGACTCCATCACACTAACAGTGACTTGGGAAGACAGACACCATCACTTCAAATACCTCCTCCTTTCTCCTTCTTCCCCAGCTTTATATGCTGAGCATGATGCCACACAGCATGGGCGATCCCTTTGGTCAGTTGAGGCCAGTTGTCTGGGCTGTGTCCTCTCCCAACTCCTTGTGCAGACTCCTCTCTGGTAGGGTGGGATGAGAGGCAGCAATGGCCTTGATTCTGTGCAAGTACTGCTCAGCAGAAGCTAAAATATGTCTGAATTATCCACTCTGTTTTCAACACAAATCCGAATCATAGCCTCCTCATATCAGCTACTGTGAAGAGAGTTAACTGAATTCCAGGGAAGACCACGACAGTGGAAAAATGGAGCTTTCCTGGGAAGTGTGCTGAATACTGCAGAACTTCATGCAGTGGGTAGTTTTAATGACAGTAAATTATGGTGAATTCCTACTGAGAGGTGGCAAATTCAGGATAAAGGTACTAGAGCAGAATGCTGGCAGCTTGTATCTCAGTGTAGAGGTTAGTGACAGCTCAAAACCCCACAGCACTCCTGAATGAAGTGCAGTGCCAGGAGAGCCAGTTAAGTGGGAAGATAAAAGCTTAAGCACCTTATATGTTCATCTGTAATATTTGGGTTGTGACTTCTCGGAGTTTTACCACTGGCAGAAATCCAGTGGTTGAGTTCCATCAGGAGCCAGTTTGGTTGGCATTTTGGCCTACTTTGTTCTTTCCTGTTGCTTGCTAGGGAATAACTATGAGAATGAAATACTGCAGCTGAGCAGTGCTTTGGAAGCTGAGGGTTTCCCACTAACCTAGGGCCAATANACTCCCCCTTCCTTCCTCCCTCCCTCCCTCCCTCATTCCCCTTTTCTCTGCCTTTCACCCCACACATTGAGGAGGCATAGGTTTTGCCAGAAGGCTTCACAGGGCACTAATGCCAGGAATATTAGCAATGAAAGCTGGAGCATGGCTGCTGCTTCTCTGGAAGTTGGTAAGTGTTACAGCTAAATCCGGCAACTGGGACTCAGGGGTATTATGAGGATAGGCACAACAAAGATGCAGTAAGTGGATTATCTGGAAAGTCCGCACTCCCCTTTTCCCCCTCTGAGTTTCTCATCTTTGTTTAAATTAACTATTTTATGCCTTAATGTTAAGCATTACCTAAAAATGATGCAATAGCACTGCCTTTAGAAAAACATTTGTGAATTATGTTCACTGCTTGTCAGTCAAAGTTCTCTAAACTGTATCTGTTTTGATAGTTGACCTTGCAAACTCAGGAAGACAGAAGTAAGTCACAAAGATTCCTGTGGGTTAAACTATTTTCCAAGCTGATTATGAAGCTTAGAGCTCAAATGGTCTTTGCACAGAAACTCACAAAATACCTTTTCCTTTTCAAGAGTTATCACCACCTAATTCATTTTACCTCTAATTTTGCATTAGAGGTATTGCTTACTCCTCTGCTGCTCAGAAATTGCTCAGGAAGTGTGATATTATGGTCCTCCCCACAAGTCTGCTCCAATATACAGCAGCCATCTGTTCACCATGGCTGGGCTTTTTTAACAGATGTTGTTTGAATGTTTAAAAGAGGCTTTCCTTGACATTTTATTTGTTATGATTGCAATCATGCTGCCAGTGATAGGAAAAATTCACATTAGACACCATTGCCTGACTGCTACCAGTGCAAGATTTGTCCAAGAAATAGTTGTAAGACCATGAATGTAATAAATCATAAATTACAACCAGAGAATGTCCTGACTGTGGAGGGGACCCACAAGGATCATAGACTCCAGCTTGTGGCCCTGCACTGGGCAGCCCCAAGAATCCCACCATGTGCCTGAGAGTGGTGCCCAAACACTTCCTGAACTCTGTCAGGCTTGGTGCTGTGAGCACTTCCCTGGGGAGCCTGTTCCAGTGCCCAAACACCCTCTGGGTGAAAAACCTTTTCCTGATATCTAAACTAATCCTCCCCTGACACAATATCAGGCCATTCCCTCAGGTCCTGTCACTGGTCACCAATATTATGCACAGAGGCTTGTACTGGCTTCCAGACAGTTTTTATCAGCTTTCATTTACGATTTTTAATTAACCACCATTCCCTGATTTACTTTGTCCATTGCGTCATTTAAAGGGGCAACATTGTCTGGGTTTAGATGAACATTTCAGAAGGTAGAGGATGAAAATTCTTTTGCATTGAATCCTAATAGATGTCACGACAAAAATAAAAGGGACTTTGAAAATTGTACTTACTGGCTGAACTGATTTACACTTACCACTGGTGGCTGGAGCAGACGCCTGTTGACACCCTTGACAGAGAACTAGAGGAGTGATGGGAAAGGGCAACTGAAATGATCAAGATCATCTGAAGATCATCTTATGGGGAGCAAAGAGGCAGTCTGGGGTTCTGCTGAGGAGGTGGCTGGCAAAGAACATGCTGGAGGTTTACAAAGCTTAGGCAACAACGGCCAAGTGGAAGAGCGACTGAAATATTGCATCAGCAAACACCAGCATGGGGGACACTGGAAGAAACTAGTTGGAGATTGGTTAAAAAGAGACACTCTTTAGGCTGATGGCAGTGAACTTCTGTTGCTGGCAGCTACATAAAGCTGGGGGAGTCAAATGCTATCAGCAGGTTGACTAAGGAATTAGATGGACAATAGATCCATGGGTGGATACCAGAAGGGCTGGGCTAGGACATACCCCTGAAGATCCCTATTGCAATAGCACTAGATAGATACAGCAGACAAAGGGAGCAATGGGGTTTGGGAGGTGGCAAGGCTCATGTGCTTTCTTCTATTAGCCCAGTGAATGCACCAGTGTGTGCTCATACCCACTGACTTCAGCCCACTTCTCATTGAGATGTTTCTTTGCTTCAAAAAATTACATTTTTTCCATGAATAGGCTTCTTGGCAGCAGCATAAGTAACAACTGCTGGAAGAACAATTTGACTTTTCTGCTTCTGTATCAGAAATGTCCAGCCCAAATCCATCTTGCTCAGGCAAGGTAATTTCCACTTGGTCCAAATCATTCCAGATGACATCTTTCAGGCAACAGGAATTGGCAGTGGGGTCAGTCTGGCTACACAGTTCTGTGACACTCACTTCAATGCTGCCCATGGTAAAAAATGGGAAGTCTGCAATAAATGAAGAGGAGTGTGAAGCCTCTTTTGTAAGGCCTTTGGTGCTGGACTCTGCCCCTCTGCTTGTTGAGCTGAAATAATTGTCATGGACATTTCAGGCACAGAGGGCAGGGAGTGCAGAGTCAGAGCAATTTAGCCCAGCCTAGCAGGGATGGGGCTGTGCCCATCTTTGCTATGGATAAAGCCAGGCCACCTCTCACAGCTGCAACAGGGGAGGCATGCCCACGGTGAGCAGCCTTGCTGCTCAGTAAGGGGGGGCATTTTAAAGCTTTTTGGGTTTTCCACCATGACTCTGTCAATCTGTATGAAGTAAAGATCAGTAAAAATACCACTATGCGTTTTCATATTTATCTTTCCTTCACTGATTTCCATCTTTTTTCCTTTTCATTTTCCCTCTATAGCTATCAGTCTGACAAACCCAGAGCTGTTTTGTATTCTCCATCTAACATGTCAGGCACCAGGTAATAAAGATCTGTAAACCAGATGCAGAGGCTGTGCAAGCATAATGAAAGGAATAATGCCATTCTGTAGAGCTTTTATTCTCGTTCCTCGTGAAAGCGCTGCGCTTCGTGACAAAAATCTGCCACCTCAACCTTTTCAAACATGGCCTGCTCTAGAGAGTTATTGCCTTGGTCAGGTGAGGATGTAAGATTGATGACATTGATTCTATTACCAGTATTTATTTTCTAAGCTTTTCCATTTACAGGTCATTTACCTTTTTAAACTACTATAGCGAATGGAAGGGCCATGTTCAGTGCCACATCCACAGTTGTACTTGGGCTCCCCTTGTCCCCAGTGTGACACACACCCCTGCCCAGAGTTTTGCATTATTCTTTCAGATGTGCAGTGCTCTGCATTTTACTACAATTTTCTAATGCAGAAGAGAAAAATGTACTAACAAATGTTTTTGTAGGCTCCTAAAGCCTACTTTGAATTGATTGAGCAGATTTTTTAAAGATCAATACAAGGACCTTTAGTGGTCTTCTCCAATTCTGACAAAGGATTAACAGAGACCAACACCAGACTGAGACTTTGTGTGTTGTTATGTTGATTTTTTTTTCCCAGCTGAGCTTTATATCTCGAAACAGCAGTGTTTCTAATGCAAATGCTACAGCCCTTCTCTGTAGCAACTTAGAGGAGCAATGCTATGATTTTAATAAAGCTGTCAGATTAAGTGACTGCATGGTTACACCATGATATTAATACATGTTCTTAACTGTCAATTAGTTAACTGGCTAATAAAAAGAGCCAAGCTTATAGGATTTTACTAATGAATATAATGCTTTGTTTCTGGGCAAAACATATGCTTTGGATATATAATTAGAAAAAAGCCCCCCTCTCTCTCCCCCATCGAGAGAGCATGTGCAGCTGAATAAAGGAGCTCATTATACCTGTGAGGGGTCAAAGTCTGTGGATCTGTAGCTTATGGTATTATGACAGATTACAAAATCACTCTATTATGTTAGTCAATCTGTTTCCAAGCACAAACTGGCAAGGAGCAGGGCACTAGAACCTCCCGAGCAGGGCACCCTTTGGCTGTTCCCGGCAGTCTCATGATGGGTCAGCTGGCAGTGACACCACCTCTGACAGCTCACATGTCAGACCTTCCCTGCCTGACTTCTGCCTTTGTTACCGCAGAGCCTCTTCACAGACAATCAATCCCTGCTTCAGGCTGCAAAGAGCTCCCGGTAAGAGCTGAGACAAATTTGAAATCCATGTGCAGCCATCGCTTGTACTATTGAAAGGGAAAAGCACACCATTTATGCTCCAGCTGACCTCTCTCAGGCTCTCACCTTAAAAAAATTGTAAATAAAAGTTTTAGAGAGAAGAACAGCCAAATAGCAACAGCTGGGAGTGAAAGCATTGGGTTCAGCTTTGCTGCATGCATCAGTTTAAAAGGAAAAAGGTAATTCATATATGGGATAAAGAGATTTCAGATGTGATAGAGATCCTAAGAAATGCTTGACTTTCCTAATCTTTCAGGGAAATTACTCTGCTGGAAAGTCTTATTCAGTCAACTCAGCATAAAATTCCTCAGTACCAAAGGGAAAGAAAATCCTCTTGTATTTGAGAAACGCAGCAGTAGTCAGCACTCTAGGCACATACATTTCTGACAGAGCACAACTTTCTGAGGTTCTGTTGAAGAGAGGTGGTTCCACCACTGCCTTGAGCTGGTTATTTTGCCCTCTCGCCAGTCTGGCAGTTGTGCCAGGACCAGGAGAGTCCAAGGCTGCCAGAGTGGCACAGAAAGACTGGGGAGTAAATAGAACCAGCATGCTGGCTTAGGCAGTCCTTAAGGACTAGAACTAACAAAGCCACATTTGTGCCCCATGATCAATTGATTGTGGTGCCCAGGAAGATGCAGTCTGGCTGCAGCTTCCCCTGAAGCTGGGGCTTCTACAGGCTCTGTCCTGTGGAATTTTGTCATGGCTCACCAATGGTGAAGTCAGGCTGCCACCTCTTTGAGGGATAATTTCTGGGTTATTTCTTTCCTCTACTCAGGAGCCCTTACCATGAAACTTGTAGGAACCCCTGTCTCTTTGTGTGTTCTCCCTCAAGTCCAGTTTGATTAAGATTTGCCAAGAGATTACAAATGTAAGAGGTCATAATCTGCATTCGAACCCCTTAAAACACAAGCTTGCTTTCTCCAGGAGGCCAAGCTGAGAATGTGCTTGCTCTGTTATTCATTGAGAGTTTTTCTTCATGAAATATCATGTAGAAAACACAATTTTAACCACCTCTTGTTTACCATCGCCATTTGAGTGACACTCAGCAGCAATAGCAGCAGCTTCTTGCATGGTTAATAAGGGATCAAGCTTAGGGCTGGTCCCAGAATGAAGGAATGTCCAATGCTCGCCCGGGATTGAGGTTAACCAGCACTTAAGGAGCTGTTTGGTTCTCCCTGAAGCAGACAGAGGGCTCCCATCTCCTGCACAGTGGACTGCTCAGACCTCCAGGAATCCCAGCAGGAGCTTTGACACCAAACCCACAGAACATCCTTCCTGGAGATGCCTGTGCTTGGAGCCAGGTGCCAGAGGAAATACAGTGCAGAGAGCCTCAGAAGCAGGAGGAGCCACAGCCCCTGCAGGACAAAGACTGGCCAAGAAGAGATTTTTGTAGGATTATATTGTACACCATCCTGCCCCAGCAAGGAGCTAGGCATGGGATCTGACACCCAGAAGTCCTTTCTCAGCACATTCCTAGAGCTGCTGGGTTCACTTTCAGAGGTATCCCTGCAAAAACAGGTAACTGAGAAGCTCAGCATAGACTCACCTTGGGGCAACTGTGTCTGGATGCTCCTGCAGGAGCAGGGGGATCAGACCAGAGGTTCCTTCTACCTTCAGGCATTCTGTGATATTTTGAGGAGGACCAGTATGTATTTGACAGGTATAACACTACTGAGATGTGTATTTATTCCACAGCCTGCATGAAGTAAGGGCCGTGATTCTGGAATCAAACAATCACTGGAGTGATGACAGACAAATCTTCAAAGCCACCTTGGGTGCTCACAAGAGAAGGGCTGCACATGGACATGGCTGAAAAGCTGCAAGGAAGCACTGGAGGGAAGAACTGAGGATTTATGTGAAAAGCAAGCAGAGGAAGGTGCTTACAGGACCCAATGAGGAATTCCTCCCACCCTGCAGATTCCAGGAACTGTGTCAGCTGTCCTGCCCTGAGTGGAACACTGCTGAGGCACCCAATCCTGAGTGAAGCACGCAACTCTAGGAGCTCCTGCTTGTTCTCCATGTGCCTGCCTGTTCCAGCAGTGATTTCCTTGGCATTGCAGCTGCCTGGGATCCCCAGCAGTTCCTGCTCAGTGAGCCCCTGACCTGGGAGACTGTGGCCACAATAAATCATTTTGGGTGTTCTGGGGCCTGTAACATCAATGTTAACTTCTCTCATCAACTTTTTGCTGCACCCTTCCTTGGCTTGCTTGGTGTTTACCAAGTGATCATGCCATTGCCTGTTCGTGGTAATAAACTTCACTGCAGTTGCAAAGTACTCTCATAATTTTAATTTTTCATTTTCAGTACCACTCCAAACTAGCAGGAAAAGCTCTGAAGGGTGAAATATTAAAGGAGGAAACCTGTTTCTTTCTCCTTGAACCATCAGCTCAGGTAAAGAGATGGAAAATTTCCCATAACTGAGTTTTGCTGTTATTATAACAAAAACAGAAGGGAACTTCTCCTTTACTGGGGACTATCCTTCCTGGCAAAAACCAGGAAATCAAAATTGATGTATTTGAAACAATATGTCATTTTCAATAAAAACTCCCAAGTTTTCAGAAAAAATAATGTGGTTTATTATTCATCACCTGAAAAACAGACAGAAAGATAGACAGTCTGTCAGTCTCTTTCTCCTGGAGATGATACCTGCTGTACTTCAGGAGCTAGTGTCTCAAATATATGCACAGATTTTCATACACATTTTCCCATTTCAGTGCAGAACATACAGTGTTTGCAGTCCTACAAACACCCTGTTAATCCCTGGAGGCTGCATCCAGGCATGGCAGGAGTCAGATCATGTCCTTGGAGACTGACAGAGTGACATTAGTTTACACCGGGCAATGCTCTGATGTACTGGCTAGCAGCCAAGGAGTTCATGACTTTTATATGTTTCAACAAAAGGCGTTGAAAAGAGCTTTTGATATGGTTATTTGGTGAAAGAGATCAAACGTTTCCCCTTTGCATTAATCCGTTTCATGTTTTCAGTATATAAACTAATTTTTAGAAATCTCACCTTGCAGGTGTTTGAGCACATGGTTTGACAAACAGTCATTTGGGGTACATGTGCTACTGGGGGAGCTGCAGAAGAGAAACAGCAAAGGTTTAAAAAAACCCAGCGGGCGTATAGAGGGTGAACAAAACCTGCTGAGTCTTAGCCACGGTGCCAGAGCTGGCAGGCACGGTGGAGACAGGCTCCTGGACCAGACATGACCCACCACAGCAGCTCTGGTGATCTTCAACGGGCACTGCTCGTGGGCAGCTGTCCCCCCAAAGCCTGGAAACTGCAGGTGCCTGGGGTCTGTGTTCCAGCAGCAATGCAGAATTGCATGGAAGAGCCCCCGCTGTGCTGCTGCCCTGTGCCAGCTGCTCCCCCTGGTCACAGCCCGGGTTTGCCACCAGGGGCAGGGAGCCGGCAAAGGGGGGCTTGCCCAAGGCTCAGGGGGGCTGAGCTCATTTACACACCACCCTGCACTTGGTTTCTGACCTCTGCAGCCCCTTGGTGAGCCCTGGCCCACACGTGTTTGTATGAGCCTGGCTATTGTATGCCAGCCAGGCTTTACTGTTCTTCTTAAAAGCTGTCCCCAAAATGAGATTTACTTCTAAGAAGTAACAAAGCCCAGGCAGGCAGTCATACCTTCTTCATCATTCCTGGGGTTTTGATTTCTTTTTAAATGACCTCTAAAATATTTTCCTATTAAAGCAAGGTCTATTTTTAAGATACCAATGTCATTTAATTAGTCATTTTGCACAAGAGGCACATCTGACAGGAATTTATGCTCTTTCTATCCCCTTTTAGCAGATACATATTTTTTTTTAACAGTGAGTAAGATGGGGTCTCTTAGTCTCCCAATCACTACTTTTTTTCCCTTTTACCTCATTTCCCCTCTAAGATGCTGGAAGTGAGAACAGCAGAGTCTGAGCACCCCCATTTCACAGATTGTCTGACTCGTGACACAGGGGCTAAGAAAAAATGCACTCTGAAATCAGGGAGGTGGACTTGAAAGGAAAAAAAGAAAAAGAAAAAAAGAAAAAGAAAAGAAAAAGAAAAACAAAAACAAAAACAAAACCAAAAACAATTTGAGTCACCTTCATTTCTTCTATATCTGTCCATGTTCTGTCTTATGCTTATTGTCCCATCAGAATGAGTTTCCAGTGTAAAAATATGAGAGTTTCCTAATGTCAGACCATGAAGATAACTCACAGCTTGATTTCTGCCCCAATCACATAAAGGATGGTGCTGTTCTTTAGCTGAGCTATCACAGCTGTGTGAGCATAAATTTCCAGGGCACAAAAAATGCAGATCTTGAATCAAAACATTCAGAAATAGAAACCAGAACAGGGAAGAAAACACGAGTTTGCCCAGTTTAGGTGCCCTCAAGATCTTGTGGTTGATTCAGCAGAGTTAGCCCAAGCGCAGAGCACACGGGTCACCTCTGGCATCCTCAGGCTGAGAGGCCGTGTATCCACATCCCTGTGATGTGTCCTTTTTGCTTACAGAATTCTAGACATGGCAGCAACAAAAACATTTGAGAAGGTGAGGGACCAGGCAGAGCACATCTGTGTATGCTTTGCTTTGCTTTTTCCTTGAGGTTGCCTACCTGTATGTGAGATTGCTAAGGTGTGCCCTGCAGGGCAGCCATCCCAGCTGGGGATAAATCCCTAAGCCCGAGGGGGAAGCCTGGTCCCTGTCTCAGAGCTGTGGTGCCTCTGCATTCTTGTCAGAAAGCACAGGACATGTGGTTTTTACTTCTGACCTCTTACTACAGAGAGTTGCTTTCACTTGGACAGAAGTAGGTATCTGTATGGGTAAGAGGCAGAAATCTGCCCCTGTTATCAGTCACTGGGGATGAGCTTGTGCACACAATCTCCTCAGCAAAGTGAGAGAGAAGCCCTTTTTAGAAATTAGGCATGGTGGGCCCCTTCACGTACTCGATTTTTGGAGTGGTTCCTCACTACACAACCATTTGTGAGACAGTCACATGCCCCCTATCTAGGCTGGCACACACACAGCTGCTGGGCCAAAGCAGCCTCTGCTACACAACTCGTGGAGGATGCAGGTAAATATCACAGATAAAAACAGGCGAGCTTGCTTTGACCATGCCAGCCAAGAGGCAAGCTAAAAGCCAATGAAATTGTTCCAGGAAAAGGAAAGAAAAGAAAAGCTTAATCTTAGTAAAAATATAGTCCCTGAGCACTGGCAGGGTCAGGGTCAGGTTGGGTTACACGTTGTATAAGTCCCCATTATACAAGCCAAGGCAGGGCAGAGGCTTTCCCAGGACTATTCAATCCTCCTTTCTCCTGCTCAGTTTCACTGTTGCTCCCTCATTCCTTCCTTCTCACTATCCCTTCTCCTGATTCTTGCTTGGACATCAACAGGTCAGTCCAAGTGCTTCCATCGCCGTGAATTAGAAGATCACACAAATCACTTTCTCTTTGAATAAAATATGACTGTGGGAGCTTATGAGTGGGCCTAAAGTTGCTCGTGTGAGTGGCTGCAGTAAAGGCAGCTGCTTATCTGTGTAGCAGAAAAAATAAGCATATTATGCAGTAGGAACTGAGCCTGCTGTAACACAGAGTGACCAGAGCCCAGGGGCTAAATGCAAGCATTGTTAAGATCTATGCAGTTTGGACAGCAACAGCAAATAGTGCCCAGGGGGTTCCAGATAATTAAGAAAAAACACACAAATATTGCACAGAAACATGACTGTTACTTTTAATTCATTTTAAACCAGCTGCTGAGGACTGTGTTTCCCCTTAAAGCATGCATGTTCCTCTCAGGGCACACCATCCTATTCACCTTCAGGTTCTGTTCTTCCATGAAAAAGTGTCATATCAGTGGCAAATTAATATCTTAGCCAACAATCACAAGCCCTTTTTTGCATCCCAACACTTACCCTTCAGGCAGATGTTCTGAAAGCATTTTCAGGGTTGTTTGGTTGGTTGGTGTGTTTAAATGGAGCAATGCAAAATAAGGCTGCTTCCCCTTAGAGATTTCCAGAGTGCATTTGCTCCTCCAGAAACAGCTTCCCTTAATCTCTCAACTCTCTTGTTACCAGATCATTTTTGATTCTGTGTTCTGATCACCTGGACAAAAGCAGCATTCACCAGAAATAACAAGAACTTTCCAGAGCATGAACCACCACCTGCATTTGAAAATGTGCTCCAGCACAATGCAAATACACAATATTTTTTTAGAATTTCTACGCGTTTAGGTAATTACTCTCAACTCAGCACACATCTGCAATACTTTGAAACACATTTCTCTGGGCTTGATATTCTAAGTTTGACTCCAAGACCCCAAAAAGATGATGAAACATGTCAGCAGCTCATCATAATCTTCCAAAGGAAAAGAAATATAACATTGTACTGCAAACAGAAAATTCACTGCCATTTTGAGAACTACAGAGAATATACAGATGCCCCAAATTTCTTCTTAACCAACAAGAAGGGAAGGTAATTATCTAAAACAGCATTTTCACGACAGAGGGAAAGAACAAAACAGTAATCAAACCCCATTGAAAACCCAGTTGAAGTTTGCCATTATACCAGGAAGAGAACACACGGTTTTACGTGGAAACTGGAAAGCTTAAACTTTTTAGACCTGCCCAGTATTATGCAAAAGAACAGACTTTTTATTGTACATTACACAATACTTGACAGGTGTAAATAGCTGCACTCTTACTTCCCTGTCTCCTTCTACAGACCCCTTTGAAAACCTTCTGTCTTTACCACATCTATCTTGGGACTCTTCCTTGCATGGCCAAGATGCTTGCTCCTTGCAGTCTGTTTTTTGATGCAGCAAAGTAAATTGCTATTCTTTGAAATGCTTGAAAAAAGTTTTTTGAACCAAATCCAAAGGAAGATTCTGATTGCCAGTGGCTGTTCTCTGTGTCTTAACCTAGATCAGTTTGACATAAGCCTTTTATTTCATGGTTAACCCCGGAAAAATCCTGAAGGGAGTATAAATTTGCACATTAATCCTGCTCACTGGTTTGGTTCCACTTAGGTTTGGATGAAGGAGGTGCCACGTTGCAACTCTCCAACCCATATTTACCATTTCAAATGCTATAACCAAACACCATTTGGGAAGCTCTCTGTGACTCTCACACAAACTCGTTGTTGTAGAGGAGAGAAAGTCACACCACTCTAAGTGCTGAGCATTACAATGAAATATAAAGCAGCATTAAAGTTGCTCCGTGCTTAATACGGCGGTTTAAGCAGCTAATCTTGTTTCGGTTGAATGGCATGTTCATTACAGCAAATAAATCAGTAACGTGTAGGATTATTGAAGAGGAAAGACACATTAAACCAGTTTAGGGCATCATATTGATTTTTCAATTTATTTTTTTTTAGTGTCCGATTTAGCTTGGCGTTTTTCAACAGTCAGTTCTAATAAACGCTTGTACGGCACAGATTAAGCAGGTGGGAACACTGCCCAGAAAGAGTATTATGAATAACTTAATGCACTGGTTTAATTGCAGCAATCCATGATACTTACTGTGCTGGCACCAGAGGAGAATTTTCAGTATTAAAAGTTAAAAATTCAATTGAGCTACTAGCAAGTATCTTTCTTCTAATAAGTATTTGGAAAAAAAACACATTATTTTCTCCTCAGATGGGAGCAGAGGAAGATTAGAACTCATGTAACTATTTAAATTATTTCTGTCACAACTAAATAAGATATTATTTTTAAAAAATCAGTATTTACTTGACACAACTTTGCGTCTCTGACATGGCAAAACATTGCAGCAGTGTCCCCACTGTCTTTGTGTTCACTCAGCCCTATCCTGCTCAATCCCCTTTGCAAACAGGACGCACACAAGTGAAAAACCCAAACCTAGCTCATATTTCAAGCAATAGGGGCCTTTCAAAGCTGTACTCTAGAGTATCCCCATATTCCTTCCTCACAGCACCAGTTCCCTGGCACTGTCCTTGCCACAGTTCAGAGCAGATGCTGGAGAAAACCAGTTTGGAGCAGCACCAACTTTCCAGCAGAGCAAAGCATTGAAGCTGCTGCCACCACAGAAGACACTGGTCTGACAGCTCCCTAAGCTCACACCCACTCCTGGGCACAGACCATGCCAGGAACCCTCTGAAAGGCCAGCAAAGGTGCTGGTAAACACTTCCAAGGGCAGGTGTTTGATACAGATACCACACAGCTCATTGTGGTCACTGATCACATCACCCGTTTTCTTTCTTTCCACGTTATTTTTGTCTTAAATTAGATTAGGATCTCCAAGATAACAACTGCACTTCAACTCTCAGCACAGCACAAGGTTATTCTTGCACATAAATCACCCTGGCTGCCTCCAGCAAGTAGCAACAGGCACCCATCACAATGCTGGGGGAAGCAATACTCCAGAAAAGTTGCAGAATTTACTGACTGTGCTCTTCCAATATAACTTTTTTACTCTGGCAAAAATACGGAATGTGCATCTTGTACAAACTTAATGAAGGTCACGATGAAAATGCTGACATCAGTCCCAGAGGGAAAATTCACAATGAAATATGAACAAAAATTGATAAGTTACCCCTACATTCTGATTAGGAGTACAGTGATTTTGCTAATCACACAGCTTCTCATTCCAGAGGAACTCTATATTCAGGGCATGAAAACTGAGGTAGAAATTAGCAGAAATACAAGATTTGATGGCACTTGATTAACTGGACAGAAAGCACCAGAAACAAAACATTAGGAAACTGAAGCCATTTCATGATTATAGCAGTTATTTAATGAAGATGCAAAAAGCAGCCATTACACAAAAAAATGCCTGTGTTCATTTTTTTTTAAAGGAGTCCCTTGTTTAGCACTAAACAAAAGTTCTCACTCAGCTCAAAAAAACAGGAGCTTTAAAGAACCTTTGAACTAGGACTATTTCAACACCATCACACAATCCAGGTACCCTCCAAGAAGAAAGCAGTTGTTTTAAACTCAGAAGCAAGGCCCTGCTGTCATCCTACTGCTCACTCCCAGGTCTGTGTGCAGGCACCCAGGACAGACCCGTGTAGGGCTCACCCAGCAGTCCCCAGCCTTGCTTCCACCAAGAAGCCAGAGCATCCCCATTCCAGCTCAGCTGCCATCGAGGTCTCATCCATACCCTCTTTTCTCAGCATCTCTCAACCACCTGTGCCCTTTAGCAGCCTGCCCTGTGTGCGCTTACACACCCCCATTTCTGAACCTCTGCTCCACCCATCAATTTAACCCTCTGCCCTTCCCACTTGCCCTTCTCCTGTGCAGATTCCCTTTCAGGTTTCCCTCCCAAGCAGGCACACAACCAGAACCCTACCGACATTGCAATGCCCCCCCATCCCCTTCCTGGGACACGCCGAGACTCCAATTTGCCTTTGCCAATGGCAGCGCTGGAGAACACAGCTCCTGGCACCGGAGAGACACCGACTCTCTCCTCTCCACGGTGAGGCACTGCCAGCAGCGATCCAACCAGATTCTGAACACAAACCCAGAACAGGAGGAGTATGAAACTACTAGAGATGAAGCTATCAAGTAACAACACTGTTCACCGTTTACACAATCTTTATTAGAGCTGACTTTGCACGTTTGAGAGTTTCCTAATAAGAATAAATATGAATCAAAGTGCTACCCCCCATAGTAAGAAATCTTTATTTTCACCAAAAAAAAAAATACAATCAGTATTTCAAAGTTTATGCTTTTTAGTACATATAATACCAAAAAGGCAAAAAAATAAACAAAGATGAAAGACTAGCAGCAGAAAGAATTCTATTTTTCTTTTGACAGTCTGTTTGCTTCCACATTTCTCTAGCAAATAGAGTATAAAGAGAATTTAATCAATTTATATATGAAATTTCCTACCAAAAATATAACACTGTGTAGAGAAAGTTTACAGTAGAAAGTTGGGGGAGGGGAAGAAAAAAAAAAGGAGAAAATAGATTTAATATTAAAAATCTCAAGTGTAAACTTTGCTGCTGCTTTAAAATCAAAACCAACAAAAGTCACATGAGTATTTCCGTTTGGCTTAGAAGCCAGGAAAATAAGAAAAGCTGATTTTTTTTTTTAAAGTGCTTAACCACCATATCCAAAAGTAATGACTTTCAGACCTACTTAACATGAATGTGCTCAAAAAGCCACTGCTTACAGTATAAAAGCTGTCATTCTGAAATGCTGCACATACAAACTGGCTTTATCTGCACGAATGAAAGATTCCTTTGAACAGCTCTCAATCATATGATGTCCCAAATCAATGTAATGCTATTAGAGCAGGCAGCTGAATAAGTACCAGAAAGTTGAAGTTTAAGAATAATAGATATAAAAAAATTTTTTTTTTTCTTAAAAGGCAGCATGCCTCTCCCAGATGAATGAAATAAGCAATAAGCAATAGAAATAGTTTTATATCACTGTTGTAAACCACCTAAAACAAAGTGACTGCTGATCTAGTAATTCACGTGTTAAACAGAGGAAGATACTTCTTTCTGATGAAACACAAAAAGGCAATCATGTGGGTGGGACCAGTTGCTAACACAGTATTTTACTCATAATTAAACACACTGTTTAATAAACTTGACTTCAAAACCAACAGCCTGTCCTAACAGAAGAAAAATAAAATAACAAATAAAAATAAAATTATTAATAAAACCAATGATTTGAAGAGCTTCAGGACTGTTTTTGTTACAGTGTTATATATTTATTTGAGCCTTAGTGCAAAGGAAAAATTCAACATTATAGGCTCCAAAGCAAATCAAATACAAGTATTTCATGGGACATTTTGACAGACATCAGACACAGATCCAAGAGAAATTTTTTTTAGCTGTAATTTTTTTTATCTCAAGGTTAGAAAAATACATTTAAAAATTGGAGCAAAGACTCTGGCATCCATTAACCTCAGGTACAGCTACAAATAATTTAAACCCCACCACTCTCCCAAATAAGAAATATAATAAACAAACTGAACTGCCACTATAGCTGCAGCCATTAAATTCTGCCCACAGCCAGACAGCAGCACCATCCATCCCTGCAGTTATTGCACAAATTTCTCCATCAGCTTTGGAGTTCTGCAAGTTTGAATGTGTTTACATCCATCTATTTCACAGGAATAATATTTTTAAACTATTTCTTGAAAGTCACCAATTCCCAACACAGCATATTCATGTTCTTCAGAACAGTTTTTAAGTAAGAGAACCCGCTGGTTCTCTTACTGCTGAAACACATTATCTGGAAAACACAACTTTTACCCTACAAAGTTCCTGTAAACACTTCTGTATTAAGCCACAGCAAGCTCTAGACCACAAAATTCAGCATCTCCAGTGACTTGACTTTACCTCACTTCTGCTCTACAAAACCATAAAAGAACACCAAAATGTTAGAATTAAAAATTAAAGGAAATGGCATAATAAATAGAGAATGAAACCTTGTTACCCAAGCAGGTATGTAAAATTAGCTTCTGAAAATGTAAGATTTAAAAAGCAATTATTTTAGTGGTTAAAGTGTGCAAAAGACTAAATATGCCACCAGTTTCAGAGAAAACAGAATACTGTAGCCATCAATAATTACTATTCAAGTCTAGCACTGGCAGTTGCACTGCTTTGGTTGCCATTTTAGACACTATATATTACCACTTTCTTTGCATATTTCATGCCTCTTTTTTAACAGATGCCAGCAGCATGACTTTTCAGTAGTACAGGGAAGATGGGAACTTTTTTAAAGGGTTCTTTCCGTATCAAGTCTGAATATTATGTGAAATTAAAAATAATGTTCTAAGCAGAAACATATTTGAAATTTTGTCTATCAAAATCACCTCAGAAAGATTCAAAATCTCAGGTTTTTGTGAAACAAATACATGAAAATACCATGCAAGGAAAGTGTAGCTATTCTACTGACGTGAAGTACAAAAGCTTAGAAACAGAAAAACACCAGCTTCAGCCCGAGACTGAAAAAAAACACCACAGATTTTTCAAAACCAGAGTCCATACAGTGTCACACAGCCCTGCCTTGTCATGTTTGTTAATATCCTCGCTTAGAAGTCAGACAGCATTTTGTTTAACTTGTGTTGCTCTGTATCATTACACTAAACCATAATTAACTCCTCTTTTGTGCCGGCCTCATTCCAACACAATTGTATCCACTGTATACCAGCAGCAGTTCTCAGGTTTTGTTTTGCAGCTCAGCTGTATTTTTCTTGGATGTTCACAAGATTGGCATTTGACTGGATGCGTTTGGCTAGAAAGGGAAAAATTATATGAAAATTAAACACAAAGAATTCCACAAAACCAGTCTCTCCACTCCCTCTATTTATCCGACAGACTTGCAAACAGCTTTCTGTTCACGTCCAGAAACTTTAATGAAAAGATATGGCTGAAGCTCTTTACTACCCTTCTTCAGGGGGACAGCAGCAGACTAATAGTTGCTATTAGCGCCGTCAGCACAGCTGCAGGCAGATCTGGCTGGGCCTCCCCTCCCACAAGAGCCAAGCAAATCCCTGGCACCTCCCAGCTCCAGCAGTGAAATGCCAACACCACCACTTACGCAAAATGAGAATCCGTTTCTTCTGCTTTGAGTGAAGGAAGCTGCTAAGATAAAAGACAATAGGTAGGAAGAGAATAAAGGATGAAACTGCAATCACTGGGACTGTATCACTGCAGGGAAGAGAACAGTTGAAAGTCCTGCTCCAAAGCTTCCGAGTGATGTTCATCTAAAAGGAAAACAGAAGCAAACTATGAAAGCAAGCATATGCATTTTTTCTATGCAGCATGGCATGGCAAACACTCAAGCCTCAAGACATGCAAGTGTTCAAGTATCACCTCAGAAAACTGCACTTGAACAGATCTCCCCCCAAAACCAAGCAAATACCTGGAAACGTTGAAACAATCTGTTTAAATGGAGCCAGGATTTCACATCAAAACTTTTATAAAGCTTCAAAAACATAACTATACTCAGATACATGTAGATAGATACTGCTGCATGCCTGCTTCACAGAGAACTCACTTCTGCAGGGACAGGGCTAATCCCATAGTTTTGAGGAGCACTCCTTCAGCCCAGCCAGTTAAACTCCACAATATACTAAAGCTTTTTCCAAACATACGTTGTCAATGCTGAGGATCCCTAGAAACAGCTGCCGTAATAAGGAATCAATTAATACACCAGCTAGAACAATAGCAGTAAAGCCTCACATTAAAAGCCAGAAGATTAAGAGATTTATTTTTTTTAAATCCATCTCCTTCACAGTAACAAGAAATGGAAGTGCACCCACTCAAACTGGAATGCACTCAGGAGATCAGGAGCTTCAGTCACACTCCTGCAGCACTGCCCGAGGACAGGAGCTCGCAAGACAGCCCCACCAAGGGACACCAGCCTGCCAAAGGCACTGCTGGCCCTCCTGCCCAGAGGAAAAAGCAATCCTAGTGAGAAAAGCACAAATGGCTCAGATTAATCAAGTGCATTAACAAACACTTACTGCATCTTCCACGTCGATACACAAGTGTGCGGAGTGTGCGGATTCGCCACCTTGCCTGTTCATCCTCTGCAGGTGGTTATACAGGTCATTCAACTTTGTGTAGGTTTCGTTGCAGTTTTTACACACTTCTGTGTAGTTATTTGGTGACAGATCAATGGCTTGCCCCTGGGGTTATAAAACTCTGAATGAATGACAGTTTAAGGTGTTAAAAAAAAAAATTGGTTTGATTTGTTACTGATGAGCTACATTGACAGGGACAGACTGTGCCATACCAAGCAATCTATTCCTTCAGCATTCCATGAATGCAATACAGGACACTTGAAAACAAAACTACAATCTCTGAAGATATTTCAACCCAGTAATGGCTGTACCACCTACCCACTGGGTTAAGTTCTAGTTTAAACTTGAAGTTTACAATAGGCCAGTCCACACTGCTCCTGAACCAAGGCCTATAAAAGCACATTTCCTAGAAAGCATTAACAAAGAAGCAAATAGTTTCCTTAGATATTGTCCCATGCCCATTGAAGTAAACACATTTTACTACTGAATGATGCTGAAATCTGGCCAGTTTCTGATTGAAATGGAATATGCAGTTTCTTAGGCTACATAGGGCATTTTCTCTGAGGACAATTACCACATTTATTTCACTAAGGAAGTTATATCATCTTTGCAATATGGCCAACCTTTAACTACGAGTAATTTTAACAGTCAAAAGAAATGCTACAAGAATTAAAGGTGGCTGGTCCTTCTGAGCTAGTCCATATTATCAAAAGGACTTTTAAAGATTGAATTTCTACGTAAAAAAGACAACAATTCTACAAAGCAAGAGCATGCAGACATGCTGATTTTTACTATGTAATTATCAACTATTGTGAATTCAGAAATTTTAATGTGAAGTAGCATTGCAATTACAGACAAAATGAAGTCAAGGTGAGTATCAATTAGAACTAATTCCAGGCACTCAGTCTGTAAACAACTGCATTTTACTGATCATGGTTTTATCTTACTACAATTCACAAACTCAGCAGCAGTTTATTTGCCTAGTCTGCATCTGCAGTTTATTCAGCATAAATAAAATTTTGGTAGCAGTTAGAGGATTTAGCGTTTCTTTTAAATACACAGCATAAATACCTGGAGGTTATGTTCAAAACATGTCAGAGATTTATTGAATAAATCCAGGAATTCTTCAGTAGAATTTGATAATCCCTCACTGTTATTCTTTAAACAATCTATAGAAGAGAAAGAAACACATCAGGATATTTTAATTTCTAACATTTCCACAGCCAGCAAGCCCAAGACACTCCACTCCTGCAAAAAGAACTCTCGACTAAAAGGGACAGGTCTAGTCAACACTGCAGTTCCCTTATCTGCCTGCCACTGATATCTCAGACCTGCTGACCTAACGCTTCATCGAGAACACATTTCAGAATTAATTGGCCTTGATTAAGTGAAAGATGAAGACTATCATCAAGAGCTTTCTGAAGAGGGGGACTGAATTATCTTTGGACTTCGAGATAAAACAAGACATTACTTTTATTTCCAAGCCCACAAATCTGGCTTTGCCCAGCAACAGTAACAGCCATTTTGTGGAAGCAGAAGCACCAGCAGCAGATATGAAATGGAGAGCACCCAGGAAACAGCTAGATCACGAACACAATAGTGGAAATCACAGTGTAATTATTATTCTTTAAGAAAAGAGCTGAGCTTTTTACCAGCTTTGAGGGAAGCTCTGGGGTTTTCCTTCCAGTCAGGGGCTCAACCCCATGTTACTGCTTCCGTCCATCCTACCCTACTTCAGGTGCTCTAATCAGCCAAACCTTTAAAAACAACAGTATTTGAGGAATTTAGGAGTTCAGCAACAGCACCGTGAGAGCAAGCCAACATCCTAGAAAATTCTCCTGAAAGTAATAAGCACCATCAGTAGTTTCCTGACAGACTTCTGCCCTCAGATTTTGGCCTTTACGAAAGAAAACACTCTTGGAGCGGCTATAGTTCAGGATTTGAGTGTCATCTACAGGCTGTATTCAAACAAACACATACAATTCTGATCTGTGCAAATTTTAGGGGCTACATCATCACAGTAGCAGGAGAGCTACAGAATGAGTCACGTACTTGCGCAGTTGGCTGCCTCCCAGGTTTCATTGAAGAACTCCGAAAGGGTCACAACTATCTGCAGCCTGTCTGAGGTCAAGATGCTTTTGGCACAATTGTGGCTCTCAGAGGAATTCTAGAAATAAAAGGAAACAAGAAAGGAAGCAAGCAAGTGTTAAAAATATAAAGGGGAATTTCTGAGGTGTATTTTACGCAAGCGCATCTAAAACAATCACAACATGTCACATCAATGTTTCTGGAAAAGGCAGAGCAGAAGTGATGGAACAAAAAATCCTCCAATTCATAACGTGAGCAACACAGATTACTGCACACAACCTCTGCAGGTCTACTAGGCCTGCATGCAAGTCAGTCAAAAATACATGGCAAAAAAAAGACAGAAAAAACAAGCACACAGACAGGACCTTCTCTGCCAGGTGGCTGAGATTCATCCATTCCTGAGCCACGGCCCCAGGAGCCAACTCAAGGCATGTGTAGTGAGAGAAGAGGACAGGGTTGTTCTTACAAGACAAAAGGAATAGTAGAAGGAGCTGAACCAGCAGACTGGCCTCAAACAAACCAAACCCAAACAGCCTCCAAAACCATTGCACCAAGGTAGTCTGTCAGCAGCCAACTTCCCCCAGTGCAGCAGGAGCAGGAACAGAGTCCTCTGTGGAGCAGTGCCCGTGCTCATCCAGGCATATGAGCAGCCCAAGCTCTCGCCCTCCCAGACAAAGGCACCAAGCTCATCTGTCTTAGTGAGCCATTCAATGCACTCCCATCCTCCAAGCAGGCTCTGCCACAAGTCCTACAGCAACTTATCCCCTGGACCAAGCTCACAAAAAACGCAGAGCAAACTGTAAAAGCAGCTGCAGAATAAACAGGAAGTATTCTGATCAGAATTCATAAGCATGGCCTCCAGTCAGCTGACTCTCGTGCTCTAGCTCCTGGTGTCTGGTAGCTAAATTGACTTAAGCACTTCTCAAAATTGCCAAAGCTGCCAAAAGCCTCTTTGATAAGTGACGTGGGACACAGAAGAAAAATAATCTCTTTAATGAGAAACTTGCTCCATACAGTGCTTTACAAGAGATCCAGTTTCTGCCTCTCTTTGTCAAAATGGGGAGGGGAAGTAAAATAAGAACTTTCCCCTGGAGGCTCAACTGCAGAAGTCAAATATTGCCACATCTGCTAACTCCCACGTTCGCCTGCTTTCATTTTTACTAAATTACAGAAATGCAAGAATGTTGTTTATGCAGGAAACGCTGGTTGCTTCACAAAGGCTGTGAGGCTTCCTCACCACCTGGGCTCATGAGTAGGAAAAGGCACTTTACCAAAACTGAATCACATAGAGCTAAATCATTCCTTAAATGAAGTTTGCCTGATTGATTAGCCCAGTGAGGCTAGATTTTATAGTTCAGAGATGTCCAAAACTCAAACTGGCTGCTCCTGTCATGTTGCACTCTTAACTACTGTTAAGAGAGAAACATCAGATACCTGATTAATAGTAATCAGGGACTGAGGTTGCAAAAGGCCACTTCCTTTATTCACCTAGTTAGTTAATCCACACCCAGAAGGAAAGCCAAGAGACAGATGTGTCTTCCAGACCACATAGTGGACAAGTCCTCCCAGGCTGCCAGTACTCAAGCACAGCAGCTGCAAGGAGTTCATACATATTCTAAGTACTGGAATACATTTGGCTACTTAATTATAGCCAAAATACCATGGTAAGAGTACCCAAGAGAATTACACATTCAATTTCTCACTTTCACACTACCTGGTCACTGGTGTGAAACAGCTTCCATAAAAGAAACAAGTGGAACAGAGCACAAGTTTGCAAACTAAAACAAAAGACCACTGGAGAGGACCGTTACCAAGCCAACATGCATGTGCTCTTCCAAAACAAGCACTGGGGTGGTGAGGGGAAATAGGAAAACAACCCAAAACACTACCCAAAAGCAACACTGATACTAACAGGCAATTGTGCAGTGAAATGGTTTGCAGGCCACTGTGGCACCAATTTATTGCCTGGGCTTGAAGAGCAACAGGTTTTTCTTATCAGTGGTAATTCTAGATCTTGGAATTCAGAAATCCCAAGGCTGAAAGCACAATCCAAAGCACATACTCCTATAAACTTGCTCTCTGTCTGTTCTCTTACCACAACACCCACTTTTAGCTATCATCGCAGAACAAAGGTCCTTTGGTCTGATTCACTAATGTCATCCTCACATCATCCCAGGAAATAACTTTTACAAATGGATCTACTCGATGAAAATACACAAAACAAGCCATGAATCACATCCAACCCTAAGAAAAGGAGTTAAAAAAAACCCAAAAGAAAGCACGATCAAAGCATGGCAGATGTAAACAGAAGACCCAGCTTCAGACAAAGCAGGATGCACTGACCTCAGCCAGTGTTCAGGCTTTCTACACACTTTGGCCATCAGCTTTGGAGCCCAGAACACTGTGACACGGCTCCCCACAAGACGGTGTGCCTCACTCGCCATAGCTTCACAGACCATCAGTTTTGCGGGAAGCGCCAGCCAGCTAAGGTCTAGCAGTGTTCCCCATTAGTGCTCACACAACCTGCGAGCCAGAGCGCTGCTTTAGCCATTGCTACATCAGCAAGAACAACTCAGGTTTTTCCACTCGCTTTCTCTAAGGGTGGAGCTGCTTGCCCCCGGGAGCTGGCGGCACGGACCGAGCCATAACAGAGCCGAAGGCGGCGGCCGTCTCCGCCAGCAGCGCTGCCCAAACACCGCCAGCCTCTGCCAAAGTGCGCCGAGCACCCCAGCGAGCCTCTCGGCCCGCCTCCCCGCGGACCCCACCGCCGCCCGACGGGCTCCGGCACCGAGCTCACAGGCCGGGAAGCTTCAAGGAAAGGGGCCAGGCCCGCAGCCCGCCCCGGCCGCCGCGCACCCCCCTCGGCCCCACGGACGCACCCCGACGGCGCGGGCGATGCTGCCGTACAGTGCGAGCAGGCGGCGGTAGGGGCCGTGGCAGCCCTGGCACAGCCGCACCGGGCGGG
>VZTB01014400.1:307108-320931 GCA_013397245.1 Thryothorus ludovicianus | reverse complement strand
CCAACCAGCTGTGCGGTGCAGACGAGATGCGGGTGGGATATTAAAGCAGCTTTTGAATAGTAATTCAGGTTCTATGGGAATCCGGGCAGATGACAGGAGCTCGATTTGGTATTCGTATTGTTAATCGCGAGCGTCAGCCCAGATCGGATTCAAACACGTTTTGTGCTCGTTAAAAATTCCAGTGTAGGGGCTGAGATTTTTTTTCTTTTTAGCCCAACTTCAATTGGAGGCGAAGCTTGCCGCATAAAGTATTCAAAGTCTGTCTAAAGTTGCCTTTTAACCGTATTCCCCTTCTCCCGCAACCCCCACCGTATCTCTTGGTTCTTTCGGTTGACATGATGCAAATAAAAGTCAGTAAACTTGTTGCTGAATTGCAATGTTTCGGTGTACCTTATAAATTCATACCTTTTCTCCCTCGATCGCCTCAGAATGAGCCCCTGCCTCAATTCGATTTTCCTTGCTGTTGGGCACATTTAGGAGAAAGTCTATTTGTGAAGTTCATTTCTAGGCAAATGTATTCAAGAGCTGATTGGGATGAATAGGACCGTGTGTCAGCCGCCCCTAATTGGGATTAAAGCACTTCGGACCATATGCAGAGAGTGACAGAAATTCTCAGGTTTCATTGTGCTCAGACTTCCACCCGCCTGGACACTCCCTCTGGAAAAGGGGGATTTATAAAGATTTCAGGGAGAAACTGAGGAAAGAAAGGGGACTCAGAAAATGACCAGTCTAATGTCTCTCTGCGGGGCTGCCAACGTGGCAACAGCCGGGGACAAGGACTGGCAGTGGTGGACAGCGGCGAGAGTCCTGGCCTCGGGTTTCCCTTCGGAGGGAAGGGCAGCAAGTCTCAGGTTTCCCGTGCATGGCTTGCTTTCGGGATTTAGAAACCCTGGGGGTTACACGGGAGTGAAAAACCCCATGAAAAAGCTTCCTTGGGTGATTCTAGCCTAATGAACGGGCTCCCAGAGGGGAAGGGAGGCGGGGAGAGGAGATGCAAGTCCCAGGCAGGCACCACTGCCTGCTCAAGCTAGGCTGACATCAGGGAACTGAGTTTTTTATGGGATAGCGTCCTGCTCCAGCAGGGATGCCGAGGACTTTGTACTCACGGCTCTGGCCTGCCTGATCTAGTGGGAGATGCCACGGCCCAAACTGGATGATCTTTAAAGGTTCCTTCCAACCCAAACCATTCTGTCAATCTGTGTTTTTAACCCAAAGCTGCTTCATGTCCATATACACCTATTGCCCTGCCTGTTCGTCTCTCCGTCTGCATGCGAGCCGTGCCCCAGCAGCCCCAGCACTGCAAAGCATCCTGCCACTGCTGCGGACTCTGTTCTTGTGGGGCCACAGCGAGAGGCAACCTCCAAAACTCAGGCCTGGCCTCCACACTGAGACTGTGTGAAGTCGTCGAGGTGCGGTAGCCCAAAATGTGGCGAGAAAATTAATAATTAGGTGAGTGATTTCTAAACTTTGCGGTCAGTTACCAGAAGGACGATGTTTAATCCCATCCGAGTCAGACAGAAAAGAGCCTGTACCGCTACCAGCCTTTGTTTGCAGAGGCTACTCTGTGCCAATGTGATGACGGGGAGCTGGTGACCGCCTCCTGCTCTCACCCTCCCCACTCTGCTCTGGAAAGCAGCCATCGTCCCAACGGGGCAGTTTTGCGCCAAAGTACCGGGCCAGAGGCACAGCCCGTGTCCCCCCGGCGCCCAGCAGAGCTCGGCAGCCCCGGGGCCATACAGGCACCACTTTCTGTGGTGCTGCTGAGCTGGGTGTCCCCTCTGTGCAGGAAATGTCCTGGAGCTATCTGTAGGTTTGCTCGAGGCGGTGGGAAAGGTCCTGCCCCCGCCACCTGATCACGCTGGTCACTTATGCGGGCACCTTCCCACATCCCGTGGGGCTGGCCGGGTGGGGAGAGGACACGGGGAGTGTCCCGTGAATCTCCTGGGCATGGTGCCCCATTTCCAGCGTTGAACAGGGCTCAGTATGCGACATGCGAGCCTCGGCTGACCTTGGAAAGCAGAGCTATGACTCTTAAGAGCAGATATTGCTAAGTCTCAGATCAAAGACTGAAGTCGGTTCGCTAGGGCGGGTTTGCCCCCGCATACTGCTCCTAGAAAGTGGAAGATCTGGTTTAGAAGACATCGACAGAGCCCTCTCCTCCCGCGCCGCCGGGTGCCCGGCGTTCGTATTCTTGCAAGACAAAGAGCGGCGGGCACGGTCGTGCGTGGCGCTGTGCGCAGGCCGGGGCACTGCGGCCGTGCCGAGTGACCGCCGCTGAGGCCGGTAGAAGCCCCTGACACAATTTCGCAGCAACTACGGTTGGCTAAGGGCCGCAGGAAAAGGGAAAAGCCCTGCCCTGACGTGCCTCCGCCCCGAGACGGCTACGATATTTAAATAAAAAAGGAAAGGGTATCCCCGCGCCATCCGGCAGCGCTGCCCCAGCTTTCCGAGTGGGGGACCGGGCAGGTTTGCCAGCACAATCCGTGTTTGCCCTTGCCGAGCCAAATCTTGGCCCTCTCTGAGGAGAAAAAAGCTGCCCAGGGCCAGGGCGGCGGAAGAGGGGCTCTGCCTCCGGCTGCCCGGTACCGCCGAGGTGCCTGCGGAAGGGATGTCCAGGAGGCCCCACAACCTGGAGGCTGCTCCTCCGGTTACAGGCAGAGCTGCGCACAACTACCTACAGCTACGGTATCCGTGTCACAGGCTCCTCAGAGCCAGCGAGGATGTGAGTCCGTACACACGCACCCGAGTATGCTTATGTGTAAACACACACAGGGATTTATTAATAATTTGACACGCTGGAGTCACTGTGGTCCTTTTTTTTCCTATGGTTTTCGTGATAAGAGTGCAGGGATGAAGGCCCTACCTCTCACTCCTGACCGTCCCTGAGAGACAGGACTGTTATTTATTGAAAATAAATAACAGTTATTTATTGAAAATTGAAAATAACTTTTGTGGAAAAGCCAAAGGTTACCGAACCTATACAGGACCGATGCCTTAGGAAACATCTGCAAAAGTCTGCATGGCACCAAGTTGTTCCTACGCTCTGGGGAGCAGCAGGGTGATGAAACAGAGGGTGCTTCCCTCCTTTTCGATCCTCCAGAACCAAATATTCCCCGGAATCCAATTCATATGGTTATATTCTGATCTGAACTCTCTCTGAGTCAGGCTTTGTAAAGACAGCGCTTGTAACACTTATATCAGGTTCCCTCCACCTTTAGGCAGGCAACCTAGGATTGACTTTTTATTTCAGCCTAGGCTTTAATTGTTTGGGATTTTTAAATATACAGTGGGAGTACCCTTTTCTGAGCATTTCCACAGACTGTCTATATCCGTTCTGACAGCTTGATAGAACCCAGCCAGACCCTGAATCTCTTCCAGGGATGAAATTGTGCAGCGACAGGAGAAGCCAAAGCACGCAGGCAGAGAGCCCATCCCGCAGAGCTCCCCTCCTCATCCTCAGAGGACTTCTCTGCCCTGCTCAGCTCGGCTCAAGGCGAAAAAAGAATTATGCGAATTTGTTGCATTTTCCTGAAGAGCTTGC
Organism: Thryothorus ludovicianus; assembly: GCA_013397245.1. Classification (NCBI taxonomy): domain Eukaryota; kingdom Metazoa; phylum Chordata; class Aves; order Passeriformes; family Certhiidae; genus Thryothorus; species Thryothorus ludovicianus. The sequence continues at coordinate 317,390 of VZTB01014400.1, read as the reverse complement.
GGGGGTGGGGGTTGGCGGGGAGAAGGGTTCATCTCTTAAAATCAGCTCTGTGTTTATAGAAGAATTGCAGCTGTAAAACAAGGCACCTAATTTCTGTCAATATTCTCCTCGAGGGGCACAGCTACAGTACGGCAACATCAACGACACAGCTGGAGCTTGTTTCGTAGCTGGATGCCAAAGACCTCGGGAGAAGCAAGTGCCAGCAGTGCCAGGACAGGAGCGGGAAGCCGGGTGTGGCGGGGAAAAGGCGCCATGCCCGCTCCCGCGGCGGATGCCCTCGGTTCGGGAGTCGGGAGGTGCAAACGGTGGTGGCTTCGCCTGTCGGGCTCCTGCCGAACCCAGCGCTTGATCTGAGGAGAGGCAGGGGAAATAAATCACTGGCACGGAAGAAAGAAAGGGATGAAAAAATGGTAGCTGCTGGAAGGAAGATCTCTCAGTGCAGTGGCACCAGGGAGCAGGGCAGAGCTTGCTGGCTGGCTGGTAACAGTGTAAATGGAGAAAGAGATCGGTTTTGCCAGCGAGTAGGAGAAAGGGCTATGAGAGAGCTGACTTCCTAATGAGCGCATATAATGTTGTTAAGGGTTTCAGCGTTTTATGCTGAAGATACGACTTTCCGAGATACGACAATCAGCTAGAAGAAAAAATAGAACTTTAGCAAAAATGCAGCCATCGGAAACTGTTCGTTACACTCTGGTAAACATTCCCTCATGGTAAAATTGTTGGTGGGGGCGGGAAGCAGAGCAAGAAAGCGAATCTTCTAGTATGTGCAGCTCTCTAATTAATGAATTTGACAAACTGAAAGGTCTTTCTCTGGTTCCTGTGACTTGACTTATTTTTTCTTTTTTTTTCCTTTTATTTTTTTTATTTATTTCTTTTTTTTTTTAACCCAATAATGATATGTGATACCAGAAAGTATTTGATTTACATATGCTTAACCGCAGATTAAACCCACATTGTCTAAGGCTTATCAAGTACATCACGAAGAACAGCTCTTTCTCTTCTGTTTATTTTGCCATTGTATATCCCGACACTGAAATACGCATAATTTTTGACAGATTTGGAGTTATAAGACCAAAGAAACTTGTAGGTGTCATCTGTCAAAAACAATTTTTTATAACAGCCCGCAGATGTAACGTTGTTCTTTCTATTCATTGTTTGTGCTATTAAAGTCTAAATAAAATTATTCAGTATTTTTTGTACAATCGCCCATGGACCGCTGCCCTCAGCTTCCCCAGTGTCATCATCTTTCAGTCTAAATATTCAAATAGGCATTTAGAAGAAGAAGACAGATTAACCTCAAAGATTCTGTCTCACTTTGCGTCTCTCACATGGAAAAATAAGGGCACACTTCGGGCACACACATACAGAAGGGTAAGCTCTTTCACAGCTAGGAGGGAAAAGTCTTATTTATCTTTGAACATTTCTATCACAGCTTGGTATTTGGCGTGCAGGTCTTTTTAATAAACTGACCTCCGTAAATTATTTGTGGTATGAACACTTAAAACCAGTTTTCAATCAAGCTTTGCTCAGCTCAATATACCAGAGTCGAACTAATCCCTTCTTTCGTGTCATTGCTTTTAAAGCTGAATTAGGATGCCCACAGTATAGGTATTCTGCCTGAGAAAGGACTTGCAGCTATTGTTTCTAAACCCGTGTCCCGAGGCATTTAAAAAATAAATAAATAAAAATCGACTGCGCACATTGAGCTGAGGAAAAGTTTTCAACACTCCGTGTCAGCCAGAGCAGCCCCCTGGCCTTTAGAGCTCACTCCCAGGTACAGAAGCTGCTTTCGGATGAGTGTGGGATTGGACCCTCTGCAAACGCAAGCCTTCATAGAACATAGAATGAATTCTTGACTTCCTGTCATCCCTTCTGAGCCTTCCAGGCCGCCCCCGAGGCGGCCGCACCCCGGGTACCGAGCTGCCAACGCCACACCGGCACTGCGGGCTCGCGGGCTGAGTCCCTGCCCTGCCCGACCTGTGGAAAACCCTGCAACTTCGGACAGCTTTTATTTGAGAAAGGACAGCCCCTTCTACAGTCTGAGTGCCCCGTAGCCCGTGCGCTGGGATTTTCCAGTACTTAACGTTGCAAAGAAAAAAGTATTTTTTTCGAATCTGGGGAAATCAAAAATACGCTTGTCACCTGGGATGAGCTTCCAGGAGAGGAAATATCTGGATTTTCATCACAGCCCACCTGAAGCTGTCACCCTGCCCCGTTGTGCCAGTGGTCAAAGCGAGCCCCGCTCTCCGTGTCTCTCAACTCCTATAAATATCAACCTTATCGGCGCTGCCCCCGCAGTCTGTCCGTGCCCGGAGCCGCGGGGTCCGCAGCTCAGCCGCACACATTGTGCGGAGAGACTGCGGGATGCTGTCGGGGGCAGGCTGCGGTATCCCTGTCCTGCGGCCCCGCCTTGTGTTGGAGGCCATTTGAACCTGGGGCGAGAAGACAGCAGTTTCTCAAACTCCCTTTGGAAGCCTGCAAAACTGGGTGGAAAAGATGTACATAAGATATATACGTGTGTTTCTCATACTTAAAATCTGTCCAGAGGAAGAGAGACAAGGAATTATACAACGGAGCAGAGATATATTTTTTCTCTTTGGTTGCATAGTTTTTCTTTACTTATATAGATCTAGAAACCCCCTCTGAGTTTCTGGTTTGGAGAGAAATCGTTCGTTACCAGATAGAGCAAGGCAGCGAAGCCTGCCTTTGTAAAAGCGTCTCTCAAGCGTGATCCGGCGAAGATGCAACTAATTAACTCGCTTCTCTGTTTTCCGCTCATTTCTGTCCTGTAATGTCAGAGGCTTGTTGAGGAAGGGGGTGGATTTCTCCTCGGGCCAGGCTCTGCCGTGCTCACCAGGAGCCGCAGCCCCCTCTAGCCTGCCGGGTTGCTTCAAGGTTACCCGATACCTTCGCGAAGTCGTGCAGAAAATCCATCTCCCGAGGTCCCACAGGACCGAGTCAAGCAAGAAAATAAGTGTTCCTCATTTTATTTGAGTTAATAAAAGCAACACAACTGCTTTAACGGCAGGATGCTCAGGTTGAAGGTGGAGGAGCTGCTTTCAGGGGGAAATGCAGGTTTTTGAGTGAAAACCTGGGGGAATAGTGAGAAAGGAAGCAGAGGTCCTTCAGAGGTGGGCAAAGCCCCTCTGCAAGCCTGGAGTAGCAGAGGAGCATTGCTGCTGTTTTGCAGGGAGGTGGGCTGCAAGCCACTTCCATTTCACAGCAGTACCATTTCCTCTGGAAGGGCCAAGAGCTCAATACAAAAACCTACACTCTCAAAGCAGACCTGCTCTCTTCTCTTCTCTTCTCTTCTCTTCTCTTCTCTTCTCTTCTCTTCTCTTCTCTTCTCTTCTCTTCTCTTCTCTTCTCTTCCAGTCCTGGCTAACTGGAGAGGTCCCAGACCAATGCGATGCCCATCTACAACAAGGGTCATAAGAAGGATTCGTGGAACTACAGACCTGTTAGCCTGACCTCAGTTCCAGGGAAGGTTATGAAACAGATTATCTTTAATGTCACCACTTGGCATGTACAGGTCAACCAGGACAGCAGGTCCAATCAGCACAGGTTTAGGAAAGGCAGGCCCTGCTTGACCAACCTGATCTCCTTCTATGACCAGGTAACCCACCTACTGGATGAGGGAAAGGCTGTGGATGTTGTCTACCTGAATTTCAGTAAAGATTTCAATACTGTCTCCCACAGCATCCTCCTGGAGGAGCTGGCAGCAAACAGCTTGGACAGGTGCACTCTTTGATGGGTTAAGAACTGGCTGGTTGGCTGGTCATAGAGAGTGGTAGTGAATGGTGTTGCATCCAGTTGGTGGCCAGACAGTAGTGGGGCTTCCCCAAGGCTCAGTTTTGGGGCCAGTCCTGTATAATATTTTTATCAATGATTTCTACATGAGGATCAAGTGTACCTTCAGTAAGTTTGTGGATGACACTAAGCTGGGTGAGAGTGTTGATCTGCTGGAGAATAGGAAGACTCTGCAGAAAGATCTGGATAGGCTGGATTGATGGGCCAAGGCCAGCTCTATGGAGTGCAATAAGGAAAGGTGCTGGGCACTGTACTTGAGTCACAAAATCCACAAGCAGCACTACAGCCTGGGGGCAGAGTGACTGGAAAGCTGCCCATGGAAAAGGAACTGGAGGTGCTCGTCAATAGTCAGATGAACACAAGCCAGCATGTGCCCAGGTGGCCAAGAAGGTCAATGACATCCTGGCCTGTATCAGCAATAGTGTGGCCAGCAGGACCTGGGAAGTGATTGTCCCCCTGTACTCAGCACTGGTGCAGCCACACCTCAAGTCCTTGGTCAGTTCTGGGCCTCTAGTTACAAGAAGGACATTGAGGCGTTGAGGTGTGTCCAGAGAAGGGCAACAGAACTGGTGAAGCATCTAGAGGGTAAATCATGAGGAGAGGTTGATGTTCAGACTGGAAATAAGGAGGCTCAGGAGAGACCTCACCACTCTCTACAACTGCCTGAAAGGTGATAGAAGCAAGGTGGAGGTTGGTCTCTTCTGCCAGGCAACTAATGACACCATAAAGGGAAATGGTCTCAAGCTGCTCTAAGAGAGCTTGAGGTTGGACACCAAGAATAATTTTTTAATTGAAAGGGTGGTAAAGCATTGGAACAGACTGCCCAGGGAAGTGGTGGAGTCATCATCTCTGGAACCGTTCAAAAAACTACTGGATGTGGCAGTTTGTGCTACAGTTTTTGTTCACATTGGTCAAAGGTTGGACTCAATGATCTCAGAGGTCTTTTCTAATCTTAACGATTCTATGATTCTATGAAAAGTTGCTTAGGGTACAGAGAGGCACCCAGGGTAGGATAGAGAGGTCTCTTGTCCTGGCTAGGGAGCAGCTATAGTCAGCATCCTGATTTCTCAGGAAGCCATAACTGCTTCATGCTTGTTTAACTGAATGTTTGGGAAGAGGTGAGAGAGGGGCAAACTCTCCCTGAAGGGTGCAGGTGACATAAGAGACCCTCAGTCCACTATTCATGTCTCAGCAGAAGTCTCCAATGGAGTTACTCTGGGAACTTGGTCTTTCCTGGAGGCAGAGTCCTGCCATCTGAATGGGTGTCTGGCCTCCAGGTTCATCTGTGTGGCCCCGAGGATTTGAAGGACAACTTGAATAACCATCTCAGCCTGGGCAGGGTAGGCTGTTCAGGATCCAGATCCACAGGCTAGTCTCTGCATGGAAAGCTTGAACCATCAGAGTAGAGAATGCATTTCAAGCAGACCAGAGGAGGAAAAAAAATGAAACCAACATAACAGTGATATGTTACTCCATCCTGCATATACTCCTGATGCGTGTTATACTGAGAGGAGGTGGGGTTAAATGCCAGAATACCTGTGACCCAGAAAGGGAAACCTTTTGAAATAACAGGGTACTATGTGGGAATGCTGATTGTAAAAAAATTATTTGAAGCAAAGGTCAGTAGGAGGTGGCTGAACCATCTATCCTCATCAAGAGGTTCTCACAACAGAGCATTAAAACAGATGGTTTTAATAACACCTCTGTCCCTTGTTATTTATCCTCTTGTTGTAAACCAAACCCTCATTATTCTAAGGTCTTTCCCTCATCTAATGAAATTATCCTGGATGCCTTCTACATAAAATATTAAATGGTTGCTTCTGCAGGAATCTGCTTTTTGTGTGGAAGGGGAAATGTGTGTGATGGTGTTTCAAATAAAAAATTCTCCAATATAAATCCTTTGCCCCTGACATTGTCATTCCAAACAACAGGATCCTTATGTTCAGACACATGCATTACTGAGAAGCTGAATTTTTATTTCATATATATAAATGTTATTTGTGGCTACTCCCTTTTGGTTTGACACATGGGGTCACATCCAGGGTCACCACTCCTCCAATCCACCTCGCTTGTTGCAAAATATAGCCTAAAAGACCACCATTATTGGGAAAAATATCAGACAACTGTCACATTACCTAACTTAGTGAAATCATAACAAAGGCTTCCATTAGAAGTGACATAACATAAGCTGGAAGGGGTTTTCAATTCCACTTCTTTTCTCTGTTCCTTCCCTGAAATGTCTCACATTCTCAGCATGTTTTGTGGAAGCTTGATTAAAATCAGAAAATCTGGTTTTGTACCACTCATTCATTTCCTGAGGGGGTATTAAACAGCAAATGGCAAACAAGAATTCTTATTGTCAGATCTGTGAAAAGATATGTACATTTTTCAGTTATTAGATGAATATGTAAACACGTGAAAAACCTGAGAGTATCAGCAAAGACTGTTTTTGTGTGCATTCAAGGGAAAGAGATAAAGAAAATATTGCATTTCCAGCTGTGAAGGAATACCCAAGAACAAAAAACTGACCATGTATTATCCTATTTTTCACGCTATTTATAAGACGTGGATTGGAAGAAGCATTTTTTTGGAGGAAAAAATCTATCCAACTATCCCGTGTATATTTATATCCATCAATGGACTACTAAGTATATTCAATGTGTTTGTGATGGTTTGTGTTAGGGGGGCAGAGGGGGAAGAGATCAGCAAGAGCTGACAGATAATTTCATCTCACAAATATGACAAAGTATAATTTTACCTGCAGGTTCTTGGCTGCGATTTTTTCATCCTATATCTGGATGTCCCTCAGAGCAGCAGCCAGGTCTGAGGCTGAGCAGGAGATATCAGCACACACAGAAGCACTGAACATCTGTTTCATGAAATCTTCTTTTGCTTGTTTTGACACACACACACACAGAGGATGTGGCAAATAAAGCAATCTTCCTCACAGCTCCTGGAAAGGAAAGGTTCAGAATCAATGTCAAGGGGAAAAAGCTCTGTCCTGTCTGGCCCCTGCCATGCCCCTGCCCAAGAAAGCTGGGCCTCCAGGGAGATGGAGCCGCAGTGGCTTCCACACATGGCAATCTGCCCCTCTGTACTGTGGGTCCACGCCAGCTGCAGGTCTCCTGGCCTGGCAATGGGCATCCCCAGCATGCCCCAGTCTAGAGGAACCTCTGTCTTTTTGTGAAAGGGATGCTACAGGGCTGAGAATGACCCCCCAAGGCACGGGGAGCCCCCTGAGTGCCATTCTGCAGGGAGGATCTCCAGCATGGAGGGTGTCCCCTTGTAGGGCATCAGGAGGGTGGCTGTGCATGGCAATGTGTACTCCAAGGAGCCTTTGTTTCTCTCTGGTTTTGGGTCTGTGGAGCAGGGAGTTTCCTTCTCCATAGCTCTGGTACTGGTGTGGTCTGCTGCAGTGCTGTGAAATGGGGTCATGCAATATGAGGTCTGTTCTGCAAGAAAAAAGACAGTCTGGGAGTGGAGCTGGCAAGAATCTGTGGTGCCAAGTGCTCCCATTCCAGCAGTAGTGCCAGATACATGGCAAGCTGAGCTGTTTCCCATGGCCAGGGTGCAGTGCAGAAATGGCATTTATCATAGCTATGGTAAATATCCCGCCCAGTCTCTACTCATTGCTTCCTGCCATACTGTAGTGTTAAATCATAGAATTGTTTGAGTTGGAAAAGACCTTTGAGATCATCAAGTTAACCCAGCACTGCTAAGTCCACCATGTCCCCAAGTGCCACATACACATATTTTTTAAGTATCTGTAGGGACAGTAAGTCCACCACTTCCCTGGGAAGCCTGCTTCAACACTTGACAACCCTTTTGGTAAACAAAGTTTATTTAAGACTTCCCCTCTGCAATTTGAAGCCATTTCCTCTTGTTTGTTGGAAAAAGAAATTGACACCACCTTGCTACAACCTGCTTTCAGGAAAGCTGCAGGGTGACAAGGTCTTCTCTGAGCCTCCTTTTGTCCTGGCTAAACGATCCAGCTCCCTCAGCTGTTCCTCATAAGACTTGTACTCTAGACCCTTCTCCAGCTCCCTTGTTCTTTTTTGGATACATTGCAGCACCTCAGTGTCTCAGAACTTGACACAGCACTTGAGGTGCACCCTCTCCGGTGCTCAGTACAAGGGGATCATCTCTGCCTTAGTCCTGCTGGCCACAATATTTCTGTTATAGGCCAGGATGCCATCAGCCTTCTTAGCCACCTGGGCACACAGCTGGCTTGTATTCATCCAGCTGTTGACTGCACAGAAGCCCAAATCACCACCATGAGGAAACAAAACACAGGTACTAACTCAGAGCCAGAAAAAGGCCAAGGTCAGCTAGAGGAAGATGGTGAAAAAGAAAGAGATGCTTACTTGATGTGATAACCAGAAGCATGAGGTTTGCTGCTATCTTGGTTGCTCTAGTGTGTTCAGTGAGGCAATGACACACTTCTCTGTTACACAGCAGCCTCTGTCTCTCTCTTTGCTGGTACCTTGGTGCTGTGCTATGCTGTGCATGATGCAGTTGTGGGTGGCTGTGAACCAGGGCATTTGCTGGAAATTTGGTTCATCTCTTTGTGACACTGACACAGCAGAGTCAGTTCCTTTTCCCATACCTTGCAAAGTCAGAGAGCTCCCACAGACTCCCTACAAACCCAACCTGTAGTATCCATCATGTCTCCTTGCACTGAGAAGGGCAAGGTAAAGGGTATGCAAAACATTTTTTCTCCACATCCCTCCTCCCCATTCTTATGATACCTTAGGTTTTAGCTTTTAAATTTTTTAGATTCTGTGCTGTTTTAGTGGGTAGTTTTAGGTTTCATATTAAATGCTGCTGAGTTCTCTTCACAGAGTAGATAGACAAAACAATTCCTTCTCTAGTTTGATACCAAGGATAGCTTTCAGGCCCAAGAAGGAAAATAGCAGTGAAGTGAGAAGAAAAATCAAGGAGGATGGAGATTCATAACCTGAAGCTATGGTTGGACGATTGTTTCTAATATGCTGATGGACTAGAATTTATGAAAATGTGAGAACTCGTGATCGGGCATCCATTTTGTGACCATTTTGGGGCATCTTGAGTGTGGTCTGGCTGGACTCTTGTGCAGGCCAGGTGTATCCATTGAGGCCTTTTAATAAATCCCTACTTTATCCTCTTGCTCTGTGTAGTCTCTGTTCCAGGTCAGCCTCCAGAAGGTATCACTATGTATAAACAGGGTCTCAAATCTGGAGTCTCTCTGGTATGTCAGAATAGTATCTCATTCGGCCAGCAAAGGCATTTAAAAACACCGCTGTCTCCATCTGTCCTGGTTCCAGCCAGGCCAGGGTTAATTTCTGCTGTAGCCAGGAGGGGCCAGGGCCAGGACCTGGAGGTTATTCTGTGCCACCTCATGTCATTTTCCAGGGACAGGAAAAAGGCTGGCTTGCAGGCGGGGATAGCACTGCAGAGGGAGTGGTTGGGCATCGATGGGGGTATCTACAGCATGAACGACAACTTCTGTTTTCTTGTACGCTCTGTCATTAGTATTGTTGCTCTTACTGTTAATTTCTTATCTCATTGCTGTTTCCAGTAAATTGTTCTTCTCTCAGTCCGTGATCTTTACCTTTTTGTGCTTCCATTTCTGCTCTCCAGGGGAGAAATGAGAGACGGACGGGGAGGTGTGTGAGTCATGTGGGGTTTGGAGGAGTTTCAATGTGAACACGACATTTGAGAATATAATTTCTAGGCCATGACACCATTTTACCATATACATCTTCCCTCTTTGCTTCATAGTTCCTAAATAGAACCTGAATTTCCCTTTAACTTACCTGTTCCCAAGTTTTCAAGTGCATGGTATTGATATATCTCAATAGCGTGTTGATACATCTCACATCCCACTAAGAAGCTGAGAGCCACCACAGGGAAGAGCATGGAAAGAAGGCAGGCCCATGTACTTCCTGTTCATAGTTTATATTTATAATTATTTAGTAAATGCCTCTAGAGGCTCTCTCTGATGAGAGAGCATGGAGTAAGCTCAGCTGTGAAAACTTGAGAACAGGGTAAGCTTAAGGGAAATTTAGGTAAGGTGGAGACAGCACAAGACAAGTAAGCTCTGGATCTTCTGGCTGCTAAAACAGGGACCTTATTGGGAGAAGCAGCGCTTTTACACTGACAGAGAGCAGGTCTGGACTGAAATTCTTTCCATGTGAAGGTGGTGAGGCACTGGGACAGGTTGCCCAGAGCCGCTGTGGCTGCCCCATCCCTGGCAGCGTTCAAGGCCGTGTTGGACGCACAGCAGCCTGGCCTAGCGGAAGGTGTCCCTGCACATGGCGGGGGCTGGACTGGGTGGTTTGGAAGGCGCCTCCCGGCCCATCCCGGCCCGTGTCCCTGCGGGGGCCGGCGGGGCGGGCGGAACCCGCGCGCGGGGGAACGGTTCGCAGTGCCGCGTGTTGCCGGCCGGCGGCGGCGGCGGCCGCCTCCTCCTTCCTGCTGCCGGCGCGGGGGC
>VZTB01014400.1:284548-307055 GCA_013397245.1 Thryothorus ludovicianus | reverse complement strand
CGGGAGCCGGGCTGGAGCGCAGAGCAGCCCGAGCCGGCCCCGCTCAGCCGCCGCCGGGGCAGCGCTCGGCGCTCCGGGACAGGGGCGCGTCCCGGGGTCGGTGCCCGCGGCACGCCGGGCTCCGGCGGCGGAGTGCGGGAGCTCGGGTCCCTGGCGCGCTTGTCCCCAGCGGTGGGGCGGCCGGGGCTCGGCTCGGGCCGGACATGAGGAAGCGAGATTGATTCTGGGGCGGGCTGGCCGGGAAGGCGGTGGATATCTCGTGATAAGCACCGTCCCTGGAAGTGTTTTAAGGAAAGATTTGACGTGGCACTCTGTGCCGCCGGTGTAGTTGACGGGGTGGTGTTGGGTTGGACTCTGTGATGTCACAGGTCTTTTCCAGCCTAATTGATGCTGTGATTCTGCCCTGAAACACCTCGTGCTGAGCGCGTCAAGGTTTGAACGGTGCTCGGAATGAAATGACTGCACCATAGCGACTGTCAGGGTCTAAGATCTGTACAGCCTGCTCAGTTTGCTACTGGTGGAGGCTAATCTCAGCCCCTGGTAGTTCCTGTTTTGTTGTTTGGTTTTTAGTTTTTTGTTGGGTTGTTTTTTCAGTTGTATAACTTTCAAAAACCCCGAAGAACAGTTCCTTGAGAAAATAGTTTGTAGCTTTGTTGAAGGCCCCAAGCCCTTTATCCTCGAGTTCATAGTCTGTTTGTACAGAAGACGCTCAGTATAATGTTGATAAAGAGTTGCTGAAATTATTTTCCATTCCTTTAGTTTACAATGGATTTTGGATAAACAAGATCTATTGAAAGAACGCCAGAAAGACTTGAAATTTCTGACTGAAGAAGAATATTGGAAGCTACAAATATTTTTTACTAATGGTAAAGCATTTTTTTATTTCTGCCATAAAAATCTGTGCAATATGTGCCATGTCTAAGTAGAGATTTGAATTGCTTAGAGAATGTAATGTTTTCATTGTGTTGTTACATGTACTTTCACATCCTACTTTAACAAAGACGTGGAATATAAATAACATAATTATTTTTTAGTTGTACTAACACAATTCTAGGAGATCTTGCAGGCTAATTAGCTGCATATATAACATTTTAACCTGTGATAGGATGGAACAGTAAATTTTCTTATTTTCAAGAGCTTTTTATCAAAACATAAAAGGAGGAGAAGCAAGCAGAAACTGCTAAGCTGGTGTATTAAAGGCTCAATGTCAAGCATTAGTACTCAGCCTAGGCTTTTGGTGGGTTCTTATGGTGGGGTAAATATTTTAGGTGGTCTATGCTGTCCTGTTAAACAACAGAGTTTGGAAACTTGTTGTTTGTGTTCATTTAGATTCTCTGAAACCTGCAACACAGCCCATGTTTTGTCTTCTGATTTCCCAGTACCAGGTGGCTCTCAAATTGTCAACAAGTTTCTGTTGGCAGGCAGCCTGTTCTCTTATGGAATTTAGGACTTTTATGTGAAGTTGTCTAAGATTTACTTGGTCTTGCAAAGCATTGAATGGCATATGAATGGCCACACATAGGTATATCAGATTAGAAAGGCACTTAACATTTTCTCTGTGTAATTGTTCAGTATTTAAAAAAATCTCCTTATGCAAAGGATATTGCTAACTAGTTTGCGAGAAACTCTTTATATATACTTTTGCAGCAGTCCTTTAAAGTACAGAATGCTTATTTTTTTCAGCTGTCTGGCCAGACTTCTCTGAGACAGAGAAGTGAAGTCACTTTCCCAGAGCCACTGGAAGATCTTATGTCAGTGCTGGAATGATATCTGTGAAAGATGCTTATCCCAGCTTCTCTCCTAGCTTAGTTATTTTTGTAACAATTGCATATGCTGTAAACATGATCACTATGGATACCTCTGTGTTATTGCTTATAGGGCATCAAGAAATCAAGCTAGCAATGATTTATCCATGTGATCCATTCCTGAAATTCCTTGAGGGTAAAACCAAGTGTTATAACTTCGTAATATAAAAAGAGACAAAAGAAGGGTTAGGGATATTTCTGAAACTGTCTTTCTATGCTAATTTCCACTAGTATTAATTTGAACTGTGAAACATACTTTTTAAATGTTTCACTGCATTGTTTTTCTTGAGTAAACAAAGCTTTGCAAAGTAAACAAGTTAGTTTGTTAGTTTTGGTTTGTGGTTCCCAGGGTCCCTTTCCTTGGCACTACATGCTTCCCCTGAAGGTAGGTGAGTGACTGGGGGCAGCTGGAGATCAGCTCTGCCAGCATCTCCCCTGTGCCTGTACAAACACAGCCTACTCTGCAGGACAGAGTGGTGCTGGGATTTCTCCCCCTCTCTAGCAAGGAGGGCAGGACAGTCGGGGTGCTGAGCTCTCCTGTTCAAGCCCTTGATGTGTTGTGTCACTGCCTGTCTCTGAATAGAGACCCTGCTTTGGGTTCCCCCCTTGTCTCCCATCTGCACTACCTGAGAGCAGATGAGGCTCGGCCACAGCATGTCACATTCAGTGTGTGTCAGCCCAGGAGATGGTTGTTCCCTAAAGCAATTAAAATCTGCATGGAGAGGGGCAATTTCCTGCTGCTTCCTCACTGGAAAACAAGTGCAGTAGTTCACTAACTGATTGTATGGCTCCCTGCAGCTATGAAGAGAAGGAAAAAGATCATCTTCTAAAGTAGTTTGAAAAAAGAAACTGATGTTGATTTCTCTGTTTGGATCACCAAGCCTTAACTGGTTTTGGTTGAGAACTGTATTAGTTATTTAGGTTTTGGGCAGAAGCAGTAATGTTTGTGTTGGAGGCTATTCAAAGTACTCAGATTTAAAAAATTAAAAAATTTTTTATTAAAAAAAAACCCAAACCACTGAAACCACTTACTTTGTAAACATACAGGAATAAATGATCCTATAGTTTCTTTTCAAATATTAAAATAATTACAAGCATTGGACTTTGCCCCAGCATATACAAGCTTCCATTTCATTAAGTCTCTCTAGGCTCTTGTCCATTTTTTTCTTCTAAACTACACTTGATTTTTCTCTGACAGCAGATGGCCCAACCATTCCTGAAAATCCCATGGGAGTATGAAACATATTTGGAGAATTCTGTTTAGCCTAATACTTGAATTTTTCTGATGCCCTAGTAGTAGGACAGCTTTTTAGCCCCATGGTCAAATTAAAGGCAAAAATTCTTTCCAACCTCCCAAGATACGCTGATAAAATATTTAAAATTTGTTCAGACATTGCATGCTAATTTTAACACCCTTTTCAGAAGTATTGCTTGTCCTACTGTCACTGTCAAACTAGTCCCAATTTGGCATTCTTCTCTAGAAAAAGAATGATATGACACAGACAGGGATTTAGTGCTGCTTTGGGCCTTGCCCAGTGGGTGACAAATGTCTACCCTGGCTGTTTGCAGGGGATACATGATAAGGGCATGGGTAAAAAACCCTCTACTTGAGCCTTAAAGTAGAGACTAAGAATTTAGTGATGACTGACAAAAGAATTGTTTGCTTTTCCACCAATGGACACTGTCTTGATCTTGCCGTACATATTTTAAATATCTACATAAGTGTATTTTAAAATACTGTTTTTGACATTTCTCATGAGGAAGGAAAAAAAGAAGAGGGAATCTTCACACAGCCGAGCCGTGCTCAGAGTAATGCCGGTGCAGAAATATGGGAAAAATAACAAGTAACAACCTTATGTTTCACTGGGCCATTCTTTACATCCAGCCCCTGCTCTTAATCCCAGCTTGATGCATCTAATTTGCTTGGCACCTTTCCTTTGCCTGGGAGGCCAAACAAGAGCTACCTGCACAGATGACACCAGGGTTGTTTCTTGGCCAACTGGCAGAGGACCACCATGATGGAGCAGCTGACTGCATCCTCTGGTCTCCCACCCCCTCTCCCTAGACTAAATATGTCATTTTTTTAACACCTGCTGCCTCTGCCAAATTTAATGACCGTGTTTGTGTTGGCAGCTCTATTTGTTTGAAAAAACCCATCCGTTTTGTGTGGCACTGAAGAGCTGAGGATTTATATTTCCTATGTCTGAATTTGTTTTGCTCTGAAATTGAATACTTGAGCTTTAGCCTTCTGAGATTTGTGTTGTCATCTTCTTAAAGGTCATACTCACTTTGTACACAATGAAGTCAAGGTACCTTTTCCTTTTTGAAGGTGTCTCCAAGCTTCAGGAGGCAGCGGTTCTTCACCTGCAGGTCTGTAGGTTTACAGCAGCGTGTTGTCTCTCTAGAGCAACTGCACTGAGGGAGAAGACTGTGGTGCTGCTCCTTAGAATCCCCAGCCCTAGCCAGGTTTTGAGACCCTTTGCTATTTGGTGTCAAGTTGTTTAAAAAAACTCAACTCAAGCTTTTGTTCATTTTTTTTTAAGTTATCCAGGCTTTAGGTGAACATCTTAAATTAAGACAACAAGTTATTGCCACTGCTACAGTCTACTTCAAGAGATTCTATGCCAGGTAGGACTGTTTACTATGATGGTACAAGAATAAAACATTTGCTAGGCACATTTTGGTAGCCCTTTAAAAATGCAGTTCTGTATTAAAAACAGTGCCACTTTTGTTTTCTGGATGGTGTAAAGCTTTTATGCTTTAATAAAGTTAACTTAAGCTTTGCTTTTTCAAAAGGAAGTGTGGTGCTCTTAATAGATTAATCGTTCTACATGTATGAAACAACATATTATAATTTTGTTGTAACATTTCAGATATTCCCTAAAAAGTATAGATCCAGTATTAATGGCTCCTACGTGTGTGTTTTTGGCATCCAAAGTAGAGGTATGATTTTTTAATGTAACATTATGTGATGTATGAGGGAAAGAAAACGTTTAGGACTTTTAAATTTTTTTGTCTTTCTTCATGCTTTGGGGGTTGAAACCTTCTCTTTTTTGCATAGATTTCTATAGCATTTAAGAAAAGGAGACAGAGAAGGCCTTCAGAATTTGTCTGAATTACTAACCCTGAAGTGCCTCTGAAAATTGAAAAAAAAATATTTTAAATGACTGTTTCACTGTGACACAGTGTTTACGTATTTACATACACTGTATCCTAAATTGTGTGTATCTTAAGCAGTGTCTCCTTTCTGGTGTGTTTCTCCTTACTTATGTTCACTTAAACTTTAAAACATGATTGGATTTTTTCCCCAACTATCTTGTTCTATTTCATATAGCAAGGGATCCTCAGAGTTTACCACACTTTCATTACTTGAATTAAAAGTATATCATAGGTCATGCGCTGTCCTTGAGAATTTATCATTAAGAGCTGACCCTTTAGGGATTGTGGTGAGAGGGGTCCATGCCTCCTCCACCATTGGTACTCCCCTTTGAATGTGGCCAAGAGTTAGCATCAGCTGGGTGCTGCTGTTAGTCCTCTGTAGTGCAGCAAGTTTTACAGCTGTTTGAGAAGTCTCTCTGTAATGGAAAAAAGTCAAATTGGCTGATTTATGATATGTCAGCACTAAGGAATGTTACAGAAGGAACTCAAATACTTAATGGATGGTTGAAACTGTCCTACTAAACTGGTGGTGACATGTGATACTGTTGTCTGTACAAGTACTGTGACACTTTTTAGTGTTTGGAAGACATCAAGGAAAAGAGTATGTTGGAGAGAGTGCTTTTTTATCAACCTGTTAAATAAGCTTTTAAGCAGGCACAGACATAGAGTGCATATACATAGATGTACCTCAAATTGGAAGTCTGTGTAGCCTTCTTAAAGCTTCTGCAGCTTTAGAGGGCAGCACTATTGATTCAGCTATGGACTTCTCTGAAAGAAAACTATACAGAAAATTTTCAGATTGCTGTCTATCTCAGCACAGGAGCTAAGACTTCACGAAAACATAAATAAAAAAGGTAGTTAATGGCAGGTTTCTAAAGATAGTTTTCTCTCCAAATGGGATAAGGAAAAAAATAACCTTCTTGATGCTCTCTTATCTATTTTATATTAAGAAAGTTAGCCAGCTGAGCTTTTGTGGCTTTAGTACCTTTCATAAATCTTTACTGTTTCTTACAAACCACCAAGAAACTAATCAGTGAAATAACTCTTCAGTAAAGAGTTTAACCCTGTTCACCTTAAGGAAAAAATAAGGGGTTGGGGGAAAAAAACCAAATACTACAATAGTGGAAAAAGAAGCCCAGTTTAATAAGAAGCCATTATTTTAATTTGATAACAATGTGAGTGTATGGTGTGTGTCAGGTGGTTCACCTCATTTATCATTTTTTTTTTCTTCAGGAATTTGGTGTTGTTTCAAATACAAGGTTGATTTCTGCTGCTACTTCTGTATGTAAGTATGAGTAATTTTCATTACACTCTAGTTAGGTATCTCTGTAGGGAGATCTCTTGGTTTCTTTTTTTTTTTTTCTAAAAGGTAGCTTTTGATCAAATTGTGAAGGACTATAAGAGCCAGTTAAAACCATTTAAAATAAATAGCTTCTGTTTCCAAATACAAAGACAGAAGGGTCCTTTCTGTACTAGTTTTGGTTGATTATGGTTGGAACTTATGCCGGGCATAAGTGAAAACAAAGTCATAAAATAAAACTATTGAAATTTTTGAGCAACCTTAGGTAGTAAATTGAATTCTGAGCTACTCAAAGATAGAATTGGAAATTTATGGTTTTGTCTGTTCAGTAAAAGGTATGGCTCTGTGGAAGTACCTGTTTTAAGAATTTTTGGTAGGCTATGTACCTTCAAATATCTTTTAATCCTTTTTCCCCCATCATAAAATTAGTCTTTGCTCATGATATTTATTTCTACAAATTCATTTTTTAACCTATCGTTCACAATAAATTTGATGAAATTACACTGTAGTGTAATTCTCTATCTTTCCCACTTGCCTTGTGTTTCCCAGTAAGTTACATGAACTGTGTTTCAGTTCATGTAGCTAACAGCTCATCCATTGAGCTCTTGAAGTGATGTCTTCCTTTGCTGAATGCTGTTATCTGACCCAGAAGGTCCAGCTGCTCTCAGTGGGCAATTCCTGGCTGTGCTCTTCCAAATGTAGGTCAGTGCTTTCAAAATCCTTCGTAGCCGTTGAGGGGACAGGTGACTGGCTGCATCTGTAGCCTCCAGATGCAGAGTGTATCAGTCCATGGGGCTGGCTGTGTGACAGTTCTGCCACCAGGAACTGAAACACATCTTCAGTGCCAGCATGACCAAGACCAGTACTGGATTTAGCACTGAGAGTTGGTATTTTTACATCAGAAGCATCGTTGTGTGGAAGTTGTGATGCATCAGTGAGAAGGTTAGATGGATTTTGGTAAATATGCAGCAGCTGATTTTACTTGGACATCTAGTTCTTAGCTGTGCTGTTTCTCAAAATCCCAGTCTCAGGATCCTATAGAAGATTTTCCCTACAGCTCTTCCTTCAGACCTAGGGGTCCTGTCAGCCCTGATAAGTACTGTGCATTTCATGGAAGTGGGGGCAAAATGCAACAGGCTTTCTCCAAGCATTTATTCTTTTATTCTACCTTTATCAGAGCTGCTTCAGTAGCACACAGCAGTTTTTTGGAGGTCTTAGTACCAAAGGCAAGAAAAGATGAGGCAAGACAAGTAAAAGTAAAAACAGGCTAACAAAAGGGGTGACTAATATAATGTAGCTAGGTAGCAACATGAAGTTCATAACATTTGCTTCCTTTATAAGGAAGATAATCTTAGCCTGGTTTTCAACAGCCTCTTGAAAAGGTTTTTCCTCTGTTAACACATTTCAGTAAAATCACATCTTTGTGTAGTGGTTCTCTGCAGCTTGCTTTGTGGTAAAAATGCTTTTTCTTCCTATCTTCTTTCTCAGAGTGGTATTTTTTACCATGTACCTCTTCAGTTTGCACACATCCTGCGAAACTCTTTTATTAATTCTTCTGTTTTTTGAAATAATTAAAATTTCCAGCCAGTAGCCCAGTCTTGGTGTCCTGCAACAATTTTTCTAGCAAAGCTTGCTGTAGGTCTAAATAGGGAATTCTTTGGTCCAGAGGACTGATGCTGTCTTTTCTTTGAAGTGAATGTCATAATGATTTTCTAGAAGTAATATCAATAGTATCATTTAATAATATACTGTCTGTCATTAATGTAAGGAATATTGTCTACTTCCAGGATGTTAAATGTTACCTGTTTTCCTTGGAGGACAGGGACTTAAAATAGATTTTTAAATGTTTTACTTGTACAAATCTCAAATCCACACCTTCAAGTGTTCTTGTTTTCCTTTGTTCAACATTCTAAGATGAAATCAGTCTGGTTTTGCATATTAACATGCTTCTTACCAGTACACTAGCTGTACTCATTCTCCTTGTAAAAATACACAAAGATTAATTAAATATCTCAATTGGAGATCATCATTACATTATGGACTTGCAAAAAGTCTGTCTGAGCTCCCCTACCAAGCCCTTGGGCTTGCTTTTCTAAGACTTCTTTAGTTTTTTTTTTAAATCTTGCATGTTGAAGGATCAAACCTATACAAAAAAATCCCACATGAAAATTCCATTTGGATTTAGTGTTGGAACTGAGATCCTGAACGTCAGTAGCCAAAGAGCTCAGTGAATGATAACTTGTGGGAATTTAGGTGTTCCTGAGCTAGTTGGTGGTTAACCAGAAGACTTAATAGTGCCCAAAGCAGCAGTCAAATATCTGACTATCTGTGCAAATCTGGGTTTCAGGTGTATTTCTGTTTCCTTTTCAGGATCTTAAATCTTATAACTTACCTCTTCTCTTTGAAATACAAACCTTTTGTACTGAAAGCCACCAACTGAAAGTCGTGCTGACAAATAGATTTGAAGGGCTGTATGCAGATGAATGCATAGAAAGGGAAAGAAGTAAAAGTATTAATTACATTGTTTTTTCTGTTTACTGTAGTGAAAACTAGGTTTTCATATGCCTTTCCAAAGGAGTTTCCTTATAGGATGAACCATGTAAGTATGCTATTTGAAATACAATTTGATTAAATAAATTAGTAATTGTTAGCAGGAAATTCTTTCTTTTAAATTCTAGGAAATATTTTCTTACTTATATGTCAGGGTTGTTCACGATTAGTTTTGTATAGAATATTGGGAAAGTTTCAAAACAATAAAAATCTTACGTAACCCCCTTTCCTTAAATTGTTGACAGGAAAGACAAGTGATGTGATAGGGTGACTGAAATGGTAGTTTTTCTATAGAATGGTGAGAATAGAGATTCAGGTTTTTTTGAATATTCTTGCTTACAAATACATCGCTCCAGGGAAAGTAAAAGGCCTTTGCACCTGGAATGCTTCCAAGCTTGCACACATGAGCAGTTGGCTTACAGAAAGGAGTTTTATTTTTGCCTGTAAAATTTAATGGCTCTTGAAAAATACTAATTTTTAATTAGTACTTAAAATTTTAATTTACCAGTGGTTTTCAAGGTATTCTCAGTCACAATATTAGGAAGGTTTTAGTTTTTCTGAAAACCAATTTGACTTGTGCTGTAGAATTTTGAAAGCTAAACGTCTAAATAATTTTTTATTTGCTGTTACAAATAATACTTTTTTGTTGGTTTGCTTTTCACCCAATCTAGAAACCCAAATGATACATCAGAATGCAAACAACTTACGACCATATAATAAAAAAACTGCACTACTATTTTATAGATAAAGGCAAATGGAAACACATTTTGGAGTACTGCTTTTGTATTATTGACAAACTAGTCCAATCTTTTCCTTGATGTTAGCAATACATCACCACCTTTATTGAGAGTGAGAACTGATTTAATTGCTGCAATTGGACAGAATATTTCATATGAAATTAAATCTGAAAATGTTTTGAAAGGCTAGTTGACAAGTTAGTGGGCTGATGAAGATGCTCTAATTCTACAAAAGAACTTCTCTGTTGCTGTGAAGTTTTTATGCATTGAGAACAATTTGCTACCTGATGTTGAAACAAATCAGACAAGTGCTGCCAATAAAGCAGTCTTTCATAGCAAATTTGATGCAAAATATATAAATTCATTGTTATTATGACTGGTGTTAAGTTATAATAGTGATAAAGCAATAGCCAATAATAGTTTTATTTTTGTTTGATTTTGTAGTTTCAGATGAAGTGCATTTAGGACAGTTGGAAGTAGTGTTGTTGAGAATTCCTGTGCGTTTGTGATGTTAAATTGTGTGTCAGCTAATTCTTTCTGCTGCCTGAAACATGCTGCTTATTAACTGTGATTTTGTTTCTTTACAGATACTAGAATGTGAATTCTATCTCTTAGAATTAATGGTAGGTTGGATTTTTTGATGGAACTACTTCTATTTTTGTGAGAGAGATACTGTATCTAAGCTCTGATGCAGAGACTGGGATGTCAGTTTCCTTTTTTCCCTAGATGGAATGGCGAGTCATGACCATGAAGAGTTGTATTTCTATGCCCTCTACTTCTTGCCTGGAAGAATCTGGGGTTACACATATATGTTCTAGCAGAAGATGTGGGTACTATCCCATCCAGGCCTGTCTATAACAACCTAATCATTAGAGTAATCTTCTAGGAACTGAGATGTGGGTTTGAATCCTGTGAGGAAGGAACCGAGTTCAGGCCTCCCATTTTCTGAGATGGTGCTGTAGTATTAGGCTGTGGGATGGAAGGAGCTCAGTGGGACATTTTATTCCAGACCCTTTCAAAGAAAGGAGCCATACCTGATTTTTGTGAGAGTAGCTATCCCATTGCTGTGTTTGCTTGGGTAGCTGAAAGGAGGCAACCCAAGCTTCTTAGAGGACTTGGGTGAAGTGGTGCCTAATTTCTGCAAATGGCTTGGACTTGGATGGGTTAAACACTAAACTCTAGTACTACTGTGCTATAGTAGTTCTGCTCAAGTGCAGAGAAAAGGAGAGAGAAACCAGGAAACAGCTTAGTGAGTCAGACAGCAGATGAGAGAATGTGTTTTGGGAACTGAACTCAGAGGAGATCAGATCAAAGTTTTTGTTTGTACCTACAAGTAGTTTTTAGATTCCTGGTTAGATTTAGTCCTTGATACCTCTGCTATACGTGGCAGTAACTCTTGAGTTTTGTATACAGGGGTTTTAGCACAAGCACTTGCATTTACAATAAGTTATGTTTTTGGGATTCATTTATTTTTCCAGTGTACTATGCAATTATATGGTGTGTGCAGTAACAGTGTTTCACTTAAGTGTTCAGCATGTGTAACTTAATGCGTCTTTTCCCTGTAGTGTTCACACCGTTGGCTGCTTTTAGCAAGAGGATTATTCCTTTTTATTTACCTGGACCTAAAATGAGGGGATTTGAGAACAGTGGAATTTTTTCTTTCTTTCTTTCCAAGCCAGCATCAATTTTGGCATGCTCTCCATGTATGGTATTTAGTAGCAGACTGTTTTCTGGCAGCATTTTGTATTTCCAAGTGGGAATTACGGGTTTGTAAGCAGATGAGGTTTCAGTGTGCTGCAGATGTGACTTTCTGTGTCTCTTAGGGGAAGGACATTGACAGACTGGCAACTGTGCTGTGTAATGGTATTCTAGAGAGAGCACTGCCCTCATTAGAGCAAGGCTAGGTGTTGGAATGCTACTTAAAAAAAATAATCAGTAATTGACTTGTAAACCAAATGTTTTAATACAAACTGACAACGTGCTCTGTATTGTAATGTAACTTCTGTCCCAATGACATTTTTCCTAGGACTGCTGTTTGATAGTATATCATCCTTATAGACCTTTGCTCCAATATGTGCAAGATATGGGCCAGGAAGACATGCTGCTACCTCTCGCATGGTAATGAAGACAATGGAAATAGTTCCTCCTTTCATCAAGAAAGCAAGTGTTTAACAGTTGTGCTTCAAAGGTGGTTAAGCTTTTGCTGAACCAAGCAGGCTTAGCCATATTTGAATACAAAGGGTGCCCTAGTTAACCTATGCAGGTATATGTCCCTGACTTAGCTTATTCTGTCTTTAATCCTATAATGATTTTACTTTGCAGTGGTCTAATTTTTATTTTTTCGACTAGGTCTAATAGCACAGTTTTAACATTACTGAATGGTGACTACCATTCAGAGGTAGATTTCTTTCTAAGATTATTTTCTTGTTGTAGTGTGTCATAGGAGGTAGAAACAATATATAGGGTTTTTTAGCTGTGTTAGCAAAACTCTTATTCTTCAACTGTTTAAAATACAGAAAGATAGTAGAAGTACTACTTTTATGCTAGCCCTTATTTATGAAGCAGATAATAATTTGATGGCATACATACACATCCAGTACAGAAAGACATTTTCCTATTAAAAGACTGTTTCCAAATAACTTCTGCTGTGACTACAAAGGAAAAAAGAAAGGCTTTAAGACATTTTTATGAGGGAAAAGATCTCTTTCCTTGATGTTTTGCCCTGCAGCCTCATTGCTTCGACCATCTGGAAAACTGACAAAATATTTGTAAACCAACAGCAGTCTTTGAAGGAATATAGTCTAAAGGTGAATAGGAAGATACTTACAAGTTCTTTTTTGCACAGGAGGATAGTGAATGACACATATAGAACTGATCTTTGTCTGCTGTACCCTCCTTTCATGATAGCTCTAGGTAAGTAAAAATAATGTCTCCTGTCATTTTTAAATGGATGTATTTTGTGCACTGTCCCATCACAAGCATTCCTCAGAGCGCCCTCATAAGGTGCTTCAGGTTGTGTTTCTTACAGCACTGACACTGTAGCCTTGCAAATTAAAAAGCCTTAAAGAAAAGTCAGGTTTTCCTGTTGAACTGTATAGGGTTTACAAAAAATTGAATATTTCTAACTGTATTGGGAAGTGTATCTTTGTTCAATATCCATGTCACCTGATCTTTGCAGCTTGCCTACACGTGGCCTGTGTTGTCCAGCAGAAGGATGCGAGGCAATGGTTTGCTGAGCTGTCTGTTGATATGGAAAAGGTACTCTGTTTTTTATTCCCACCACTTGTTATGGACTGACCAGAAATGGTAGTCATGTTTGTCTTACACATCCACAATACTGATTTGAACTTAAAATTCAGTGATGTTGTTAGATGCAGTTACAGTTACGCAGCTCTCTTTGGAAGGGAGACGATGTCAGGTTATTTGAGACAAAACCATTGTATAATAGAAGGGTATTGCTGGTATTGCCATTTTCCACACAGAAGTATAAACATTGTTTGCCAGAAAAAGAATTCACAGCGTCTTTCCATCACACAAGACTGCCAGCACGAGTTTTACTTTAAAGGTCAAGTGCATGTAATTTTCTGATTCACTTTTCAGCATCATGCCAGCACACCATTCTCATTTTCTCCCTATACATGTGCAGAGTATAGCATGGTGTAGAACATTTTTGACACTTTCAGGATGTCCAGCACTGTGACTTCAATCAGTGCTAAACAGGGAGACACCAAGATCATTCAGCTGAGTTCCTTTCTAATGCAAATTCCTTGTCATATAATCCCCTTCATTAATTTATTAGGTTTCAGGGTGCAATTGTCCTAAAACTGACAATGTTCCTCATCCTCACTAGTTTCTTTAACTTTTTAGGTTGGCTTCTTTAACCTTTATTTAGCTCCAGCAAGCAAATCAAAGTAGTACTTGTATTCTTTATCTCACTGTTTTACTTAACACGTATCTTTTTCTGTCTTTTTCTGAAAGTTCACCTTTTTTTGAAACTCTGTGCCCCTAATATGTACAGAACATTGATAATCATCAATTACTGTATTGACAATGCATGGTCATATAGTTGCAGTCGTGCTGCCCAAGTCTGCAATTTCCCAGGAGCTTAGTTATAAACTGTGACAATAGTAGCAAATAAAATAAATAAATAAAAAGGTGTTGAATTTGCAGGGGAAGAGAAGCAGTAAATAAAAGTGAAAAGGAAAGTATTCTGTTCAGGCTTTGATTCACATTTAAATAACAGAACTTATTAATTTTTATTTTTTTTGTGGCCAGATTAAGTATGAGACAGCTCTGTTCATAATATGAAAATTGTGTTTAGTTTCAGTTTAAGGCCTTTTTAGTTAGTTGCACTTAAATGGGCTATAACAAAGATAAGATCACTATAGTGCCTGACCTTAAGATCTCTTTTCTAATACAGATTTTAGAAATAATCAGGGTTATTCTGAAGCTGTATGAGCAGTGGAAGAACTTTGATGAGAGGAAAGAGATGGCTACTATTCTTAGTAAAATGCCTAAACCAAAACCACCTCCAAACAGGTATGGTACTTCCTTATTGCACCTTTCCTATGGAAATACTAGACTGTGATATTATATATGTAAATGTTTAATTGAAGGTATAATAGTGTATGTTTTTACAGTGCAGATGTTTCTGATACCAAGCCAGCCTGTTTGGTCAGGAGCTAGTGGGGAAGCATAGCATTCATTATCTTATGGAGAGTGTTAATGTGATTAGAATGTGATCAATACAGCTCAGCAAATGTAGGGAACCCCAGTGTGAGGCTCCGTGGCTGGGCCAGATTCAGTGGAACTGGGCCTGCTTGATGTCGTATTTAATTACTGAGATTAAATATCACTGCTGGGAATCTGCACATGCAAATTCCTGTGCACATGCTTATTTATGTAATGTGAACTTTGCAGTGTTGACTTCAGACAGAGATTCAGCTTCATGGGCATATAGTGAAATTATTATTCACATAAATATGGTGAAGTTATTTATGCATGCTTAGAATAACCTTTGCATTTTTTTATGAAACTGAGCAGAATATTTTGACCTATTTATGTATATGTTGAAGTATTTTCTTTCAAAAGGTTTTTCTTACTTTCAGAATATTGTATGTTTTTAATTAAAAAAAAAAGGATAAAAATATAATGTGATGCTTCTATTGAAGAGACATGTTTTTTTTTCTTCAACAGTGAAGGAGAACAGGGTCCAAATGGTAGCCAGAACTCTAGTTACAGCCAATCTTAAGGCATTCCAAAGAATTTCTTTATGGACCACTTTGACTCAAGACATCCTGGGATATTTGCTGTGTTCATGAAATGGACAGAAGGTTTTAGTAACATCTTTGACAAAGAACTCGAAGAATAAATAGCTTGTTTGTGTCAAGCATTTGAAAGCTTTTTCTCTAAAACTACATCATTTTCTCTGACGCTGGAGCAAATGTGCTAAGGTTTTTCAGTGTAAGGAATCAAACCTTAAACCAAGCTGCAAAAGATTAACATTTTTCTCTCAAAACAAATAGTTCATTATTGGTTTTATTTGTGTTGAAGTGAACTCTTTTTAGAGCGACATTAACCCAAGGCCTAAGTGTAACTGTATTAATGACTTGTGTTGTCTTCATTTGTTTGTGACTGAAGGAAGATAGTGCATTCTGTTTAATCTATCCATTACCTTCGGTTTTGTTGATTTAAAAAAATAAATACAGATTCTGCAACAAGTAACACACAGTCCTTCAGAAGCAAATGCCTAGAAGAGCCTGTAAAGAATGTTGTTACAGTTTTAATGAAAGCTGCAGGAAAGAAAGTCAATTTCTATTTTTGGGTTTAAAAAAAGCTGTATTCCTCAGTAGATCTACTTGGTTGTTTTTGCCATGATACAGAGTAGCCCAGCTTACCAGAGAAGTGCAATATGTATAGTGATTCTTCAGTTTTCTGAAACATTTCAAGTGTTAGGAAATTAAGAGAACCCAACATGCTAGGATTTTTTTTTCAAATAAATGTACTGTATGGTACAATCGGAATATTTCACAATCAAGTACAAATCTGGATATTATTGGTATTTTTTATGGTGGATTTTTTTTGTAGAAAAGTTATACACTGTTAGTCTGCCTTCACTGTTAGTATCAATTTGTGTGGTTCATTAGAGAGTTTATTTAAGAGGATCAAGTGTTTGGTGAGCTTCATACTGGCTAATTTTAATTGGGATGTTAGGAGCAACTCTAGAATAACTGAAATGGGATTCCTTGGTTAACTTTGTGCTGGAGAAAATGAAATTTCTTCAAACAGAAGGCCATATCCTGCATTCCTTACTCAGGCAGATATCCCACTGAAGACAGGAATTGGCCTTAATTGATTTCTTGATTTTTTAGATAACTTTGTTTCTAATTAAGTTCTGTACAACTTTATTTTGAATGATAATGCCAACTTGTCCAAGTATAAAAGTTGAATGATAAAGTTCAGTTATGTTGTTCTCTTTTTACTTTTTTCTTTTTTTTTTTTTGTTTTTTGGTTTGTTTTCCTGAAACAACACATTTCACTGCTCTGAAATACTGGACGGAGATTGTTGATAACATGTGCTCTGTGATGTGTCTTGGTTCAAAAAACTGTCCCCTTAAAAAAACCCCAAAAACCCCACCTGTTTTTTGCAAATACTTGTCTTTGTAATTGGCTGGTCTTTCATTGAAATATAACTGAAGTGTTTTTGTATGTAGCCCATTAGGCTACTAGCATTTATTTCAGTTCAGGTTATTTCCATAAACCATTATGTGAACCAGCCCCAAATACTTTGGTGAGGTGGAAAAAATAAACATTTTGGTCTTTTGGCTACTTGGTTGCCATTGGATCCATACCTTTTATAGACACTTGATTGATGAAGTGGAATTTGGCTATTTTGCTTTCATTTCTTGAAGTCTAAAATGTGCTATTTGTAATGTGGACTTGGGGAATAGAAATAAATCAAAGCAACTTGACCTCTGTTGTGTGGAGTTCTTAAACAGGAACTACACTTTAGGTAATATATAATAACACTTCTCACATATGCCACGTAATCTGCCAAGAAAGTTCATCTTTTGGAATTGAGGAATTAATGAAGAATTCTGGCTAGAGTGATTGAATTTTTTCTTGCTGCTGAAGAATCTTTGCAGACTTACTTCACACCTAAAGCACAATGGAACCTGAATCTCAGAGCTAAAACATCAGGCAGTTCTTGATGGTACCTAGAAGTATCTTAAGGCATTTCTCTAACTGGGAAGATGAGGCTAATTTGACCAGCTTTGATTCCAGTAAAAATAGTGAAAGGCAATAAAGTGCAGTCAAAAGAGCTGGATTCAGTGAAGACAGTTTTAAAAATATGTAATTTTGACCAACAGGAACTGGAACATAATGTGGATTCAACTGTCTTGCTATGAAGGAGGCAGAAAAAAAAATCACCTTTCTTGTGCTTCACTTCAAAGGAGAGGTGCATAAAAATGTGGTATAATTGAAAGAGAGGTAGCTGAAAGTTTTCACAGATTATATGGCAACAGGTGACTCTGAAGTGTCAAAGCAAATCACAAGCCATCTATGCTAAAAAGATTTGAAAAATCCCAAAGGAAACAAACTGGATCAGACAATTATTTAACTCAAAGCCCATCCTTTGGAAAGCAAATTAGAAAGGACCACCTAATTTGACAAGCTAGAAATAGTTTGAGAAACATCTTGCTAAAAACTATCATGATTAATAAAAAAAAGACGTGTACAGTAATTTTCCAATTATAAAAAGAACCCTCAACTCCTCAGTTCAGGAGACAGCACGGGTCTAGAAAAATCACGGGTGATGTGAAGAGTGATAGGTGACAAATGCTCACTTCAGACAGAAGAAGCCAGAGCAGCTGATGAAAAGAATACATGGCAAGCTGGGAAGCAACAAAAAGAAAGATTTCTCACCACTGCTGTGTCTGATGGGAGTTTCTGTTGAAAATTTACAAATACTCAAATATGTAGATATGTAAAGCCTGAAGGACTCTGAGTTGTAAATGAGAGTAATCTGGAACTTGTATCACTACATACTAATCCTGTTTTATGCACTTCCTCAGATGTTTATTACCAATTGCTGCCAAACAAAATAATGGGCTAGCTAGATCTTAGTGGAACACAGAATAAATTGTTTATTTTTTGTGGTTATGTAGTTTTAGGTGTTTCCAGCAAATGTTAATGTAGCTACAAAAGGGAGCATTGGCTGCTCGTGACTAAGTACTGACTCAGTTGATTAGATTGCCTTGCTTTGTTCATTTGTATGCTGAAGTTTGGTGGCTTGATCAATACAGCTAAGAATGATGAATTATACATTTAACAAAGCATTTTCAGTGGTCTGACCTTAATGATCTTCAAAAGGCGTGGTTAGTCCTGGTGAGGCCTGGTACAACACAGCCAGCAGTGGGTTTCTGGGTTTCTTTACATCAAAATATCTGTGGTTTGACTATTCTAAACAAACTACCTGACACAGGTATTTGAGAAATAATGATTTTATTTGTCCTATCATCATGAGTTTAAACTGTCATAAACTACATCATACAAAAAAGTAAACATAATCTGCACTTAGGTTCTCTTCACATGCATTCACCATAACCCAAAGTAAAGGTTGAACAAATTTAATGTCCTCTGTTCCAGCTGTAGTCTTTGGGAATAATTTAAACCAAGCAATTGATGTGCATGGCTGTTTGAAGGTGAATGTCCATTTACACAAGAAGCCAGTAGTGAGCTTTATTATGGGAGTGGAATGCAGGCGGTTCGCTAAAACCTACGAACCACCCTGAAGCCTTGATGTGCTAAGGGCTGGGGCTGTCGTCTTCATTTCTTTTCTGGAGGTTCATGTTTGACCCAGTCGTCAAAGCCACCAGCATACTGCTGAACTCTGAAAATATGCAGAAGATAACCTTTCTCAAGTAAAGTCCTTAATATTATATTATCTCTTAAGAGGACATAGCAAAAAGAACCTGAAACCAAAAGTGAAAAATAAACACCCAAAACCCCACAAACAAAAAACCCCTACAAAAAACAGATTTAAAAAAAGAGAAAACACAAAAATTCTCTGCAACCACTTGTACCTAGCTTCAGTGAGCCAGATGGACATTCCTTTTACTCTAATACTGCCTCCTTCCATGCAGTGAGTTCTGTAACTTTTCTTCCAAATGATTCCTGGAGTTCAAATATCAAGCAAGAAATAGCAGCTGGATCATTGAAACAGTTGCCAGTTTTTTCTTAAAAAAAAAAACCAGACTCCCAGAAGTGGGAGATTTACATGTCTATTTATTATGTCTAACACTTCAGTTGTCACCAAACAAACCCAGCACACTGATCTTGACTTCCTTGCAAACCTACATGCTCTGTAGGTCTGACATCAACCTGCACAAAACTAAAGTCTGTAAAACAAAAATCCACTATGCAAAACAATACTGACTCCTTCAATTAGGCAGCATGACAAACAGGTAATGGAGGATATTTTTCACTTTGAAACAAGAACACGTTTCCGTATTTTGACTACAATTAATATGAATGTTCCAGTTTCTGAATTGCAGTTCAGTGAAATCATGAACAAATCAACAATGTCTTAAATTTTATCTTCAGTCTTCAGGACAACAAGGCACCTTCCAGAGATAGGTTCAACAATTCTGCAAACCAAATGCTGCATTTCACTCTGTCATGATCTCACTGTTTTGTTAGCTATTGCCTTCATTGCTTTACTCCTGGCAAATAATCCAAAGCTTTACAGGAAGTGAAGGCATCCTTTGTCAACAGTGAACTGTACAGGCAGAACTGCAATTCAACAAAGGGTGTGGGCTTCTTAAACTATTTAAGATTGTACTACTACCAAAGCAAGCAGTTCTCTACCCTTCCAATCTTCCTGCATCTCAGAACTAGTGCTTATGGAGCTCTTTAAGGAAGAAACATCTCAGCACGGGAGCCCTGGGAGGCAGAAGGGACCCTTCAGTGGCAGTGTGGTCCTGCAGCAGTTTGTGTCACCTGCATGTGCAGAGCCACTGAGGGGCTGTTGCAGACGGTGGTTCACTTCACTTGGCTGAACACCCAATGGCATCTTTCAAGGTTCAGAAGAGACAAGAGGAGGTGTCTAACAGTTTTGTTCATATTCCACATGTAAATTTTTACCCTTACCCACAAGGTGAGTACGTGTTCTGCTGTATGGGGGGAAACAGCATTAATCCCATCCTTACATACCTGCTGAAACCCAAGGACGCAGCAAAACCAAGTGCTTGTTTACTTCTTGTTCCTGCCAAACAGGAGAAAACCACAGGGTCTGACTTGGATGGCATTTTTTGATTATACTGCTCCTTGAACTCCGTTGGGTCCATTTGTAGAGCTTCCATTAATTCACCCACTGGGAAATACAGAAAACAAGCTATTGTTTATTCTCCATACACAGACAGTTTTACATTGCAAGACTTCTAATTCCTCCGGAGGAAAAGTTCAGCCTCATTACATGCCAGCAGCTTTCTAGCACAGTTCCTCTTTGCTCAGTCACCACCACTTGACCATTCCAGGCAGGAGGAACACGGAACACCCGACACCCGCACACAGCGGCGCTGACAACTCACGCGGTATGTTGATGGAGTCCGGGATTTTGCCAAACCTGTCGATCTCCCACCTCTCCCGCACGTCGATGTGAAGGACGTTGGCCTTCTTCAAGTCTTTCAGCTCCCGGTAGGAGAGGTTCGGCGCCGCGGCGGCGCAGAGGCTGCGGCAGCTGCNCGCGAGCCCCATCCCGGCCCGCCCGGCCATGGCAGCCACCCAGCCCGGCCCGGCCCGGCCCAGCCCCGCCGGCGCGGAGACACCGCCTTCCCCACGGGGGCGGGGGCTCGGAGCCTCGGCCGGGAGCGGGGAGCGCCGCCGCGCTGGGCACGCGTGGCACCTGCCGGCACCGGAGGCAGCCGGGTCACACGGACACCGCCTCCGCTTCCAGCGTTTACCCTGCACTGCCTGGGCTACCGGCCAACCCAAACTGCTGAGGTGCCTGAAAGTACCAAAGGCTGGGAGATGAAACGGAGATGAGGAATTTTGATGCCAAATGCAATTTTAAAAAACCCAGCCTCTGCGTGTTACGATGAGAAGGTGATTTTAGCACTGGCCTGCACCACTTTCACCACTGTCACTGTCTCCCTACAGATGCCAGAGATGTGGTCCAGGCACCATTTCCTTTCTGGTGACCAATGAGCGGATCCGAGGGAAAGCCATGAAGCTGCATCACAGGAGATTTAGGTTGGATATTAGGAAAACCTTCTCCCAGAGGGTGGTCAGGCACTGGAACAGCCTCCTCAAGGAAGCGGTCATTGCCCCAGCCCCACCAGACTTCAAGAAGTGTTTGGACAATACTCTGAGGCACATTGTGTGTGATTCTTGTGGTTGTACTGTGCACACTCAGGAGTTGGACTCAAACTTTTTATGGCCCCTCCAGCTCAGGATAGTCTATGATTCGATGAT
Source organism: Thryothorus ludovicianus (assembly GCA_013397245.1). NCBI lineage: Eukaryota > Metazoa > Chordata > Aves > Passeriformes > Certhiidae > Thryothorus > Thryothorus ludovicianus. Next base: position 286,029 of record VZTB01014400.1, on the reverse strand, counting down.
CCCTGTTTCAGTTTTGAACCAAAACCCTAGTTTTAGCTTTGAAAGCTGTCAGTCTTCTAGCCATAAGGACTAACAGCCCAGACGTATGTGAGTGCAGAAATGAGGGTCCTTCTGTTCCACACATTTTAGATCAGTACTTTGTATTTATGCATACATTTGTAGATATGTTACATACCAGCAATTCTAGTCTTTAAAACCAAGCATGATGGATCTTTTCATAAAAGATGCATTTTGAGGAGTAGGTTGTTGAATCTTTACTAATCAGACTTTTCCTTCTGAAAACGAGAACAAAATATTTCTTGGTACTGTAAAGTGTGACAAATTGAACTTGGCACATATAACTGGTTCACTAGCTGCCCTTCTGCCAGCCTCTCCATATGGCCTCCTTGACAGGCATTTACAAATTGTCTGTCTGAAGCAGTATATCTATATATGAATTGAGGTTTAATGCATTTTCCATGTCCCTCAAGGTAAGGATAGAATACATCACTTTTATAAATTATCTTTTGAAATATAATTTACTGTATATTTTATCTATAATAAAATAATGACAGTTGATCTTCACTTATTGCATGTATCACCATAAGGACCATAAAGCGTTCAATATGAAGCACCAGAACACTTGTCATATGAAATGCGTATTCACAGGAAGAAGCGTTTTTATGATTTTGATTTGACCCTGGATCATATTAGGTACAAAAAGAGAAAACACACTGGCTTGTCTGCTGAAATAGGAAGCATTCACTAGTAGCCATCTTGTGAAAGACAGAGAATTTGAGGTCAGAACAGATCAAGCTTAGCAAACTTCCGCAGCCTGGTGAAAAGGTGGAAAGCAGCACCATTCAATTTTCCTTTTGTCTTCACAGCTGCACCCAGTCAACTCCTCCTCAGCAGCTTCCTACATTTCACCTCTTGGGACTCTCTCTCCATTTCACCTTTTCTTCATTTGACTTTGCAGTTCTGCACAGCCTCCCACACTCAAACCCAGTGGCACCCAACCCAGTTTCCAGTAGCTCCTCCCTCGAGTGTTGGATACCCTTTACTCTGCCTATCCTGGTGGGGACATGCACGTTTGATGCTGTTCTCCTTCCAGTCCCTCCCAGGGTGGCTGCCTCGAAAATCCACGCAGGGCCCAGACCCTGCTGTAAAACCTCTGGGCACGACTGTCCACAGCCCTGCGCAGCGGCAAACCTCCTCTCAGCGCACTGCCCACGGGCACAAACCCAGCGCAGCATCTCCAGCTCTTTCAGCAAAACTCACAAGTGAAGGTCACCCCACCCTTTGCCCTGAGTTTCCAGAGCACTCCGCAGCCAGACCTGTCGCTACCTGTTGCCTCTCAGCGGGCCCCGGTGCGCTCCCGGACAGCCCCGCTTCCCACCGCCCTTCCCACTCGGGAGACGCGTTGTGCCCTGGAACCAGCGCCACCGCCGCTGCCACTCCCGCGGCTGCCCCGGGCTCTTGCGGAGCCGCCCGGGCTGCGG
>VZTB01014400.1:230135-284034 GCA_013397245.1 Thryothorus ludovicianus | reverse complement strand
GGCGCTCGGCGGGCGCCGAACCGTCCCTGCCCGCGCACCGGGGGACAGCCCGGGGCCGGCCCGCGCGGTTAGCCTGGGACATGGTGTTCTAGACCCATAGCTGCAACCCTCCGCCTTTTATTATTGACGCTCTCTGATTTGATTTCTTTTTTAAATCTCTTTATTTCTTTCTTTTTCTGTCTTGTCCCTTACTTTAGGGCTCTGTCCTGCCCTTGCTACAGCTATGTTGCTACTTGCACTCTTAAGCAGGATATGCACAACAGCATATTAAACATAGGTGCAGTAGAATGAAGACATCAAGAGCATAGAAGCAGATGGCAGTAGCTGCAGGTGTAGCACTGTATTCTAGTTGCATGTCATCTTTAACTACAAGTATTTCCCAATTCCATTAAATAACCCTCTCATACAAGCATAAAGAACAGACGTGTATTTAAATGATTCTGCTCTCATTTTCTAGCTTTCAAAGCAGAAACAGTAACGGCATGTGTAAGCTTGAAGCAGACTATGCCTTTGTGAAATTGTTCTCGTGTTTACTACATTTGTAAATATTTTGTCATGTTTCTTCATGAAATATTGAAGAACTGGTGCTCTGTAGCTTTATTTCTGTGAGATTCACAGAACTGCAGCTAGTGTCTCAGGGGTTCAGCTTTGAGCAGCAGTTGTAGATTGAGGACAAGTTGTTCCACTTCTGACATGCCATCAAAGCAAACTGGGGCAGTCTGTGTGGAGGAAGAAACTAGAATTAAATTTTTTGTTCTTGATGGTAATACTTAGACTTTCAAAGAGCTCCAAGTTATAGTAACTTACTGTTTTATCTGTTCTACCCTCACTTATTAACTAACTCCCATAACACCCAGAACAGATGGGAAGTTATGGGCAGCCTCTGTCTTCCTTTATATTCTCCAACTCAGCCCTTTAGGCAGAGATACAGCAGGAGTCTTAACTTAAAGTATTGTCTTTGGTGGGTTTCAGCCTTCTGTCTCACACACATGCTGCAACCACAATTCCTTTTTTATTTCTTTGAATTCAGAGAATTAGCATTTTTCCAAAGTTCATCCTTTGCTCATATTGCCCTTTATTTTCTGTTACAACATCTTGGACTGCTTTTTCCCCAGTTTTTGGCTGCCTTTTTATCCTAGCAAGGTACTGAGTTCACTGTTTACTTTCCAGCTGTTTCAGTTCTTATGACCTCAGATTTTCTGTGGTGATAGTACAGTAGTGTTGGTGTTTGTATCATGGGAGTGCACCGTCTGTCATCTGACTGCCTTTTCATTTACAAAGTTTTCACTTGCAAGCCAGCATCACTAGTTATGAGCTATGGCTCTTTTTATGCTTCTTAGGTGTTTTGCTTTTTAAAGGATGAATTTTCTAGAAAGACCTACCTATGTTGGACCACGCATGCATCTACATAGATGTTTTTCCCTTTTGGTATGTTATAAAAAACCCTCAAACATTTAATGTGGGATAGAGAACATAAACAAAAATTGCAGTTTGCTTTATGGGGCTGGATATTGTCAGGTATATCTGAAATTTTCCATAAAACTTTACTGTAAGATAGTAGCAAAAAATTTGTCATAAAATGCTACTCTTTTTACCCACTCAATGCTTTACTATACTCTAGTCATAAACCCAGTTACAGAGTCTTTTCATTTTTGTTTCTGGACATGTCTGGATGTAGCTTCTGTTCATCCTTAGAAGTAATTTTTCTGTGGCAGGTGGTTTTAGAAGGAAATCTGAGGGGGATTGTGGGAGTATATGAACATGAAAGCTGATAGAACGTGCTTAGCATGGGCAGCTGGCTAAAGTGGATTACCGAGAGATGCTATGAGGTTTTTACTGTCACTTGGAAAGTTGTATCTGGTGGTCCAAAGCCTCCATCTCACTCCTTGCTCAAAAAGTACATCAGTGTCTCACCCTTTTTAGGACTGTAATACAGCATCAGGATTGGTGTTTGAGCTCCAGTGACAGCGTAGGATGTGTGATGTGCCTTTGGGCTAGGAAATCTTGGAGATGATGCTTTCAGAATTCCAGATGACATTTTCCAGGGGAAGAAGCTTCGCTGCCACTACCAGTCAGCAATTCTGGTCCTTTTACTGCTCTCGCAGGCAGCGGGGGCTCGTTTTCCACTGAGGTTTCGGTGGCTGTCAGAGCACTGAGCCTCCTGGCCTGCTGATAGGTGACACTGCCTGGCTGCTGACCGTGATGGATGTGGTGCCTGTTTTGATTGGGTGACACTTGGGCTAGTGGCGAGCAAGGCAAAATGCCACAGGTAATGCTAGGAACAGACGTCCGAAATATATCAACTTGCGGCTTACATCAAAACGTGTAGCAGTTCTGCAGAGCATCTGGCACTACTGATCCTTACAGGGACCTTTCACAGATGTGTTTCGAAGCATCTTTGGACTTAATCTGCACATCTGTGCTGTTCCTTCACCCTTGCTGTTGACAGCTGGACAGTTTTGTTAAGCCACATGAAAATGCTAATTTTTCCCAATGTTCAGTGTGTGCTCTGCCCTTTCAGACACAGGTTTTTCTTTGCATTAACAATGTAAAGTGATACATTTTTAATTTGAGAGTTTGACAACAAGTAGTGAGACAGTTGGAATTTAGGCTACCTCAGATGAATTGAGGGATTGAAGTAAATGTATTTTATTCTTTGAATTCAGGTGTTCACTGATGAAATAATTAACAATACAGGTTTCACAGCTAATGGACAGTCCTACTGGGAGAGTGTTACCCATATCCAAAAATGTACCTGGAGATTATCTGTAGACTCAATTGGCTACATTTCATAGGGTCAATATGCTTAGATAGGCTGGTGGGTCTTGCATAATTTTTATCTTGTTTGCATTCTAGTAATGCAGCTGTAATCCTCCTAGTTAATTAAGAATCAGAAGAATATTGTAATAGGTATTACACAAATAAGAACAAAAATGTTATCTGAAAGAACTCGCACCCTAATTATAAGAGGAAGGGAAAAGTGAATCTAGGCAGATGGAAGCAGTGATATGATATTAATCAGTGCAGCAGGTTATTTCTCTAATGTACTGGTGGTCTGGTCTGTGTTTCTTAGAAGCTTCATGGTGAAGGTACGGCGTGGGAAGACTCACTGGGATGACACATTTCAACATTTAGTAAGTGAACTGTAGACATTCTAGGAGGAGGGACTCATCTTCCAAGTGAAAAGTGCAAGATGGGAAGATGGGAAAAGGTTTTGGGAAGTGAAGACAGTGAAAGCAGTTTGCTTCTCCAACTTCTTTACATAAAGAAGTCATGAAGAGTAATAACTGTTGGTTGGGTTGGTTTGGTTTCCCAAGGAAAAGTGATTTTTAGTTCATACTAGCCTTGTAACTTTTATTGGTCTTACCTCTACTGAATTACTGTAAAATGTAAATTTTCTTTAAAATAGCAGTTATTTATTTTAGGAACTATATTCAACTCTTGTAAATATCTAAATATATACTTTATGAAGAGGGTCAATTTCTAAATATAGGAGTATTAATGCTGTTAAATATAGACTTTCAAGCATATCTTAAATTTAAAATAGTCTAGGCACACTGTAGATTTAACTTAACAAATTCAGCACATTGATTTTTGGCACTCTGTCAAATCTGAAGCTTTTAAAATTAGATAGGCAGATTGTTCTGCTTTTGAAGTGGTTTGTTCTTTCTAGAGTGGTGGAAATGAGCGGTTGAGTAAGGAGATTTTGATCTTAATCAGCTTTTTGTAGGAAGATTGACATTAGGAGTCTTTTAAGAAGTAAAAAGTCAACTGAGAATAGCTAGTGGTGGTAATGATTACACTTCAAACTCTTGTATGCTGAGCTCAAAGAGTCTGAACATGGATTTGGCAAGGATTAGTTCTTAGATTTGTATGAAAACAAATTTTTAAAAGGGAAAGGTTTAGGTTTTTCTAATCTAACTTTTTATATTTTTTGTTTTTTCCCAACTAGAGTGCATAATTTTTACTTAAGATTTTTACTGTGTGCCAAGGGTAGAGCTAACATACCCTCTAAACTCAGGTCTTTCTACTTCAAAAATCAGTGTCTTTTTATTTGTTAGATTCATTACTCAAATATCATGTGCACCATGACTTGATTTTATGTGTATGAAATTAAAAACTTAAATGTATTTGTTTTTCTATCCCAAAAGAAAACTACAGGTGAAGATTCATGGTGACCTCTTTCTGCATAGGAAAAGGAGACTCTCTCCCCTTTAGGATACGCCATAGTAGGTGGCTGTAGACAGAAAATTCTCATTTGACATATTAAAAAATATGAGAATGGTTTGGAAAGAGGCAAATCATGGGAATAATACCATGGGTTTTAATCTTCAGTGTGTCGAGTTAATTTTGTCTAAATTGTTTTTTTCTCTCTTTTGCCTGCTTGTCCTGAATGACTTGAGCCTGTGGCCAAAATAAGCTATAGAACATCACTTTTGTTTTTTTCTTAGCTATATTTTACGCTTTCTCGAGTCTTTTTGTTCAGGATTTTAATTCCAATAAAATCTCAAATCTTTTATTTCCCATAGACTGAAATATTTCTGAGAGGTTATTTCTGAAGCATCCTAAGTTTCTTCCTCGTTTAACTCAGTTAAATATAATAATCAAATTCCTGGCATAAACATTTTGATTTTGAAATTATGTTGATTGATGTTGATCATGTTTTTATTAAATGAGATCTTTAATTTGTAGTGTTTTCAGTCCCTGAATGTACTGGAAAATAGCAGGCAGTACTCCATATACACTTGCATCGTAGATCATGTAGAGTAGCTCATTGCTCTTACCCTTCCATCACAATTCTGTGCTTTTCAAAATCAGGCACAAACCCTGTCTGTCTAAGTCCTTGATATGCTCTGGTTTTTCCAAGAGCTCACAGGTCAGTAAACATTGTCTGATGGATGTCTGTCTATGTGTGTGTCCATGAAAGGTAATTAATCTAATGGTCCGTGTTGTCTTTTCCTCCGCCTGCTCTTAGTGAAAGGAGATTGAAAAGTGTTTGGGCTGTGCAGTGTTAATGCAGCTTCTTATGCCAGTGTTCATTTCTAATGCTGTGTTGATTAGGTTGGGCTTCAAGTGCCACGCTTTCAGTCATTGTGGATATCAGCTGACACTTTTTTTACCCCGTGTCCTGAGGGTCCCTAGGATATGGGTCCAGCAGTGGGCTGTGTTTGCCCTCATCCAGGTCGTATCACCTGTGCTATGGGCTGCAGGATTTCACAGGTGGGAGAGGCTTGTATTCCAGCTGGTTGGGCCCACAGTTATTTATTAGAGCTCTCTAAATGTACGGATATGAAGATGACTTTCATTGGAATGAAGTCTATGATTTGGACAGTCTTACATAATCTGTCCAAAGAGATCAAAATTGTTATGCTGAAATGAACTCATAGATTGTTTATGTCAATGGTGAATCTCCTAAACACAGCTATGTTCCTTTAGGGAGGACATTTTTGCTATTGCAGTCTTTGCTATTGACTCTACAGAATTTGTTGTAAGGTCTTGTGTTTTCTCAGCAGCTTTATAGGCCCTGCTGTTTGATGAATATCTTGAATCTTGTGCTCAGTTAAACGGCAGTGCGACAAGTGGTGATGGGTAGTTTCACATGAAACTTGGGTATATATGAGAAGCTGCCAAGGCAAAAAGACACAGTTGAAGTTGTTTGTAGGGATGCCAGGTTGATGGACATTAGGTGAGCTAACATCTGTTGAAAATGTGTAGTCAAGAGCTGGAATATTTAGACCTTTCTTACTGTATGAGCAGGAATTGTGAACCCATGAAATGAGCAAAGCTGAGTTCAGTGGCATTGTTCACTTACATGTCTAGGCTTTATAACCATAGTATAGGGAAATTTGAAACCTGTAATTTAGAACATCATGGTATGTAATATAGTATTAGCTAACTTCTGTGTATGTGTAGCATTTTGCAAAAAATGTGCTATGTTTTTAAGGCTGAGGAGACATGAGGCTGTTATGCAAGGAATCAGCGAGTAAAGATTTCTTTCATACTCCACAAAAATTTGTCTTGTCCAAAGCAAATCTCTAATGGGTAGGTTCATGCAGAAAACCTCTAGCACTAACAGGATATAGGGATGTAGGGCAGATGCAGGGATGTAGAGGAACCTGAAACAGGGGCCTGGTGGTACATATTTGAAGCTTGCTTTGCTTCAGGGAAAGCTGTTCAGAACTGGTTGTGGTGATGCTCTAATATCAATATTGATGACTGTTCTGCTGATTGGCTTAGTGGATAAGTAAGGAGAGGGAATATTGAATTCAATATACTGAGTGATTCCTGTGTCTCTCAGAGCTTCAGTATTACAAAGGTCTGAATGCATATAAAGAAAAGATTAAAACATCTTAAATAGACAAATTTGCTGCACTTAGGCAAACTTAACTAATTGATCTGTAGTAAGAATATACCTTTTGCTATCCCCAAATGTGGGACATTTTGGAGATTTCCTATGCCTAAACGCAGTAGTGAAGTTGAAAATCTGTAGTAGTGAAGTCCTGGTGACTCAGGTGACATTGCTAGCCTGTTTCTGATAAAAGACATAGTTTTATTTCTGAACAGAATGACTCACATTGCAGTGTGTGAGTATTTGACTATTTTACATTCATATGTATGTGAAAACAAAAATCTGTTTTTATGAACCACACTGTTAAAAGACAAACTGAAAACTAAACTCCAGGAGCTGTCTGTATGATGCACAACTACAGTCCTTCAGTGGATTCACATTTGGATTTTGATTGACTGGTGTGCTGAAATCTCTCAGGTTTTTTTTTAAGTTTACTCACAAATGCCTATGCTTTAATTCTGTTCCTAATAGGACTTCTTGATTAATGACACAGATTTCCTATGAGAGACTTCATCTTTATGGATTCACCAATGTTTAATAGAAGGGTCAGTTTGCACTCCAGTCTGTCATCCCTTGTAGGATAGAACACTTGAATCAGATTTGAAAGACTTTTTTATTTTCTTAAAGTGTTTGAAATTGAGTTAAAGAATGTGCCAAGGGTAGATAATGACTGAAACCTTTTATAAGGGATATATGTTAAGGAAGAGAAACATTTATTTTGATGAAGTTTTTCTGGTATGTTATGGTTGTAATAACTTACTTTGCAATAACAAAAATAAAGAAAATCTTAATACCTCAAGTATTTAACATCACTGCCTAGAAGTGAATGTGTGTGTCCCCCCTTTTTCTACAGCTGCAATTCATAGTGTCCTGTAGTGTAACTACTGCTGCAACATTTCTAAGACTTCATTCCTGACAAGTTCCTACTTCTTGTTACACAATAGCTGACATTAGACCAAGCCTTAAACTGTGTTTGTGATGTTCAAATGCGTGATTTGATCTTGTGCTTTTAGAGTTCACTTGCTACATTCAGTGAAACATTTCAATAAACAATAAAGTAACCTCTTTTGTCTTTCCTAGTAAGCAACAGATGCGGGTGAAAGATCCATCAAGAACCAACCCTGAGAAGTCAAAGAGGAGCAAAAGGCCTAACAGGCCACAGGATGAGGACTCTTCAGATGATATTTCAGGTGAGTACATAGGATGATGTTTGTCCTGAGGTGGAGTGCTAATAACTTCCATGTTGACTGATGAAAACCACATTGGTACCATGAAATATTTTTTTTACTTGAATTTATAACAGAAATATCCCCAGTCAAGTGTTTATGACATGATCAGTTGCTACACTACATGACTTTCCTGAAGGGCTGGAGAATTGGTTGATCTTTGATGACAGCCTCTTCAAAATGTAATGGTCCTTTCCTCTCCACGTGAGGTCAAGCATGTGTGGCAGGAGGCTGTGTGGCTGCACAGAGAGCTTCCAGCTGAGCTCAGAGAGAAAAAGGAATGGCAGAGAGGGTGGAGGCAGATTTGGGCTGCCCTTGCAAACACCTGGAGTGTGCAGGATTAGGGATTAGGTAAAACAATTTCAGTTAGAATTGGATCTAGTGCTGAGGAAACTGGTTGGTGTCATTGTGAGGCTGTGCTCTGCCATCTCTTCATGGCAACAAATTGAGGAGAGCAGTTGATATGCAGGAGGATAGGTCTGCCATTCAGAGTGACTTAGACTGGCTGGAAAAATGGGCAGGCAGAAACTTCTCAGTGTTCAACAATGGCAAGTGGAGCGTTTGGCACCTGGGCATAGCCACGTGCCATTACAGGGTGGGAGTTAAAGCAGATTTGCAGGAAAGGTCCTGGGGGTCCTAATGCACACACTGAATAGATCCAAGCTGTGTTGTTTGTGCCGACTGTAGGCAGGATTGTAATAATGAAAGTGCAGAGTGGGTGGGTGATTCTTTTTATCTTTTCATCACTTAGGGGACTTCACTGGGAGAACTGTGCCCAGTTGTGGGCTCCCTCTTACAAGAAAAGCTGACTTGTTAGTGAGGCCAGTGGTTTACCCCCTCCACATTTTTAAGGAGGTTGAGAACATTAAGAGGGGCTGAAGGGAATGTCTTTGTTAAACCAAAAGGAGTGAAAGTATAATTTCTTTCATTGACTGCCTTATGATAGTTACAGAGAAGGCAGAACCTTGTAGGAAATCCACAGTGAGAAGACTAAAGGCAACAGACCAGATTTAGGGCATAGAAAATTTGACTAGGTATGAGGAAACTTATTTTATATTCACTCTGAGGGTGGTCAGACAGAAACCTGATTTTCTAGTAAGTTGGTGAAGCCTCAGTCCTTGAAGATAATCAACACTCAGCTGAGCAAAGCCATGAGCAAACAGAACTAAATTAGTATTTGGCATTGCTTTAAGTGAGGGCTTGGACAAGATGGCCTTCCGAGGTTACTTCAAACCTATCTCATTCTGTGATATAGTGGAATTTGTGCAAAAATATATGACAGAGAAGAATGGTTGATATTCACATTCAGAATGAGCAGTTGCAGTAGGGATGCATGGGTGTTTGAAAATCTTTCTTTATGTGTTCAAAAGAGGTCAATGGCCTGTGTTGTTGTATGCAAGAATAGATTTATCTATTATTTTATTGTATAAAAACAGGGAAATTGGTTTTGTACAAAAGTAATCCTTGTACTTTTGTACGAAGTAGTTTATCTGGTTATAAGAGGTGGCATTTATTGACTTGAAAAGAATTTCCATTACGGAAAGACTGAAAGAGATTCCTTCATAAAATTCAGTATGTGGGGAGCAGCTGGCTGATTTTTCCTACTTTGATTCTTTGTTGGTTTTTTTCCCTACTGCTGAAGTCATTTGCTGAAGTCAAGATTATGGTCTTTTATTGGAGTTATGTCCAATATAACCAGATGGTTATGCCTGAGCTGGCTGGCCCTCGCTGTTTGCCTGTCTGGCAGCACTGTGGTGTTCTCACCCCAGTGGTACCTCAGGCTAGCAGGATGTTACAGCTGAGGGCTTGGAGACAAGTCCAGGCATGCAAGAGCTCAGGTTTGCCTTTGGCAGAGAGGCTTTAAAGCAAAGGTGAAGAGAGGAGTCAGTTCTGATGGAGGTTTCAATTCAGCAGATTTATTCCTGGCCCAAAGGCCTGTGAATCCAGTAACTGCTCTACCAGAACTCCCACAGCATGGCTGTTGGCTCTTTTAGCCAGGGGAGAGGGGGAGGGAAGGAACACAGGTGACACCAACCAGGTACGGGGGGGAAGTCCTAAGGGACAGAGGACACTTGGATGGCCCAATGTCTTTCCAGGGGTGGGGAGCATCTTTTGAATTCTGCCAACCACTCTACGACCTTCTGGAACGCCAGGGTTGACAGGCAGTGCTTATCAGGGGTTGGGATGTGGAAAGGAGGAATGATTGACAAACCTGGCAGGGAATCACCTGGGATATCTGAGACAAATCATGACATCACACCGCAACAGTCCTTCAGTGTCGCCGTGCTGTCTTCCATAGCCATTCCTTTATGGACAGAAGCGAGCGTGTGTTTTCCGTAGGGTTGACGTGCCAGCACGTGAGCCAGGCAGTGGACGTGCACCATGTGAAGAGGGCGGTGGCGCAGAGCGTGTGGTCGATCTGTGCCGAGTGCCTGAAGGAGAGGCGGGTGGCCGACGGCGAGCCCGCGGCGCCTTCCGACATCTGGCTGTGTCTCAAGTGCGGCTCTCAGGTGAGCACGCTCTTCGCGGAGCTGCGGTTTCTGAAGGACGCCGCTCTTGTGGATCCTTGTCTGTTTGGCATCTCATTGCCTCCAGGGGAGCGGCGTGACCGAAGTGCTTGGTTGTGAGTCCCTGCTTCAGCCTCCTCGGGAGGTGGGATGTGACCTTGTGCTCCTGTCTCATGTTTGGCAGTGTTTAGGGTTGGCTTTACGTGTCACGGTGTGGCATCACGATTAGTGACGGCCTTGCCTTTTCTCCATTCTTAGCTTCATCCTCTTGCCACTTGCAGAGAGTTGGCTCTGGGAACTGTGTGGCTGCAAAATGCATCCATTCAGCTGGCTCCTCTGGCAGAAGTTCCCATAAATAGGGATGAATGAAAAACCAAATGTGTATTGCTGAATGAGCTTGTGCTGTGGACACTCAATTGCTAGATTTGGTTGAAACCAGGGAGAATGGACTGTGCTGGAGTGAGAGTTCTGCTCCTGTGGCACCTAGCCATTAGATTGGATCAGTTATAATGTCAGTCGTGGCCTCAGAGTTTAAAATGGCAGGTCCTGACCCCAAGGGCTTTCACAGATTTCTGCCCTGAGGGTGAAGTAAAGAAAAAATTTTGCTTGATACAACAAAATTCAGTTTATGGGTAGTGTCAGGCTTGGTTCAGCCAGTACTTGTCTGAACAAAGCATTTCACAATTTTCTTGGCATTTCAGTAGGTTTTATCATAGAAAACTACTTTCAGAAGGTTTTACTATAGAAGCCAGCTCCTACTGGTATAATATGAACAGATTTGATTTTGCAAAGAGCCATGCTTATTTACAGGTTTCAGAAGATAGTTAACTAGATCTGAGGAGGACTCACATATCTTGTTTGAAAAATTTCTGTTAAGGAGGGCTTTTAAAAAGAGTTAATTCTGTGTGTTTCTTCATGTTCATGCTGTTAACAGCTTCTGAAACACATGCCTGTTTAGAGACCAGTCCTGCATCTAAGTCCCACTCTATTCATACTTGAACAATTGCAAGTGCTTTCTCTTGAAATTACTATACATAAATGGTGTGTTCTGAACAGCTTTGTAGAGCAAAGTACTTAATGTACTTTTTTTCGTTCCTATCTGGAATGAATTTCACATTCTTGAGTAGTGAGGGTTACCTATGCTGTCCTCTTCCTTGGTACTCTGTGGACCAAATATGGTACATAGTTGTTTCATTCACAATTACAAGAGCATTCTTGCTTTTGTGAATGGTATAATTTTTTGTCTGTTGATACTTACTCAATACTTATCCAAAAGCTAGGAATTATTTCTATTCAGAACAAAGTTAATAAGTCTCTATATTTTTAAAGTGATTTTCCAAGTAGAAAATACGAGAATTTTTAAATCCTCTCAATTCTTATAAGTGCTAAATAAGAAGGGCAGAATAGCTTCTTGTCTAGTTTTGAGAAGTGGAGTTTTTGTAGTTTATTTACTTATAATATAGTCTTTTCCTTCTTCCCTTTCCCCTCCCCTTACTGGATTGATGTGTCCATTTTTAGGGATGTAGTAAGAATTCGGAAGGCCAGCATTCCCTGAAGCACTTCCAGACTGCACGCACAGAACCTCATTGCATCGTTATCAACCTCAGCACGTGGATCATATGGTAAGAACCACGGTGCAGGTGTTTGGGTGTGCCTGAACACGAGGACTTCACATAACTTAGAGCAATGTCTGCTCACAATCAAGAGTGATTCTGACAGATTAAATTGGTGCTTCTATAGAGGAAAGGTAGGCTTTCTGGAGGCAATATGTGTTTGTCCTTTGTATTCTCTGAAATTATTTAAATCTGTAAGGGCCACAGTGAATTGGGACTGATCTATAGAAGAGCATATATGAGATGAAGCAATTAAATTCTTTTCCATTTTTTAGTGTGAAAAATTGAAACTGAGAGCTCAAATAATTTGTGTAAGGCTGTTTGGGAGGTTTGCTAGAGCTGGGATGTGCATGCAGAAAGCCTTGAATTCCAGTTTATTTCTTCTTTTGTTTAGGTGTTATGAATGCGATGAAGAGCTGTCAACACACTGCAACAAAAAGGTTCTGGCTCAGATAGTTGACTTTCTTCAAAAACATGGTGCCAGGGCTGAACCAAGTAAGTTTGCACAAATAGTTTTTTCTAGAGGCATCTGTAATGTACTGTCTCTAAAATAAAACATGTCAGATTTTGAGTCATGGTGAAAAACAAATGAAAAATGAGATACAATGTGACTATAATGTAATTTATAATTGCAAGGCTACTTGGGGAAGTAATGCCTGTCAAAACATAATGTCCCTTTTTTTCTCCAGTGTGATTATATTTTAAAAATATTTTGGGTACTGTAGGACAGTTTTTCCAAATTTTATCTTTAAGAAAGAAAGTTTACCATAGAGGAGTGGTTACCTTAAATAAGATAAGGCCATATAAATTATTAAATTAATCATAAATTAATGCATAAAAATATGTTGAAGTGTACACTATACATTCATTATAAAAGAATTTAATTTTCTTGGTATGGGTGTATCACAGCTTAAATTTTTCTGATTTAAACTTGTTCTCCACAGTTAGCTAGATTTGTTTAAGTGGATTTTCTAGTAGTTATGTCCATTTTTACTGTTTGAATTTAATTGATAGAAAAGTCATTTCTATTAAAATAAGATAGTATTATTTTCTTATATTAGGAGCATACTATACCTTCTCAATATATGTGATAGGCGATAGAACTTTGTATGTGTGGCCCTCAGCTGCCTACTCTTGATAATGTTGATGTTACTCATCCCTGCTGTGACACACTTGGCAGCATTTCTGACTTGTGACTTAGAGAGTGTATTGGATTCCACATTTGCTTCTCAAAACCCACCTTGAGTAAACTTTTCAAACAATTGGTTGCATCTTTTAACAGAGATAATTAAGTAGTTAGAAGTAAGAAGGGAGAACAGTTGCATTACAGAATTAGTCTAAGTATTCTTCTAGCTGCATGTGCATTAATCATATTGGTTTTAAGAGACGTTACATATTTTTTGAGAAGAAAAATGAAGGGCTGCTTAAAAATACAATATTTTCATCTAGTCACAGGTTGTATATTAAATTATTCAATTTTAATAAATTGATACACTGCTACCTTTTGCATCTTTTTTCTTGGAGCAGTGAAAAGAGTGCATGTGATTTCACTTCTTTTTACAGCTTTAGTTTCAAATTTATGTGTAATAAATGGGTGTTGCAGCTTTCTAGCAGATGAAAATGCTGTGGTGTTTTTTTTCCAGTTAATATAATGAAAACAATTTTATTCCATTATCGTATGGCTGCATAAGACCTTCTGAGTGATACAACTCTGCCTCATGGTTTAGATTCTTTATGTGGAAACTTCAAAACATCTAAAGCTTTCAGGTTAAGAAATTTAGAGGTTTTCTTTGAAATGTCTTAAATTAGGCAACTAAAATTCCAAACTAATTCAGGAAAAGTGAGATATTTATAGCAGAGCAGGGCAGCTGCTGTATATGCATTTGTGTTTAATTTTGATACTCTATTTTGAAAATGCTTACATTTCATGTAAATGTTTGCTGATACAACTGGAAACTTTGCTGTAACTGGAACCAAAATTGTATATTTTTTTGTTTAGGGCTCAGACATAGCCTTGCAGGGTGTCTGCCTTGGCAGTGAGAGGTCTGAGCGTGCCAGGGTCGCTCCTGCAGGGCAGTCGCGTCGCCTGCTCCATTCTGGGAAAGGGCTGAGGCTCAAGTGCAGGCTTGGATTCCTGCATGAAGCGTGTGTGTGTACTTCCAGTGATGTTTTAGAGGTGAAAGTCTGTGACCCTCTCCACTCTGTCTGTGTTGAGCAGTTTAGATTGCGTTCCTGAAAGCTGTGGGAACGTTAGCCTAAAGATCTGTTGGGTTTTCCTGAGTGGCAAGGAAAACACAGAGAAGCTCCTTGGCTGGGACTGTCTGTTGCTTTGGGCCAGGCTCCGTGCTGGAAGAGGCTGGAAAACAGCCGTGTATTCATAAATGGCTGGTGTGCATGACAGGGAACTGCCAGCCAGAATTGGCACTCTTGGTTCATTTTGATGAGACTTGGGACTTCCCCTACAGAAATCTATCTAAGGCTTTTTCTTTTCTTAAATTAGACTACCTTTGGGGATTCTGAAAAAATAAAATCTGAAATTGAGATGTAATTCATGCTGTTGTCCAGAACACAAAAGGGCATGATCTATCACTGTGAAAATTAATTTTACTTTTGTTTTGGTTTAATTTTTTTTATTGTAACATTTTATTTCATGTTACATTGATATTTTCAGAACTATCATTCTTTAAATTATTAGTTGGTGTTGATTTTTAAAATCTATTTTGTATATTCACTCCTTAAAAACATAAGCTAATTTAAAAAAAATGAAAAAAAACCTTGTGAGAAACAAGTAATGTAAAAGTGGATTTCTCAATTAAAAATCAATCTTATGCTTTTTTCCCCATTGCTTTTCCATTTCTTTCTAAAAATGCAGTCGAAGTGAAGACAGTTCTCATAGAATGTGACACTGTAACAAGAATTCATCTTGTGTCTGGATTTCTTTCTGTTGTAACAACTGGTTGGCATGGTGCATCATTAAAATTCAAATAGCATTGTGTAGAAATTTCTGTAGAAATGCAGTATGAACATGGATTAAGGAGCAAGTGAGTGCTGCTAGGATTTTTTTTTTCAGTTCTCAAAAGTGCAGGATTCATTTAAAGATAAAATGATCAGTTGAAAAATGTGAGGGAGGGTTATATAGATTTCCTAATTAATGCATCTTGGAAAATAAACAAAAGCAAAATGCTTGTCATTTGGTACTAATGTGGTGGAATAGTGTGGCAGCAGGATCCCTGCTTTTCATTCGGTCCCTCATAAAGATTCAACTTCACTTCAGCTGTAAAAATGTGCAAATTACATTACTACTACATGACTGACTTTTGTAATTACATTAAGCGATTGAGATAAATCCCAGTGCTGGGTTCCCAAAAGAATGCTTGCAGCTGTGTGATTTTCACATCTGATCCTATGGTTTGTTGTACCCAGCAATGCCTGCTCTTTTCTTTTTTTCCCCCTCTTTTTTTTTTTATAGAGGAGTCTGTTTGGTTAAGAGGTCATGTTGGGCACAAGCTGGAAGAAAAAAGCAAGATTGCTTTCTAGGGTGTACCACCCAGAAATTTGTTTTGTGGAGAAGGTTAGCAGGCCGTGATGATTTCCACAGAAAGGCAGGTGCAGTATTGTCCGTGTGGCACACTTGTGAGCTTCACATGGACATAATGCACATGTAGTACACAGGAACCATGCTGAGACATTGCAATCTGTGTGTCTGCTCATTTACTGGAGAAAACAAATTGTTTTGTGGACTTAAAAGTGAATCTTATGCGTATTTTCCTTTACAAAAGCCAAATTATATGTTAGTGGAAACATAAGATTGCATACTTTTTATAGAGGAGTTAATTAAATTGGTTTCTGTGGCAATAGAATGAGAAGGAAGAAGGTATAGTCTTAAATTTTTTAGTTAAGTTTATTGTTGAGAGGGGCAAGCAGAGGAATGAGGGTTTGCTAGTTAGTTCAGCTGCCCGTATTTGCCAAAAAGTGAAAGTTCAAAATTTGAATTTTTGTTTTGATGGCTGTAACTGATGTATAAGAATAGATATAATTTTACAGTATGTGTGACTTGTATGGAAAAACAGGTAGTGTGGTGAATAACTTCGCAGATTTGCATTTTGCTGTGGATATTAGCAATTGACAAAGGATCATATTGAAAAAAATTGTATTCTTTCTTAAGTGACTTTTACTATGTGTGTTTTGGAGTCATAGAAGACCATTCTATCTACTTAAAATTAACCAGCAAAGTAAAACAGATTATGTTGATTCTCTGAATCTGAAATACATTTTGGCAAAAAGACAGTTTTGTTATTAGTCAGAAATTTTCTTTCAAATTTGCTTACTTGCTAGTAAGCTCCTTGCAAAGGGAAGAAAACTGAATCATTGGCAGAAAACTTTTTTCAGTGTTCTGTCATTTTTAACCATGGATTCTTATCTTTCCTGTCCAGCTACTTATTTACTTGTGAGGTGTAACACAAGTCATCTGAGCATAGAGGATCAAAAGCAGTCCTTGAATAGGTTGGTCTTCAACTCTGTGCAGATGTCTTTTCTAGTTTACAACATTATGGCAAGACTTGGAGAAATAAAATTACAGTTTATAATCTTCAATTTGGTAGGGTCATAACACTGCTATAAAAATTGGTCTTTTAAAATGTAAAGCTAGTGACCATTTCAGAAGAAAACCAGGCTGTTTTTCTAAAGGTTGGATACTCATTGTTGTACTGTGTTGAAAAAAAAAATCAAAATTTTTTAGATAAAAAAGGAGTGCCAGACAATTTAGTAGCATTTCATAGTACAGCATGATGAGAACTTGGTAAAAGAAAGGCAGTCTATTAACCTTGCTTTTATATTACGACCTTCAGCTGAAGTACCAGAGTACCTATTCAATAGAAAAGGCTCAACCTTGGAATAAAAGTAGGTATTCCTGGAACCCATATTTTTAATTAAAAAAAAGTTGCACTGAAAAGATCAGCAAAAGTGCTTACTACGCCAGCTGAAAAAAAAATTTGATGTCATTTATCTTCTTGCTTGCATACCATCTGCACCCCAGACACAGCTCAGTTTCAGCTAGGGCAGTACAGAAGTCCGTGTGCACTGCAAATGTTGGAAATGCTGGCAAAACAAATTGATAGGGAACCCACCATAAGTTTCCTTTTGCACTCGGATGTATTGGCACCGTGTGTGTTTGTACACCTGGTGCAGCAAGTGGCTCTGCTTCATGGAATGAATCCTTGTCCATGCTAATGTTTGGCTGAGGGGTCTCAGTCACTGCCCATGAGGCTGGTGCTGAGCAGCTGTGGGACAAAGCAGTGTTCCCTGCCTCTGGAGAGCAGGGGCAGGACCACAGGTGAGCAGAGCAGGCACAAGAAAAGCTGCAGAAAAGAGCAGCAAGAAAAGGGCGCTTTGCAGGCAAGAGCTATAGCAGAGGAGCAGCTTCTGCTGCCCAGTTCTTCCCAGGGCTCTGGTGGGAAGGGGGCTTTCTAGCGTGGGGGAGAGCAGGGTGCTATCTGGAAGCTTTGCCAGGAGTGAGGCTGTGTCTGTGTACAGCTGTCTGAGAGTTGGAGGTGGATGTCACGGTGGGACCAGAGGTGGGCACTGACCTGGTGCCTATGGAGAGGTGGTCAGTAGGGTGTGATGATCTGGATAGAGAGCTGAGCAATGAGTTTTGGGAGAGTGCTCAGGTGGGGTGTCTCTGCAGCCACACACACTTTGTAAAAGGCAGAGAAGGTTGTGGTGATCAAGGCACAGCTTAGGTGAGTTTTCCTTGTATGGCTGCATCAGAAAGGTCACCTCTGCAGCAAAACAGCAGGAAGAGTCTGACAGAGCAGCATGGTCTGAATGTGAGTCCCAGGCACAGTGGGATACTCTGTCCCTGCTGTGGACAGACAGGCGTGCCTAGGGCTGATGTCCACACTACCTGAGAAAGGCAGAGAGCTTAAGGGTCACCATCTCAATTCTCTAAAAGATGAGTTAACTAATGAAAAAAATCTGTCTCAATCTAATGACTTATGTGCTTTTCACCCATCTTACTCTCATTAATGTTAACAGGGTCCTTTATAACAAATATTACTGCACGTGCATGAATGACTTGGACTATTTCTTTTATTCTGTTAGGTCAGGAGCTGAAGGTCCTTGTGGGCAGCAGCAGATGACAGCCATTTTGATGGAATCCTTCAGCTGGGATCCTTATGTATATTCTGGCTTAATAGTCACTTTTCATACCCAAAAGCATGCCTGTTAAATTACAGGATTGCAAGATTGAGTCGGCAAGAGTCCATGAAACAGTTGTTCAGTGCAAATTCACTTTAAAAAATTACATATTAGCTTTTTGATTAATAACATGCTTGTAGCCTTGGGTTAATCCTGCAGAAGGACCCTGCAGCCCCAATCTGTAGAAGTATTAGCTATCACAGTCATTACCAGCATGTTCTATTAAGACTGACCAACTCTTCACATGTCAAGTAAACATTCAGCTTCAGGCCTGTCTGTCATTTATCACTGAGCCGGGGACATTGAGCAGAGCTAAATTAAAAACTCCTGTCCCTCCTCTGGCTCTGTAGATGTGCTTAAAAATATCTGTATGTTATAAGCAAGGCAGCAGATAATGTTTGTAATGGCAAAGCAGCACTTTCCTGTCAGGACTTTTTCACGGATACAAAAAACACAGCAAAATGTCATGTGGATTGTTTTTAAAATTATTAAAAATATCAAGAGGCAGTAATTAAAACCTTCTGAACAAAAGGAGGTTCCTAACTTTGATATCAACATCCAGGCAGTTTTCTGATTTCCTTATCCCTGTACTAATTATCTGGCTTTGTGGCAGTCAGATGTCTGGTTCTCATTTATTGTGTTTTGTAATTGCGTATTCATCCAGCTCTTATCACAAAGCTGGATGCTTCGGCTTTGTTTTCCCTCCCTTAAATAATTTATATGTAAGGTTCAGCAAATGGAACCTTGCTACTTGTGTGAAGCTGCCATTTAACCATGAAGTGAAATGCTTTTATTGAGTTTGCCCTGCAGATATGGTCCGCTGTGGCAGTGCTGTCCATATTTGGTGGCTGTGCAAGGAGAGCCAGGTGGTGCTGCAAAGCATAGCACAGTGAAGCGTGGACAGATCTAGGTTTGACATTTGTCATCCTGTACTGCTAAAGGGAAGAGAAAAATCTGCTTTTCCATATGCTTATGCTTTAATTTTTGCCTGCAGTTTTGTCCAGATGGCCCTGTGAACATTGTTTACTTTAAGATTCTGTCCCAGATGTTTTTGAATGCCGATGGATAAATGCAACAACTGTGGTATACTAATACACAAATTATTTCCACAATTTTNTTTTTTTTTTTTTTTTGTCCCTTTAACCATCTCTTTTCCCCAGCAGTACTCTGGATGGCCCACTTCTCTGAGGTGAAAACATCTCCAGTTATAATATTAAACTTCTGAGAAGAGAGCAGTGGTTTTGAGTTGCAGATATTTGGAGCTCCCATTTCCATGCTGTGGTTGTTCTGGAGCTCTGTGGGTGGAAGAGCCTCAGACACTGTAGCATTCTTCCTCTAAGGGTGCCAGTTAAAAGGTGTTCCTTCATGTAGCCCATAAAACAGTGACTGTTTCAGGGGCAGCTCGCTTCTTCATTGTATTGAAAACCACTTTGTCTGCATTTTCAAGGAGAGCACAGTCTTCTAGTTTGCCCTTGTACTGTCTTAATTTTCCACCTGAGTGGAAAGGAGAGTAATTTAAAGCTGTGTAAGCACTGTTAACAAGAACATTTAAAAATGTTTTTAAACAGTAAAGCACCTCTAACTCTGTTTTGAAAAACTCTGATACAATTTGGAAGAATAGTTGTGCCTCGATGGCACTGTAGGGTGCAGACAGACTGCGTCAGAAGCTTGTTGCCACATACAATAGATATTTTAATGACTTCTTTTTTATTTAATTTTTTTTTTTAATTTTCTAAGCAAGAAGGTATTTAGGAGCGTACGTAAAAGAACCTTTTGGCATGAGAATTTCATTAACGTAAATAGGTCTGTTAGTTATTTCTCAAGAACACTTTAATGAGACTTCAATGTGAAACTCATTAGAACAAATACATGAATTCATATGTCAAGACAGAGGTTGTAGCATCACAGTTCTTGGCATCTATTAAGTCCATAACTCGTTTACATTGACGTGCATTGTTAATCAATATTTAAGACACTGCAGATGTCAGTAATGTTCACATTTAGTTTTGCAACCATGACAATATGAAAGTTGCTAGTAGAATTCAAGGCTAAATATTGTTATCTCAAGTCTTTCATTACCTTTAGGCTACAAGTTAATGACTGTCTAACTTTGCTGCCCCTCATCTATTTAAATAATAAGGGAAACAGGGAAATTATGTGGATGTTCTAGCATAGTTTTATCAATTTTTTGTTACTTGAAATTAAAACACTAGCACTGTATGTATGTGGATTGCATTAGTAATTCCTCAGGCTGTGAAAAAGGGAGGTGAGTAGAGGAATAAATGTAGGGATAATGAGTCCAGTTAGGCTGTTGGAATGGAACACTATAGTTAATAAAGACTTGAGCATTCAGTGGTAACTTTGAGCTACCTCCTTTCAAATGCACCAAAAAGCCTTTGGGTGGTGTTTCTGATGTGTCTAATGAACATAAATCTCGGCTGTCTATTGTTAATAAACTAACTCATTTTACTTTATTTATTGCTTGTGTAATTGTGAAAGTTACAGTCTTATAGGACAGTATTATGGTTATTATGGGAGGTTTTGTTGGATATATGTAGTTGTTGAGGGCATTTTTCTACCCCTGAGGGCTTTGTCTATTGATATCTGGGTTTTTGGTGTTTTTAAGACTGCATACAGTAGCTTAGAGTATAATCAGGGTATCTTCCGCATGTGTTAAAATTAATAAACATAATCATGGAAGGCCTACATTGATTAAACTATGAAGCTATGTGGTCATATTAATCTAATAATTTAATTATAGGTTCATCAAAAATCATACGTCTTCGTGAAGGAAACAGTGAAACAAGTGAAATACTGAAAGGAAAAAGCTCTGGTAATGGTGCATCAGTTCCAGTTAAAGGAATAAATAATTTAGGAAATACTTGCTTTTTTAATGCTGTCATGCAGGTAAGATGGAAAGATCATACCACTTTCTCTTGATAGATTTCAGAAATGCTAAATCTGTATAATCTATGGGCTTCTGAAAAGGTTTTGAGTGTTATGAGTCTTCATTCTGCTTTCTGAAAGTCCTTTTCAAATTCTTTTTACACCTTGCTATCCAAGGAGTGTTTCCTGTTATAATAAAAAAGAATTCCTGGACCAGTAGCATTTTGCACAGTAGTGAAACAAGTGAAAATGCCAAGTGTTTCAGACACTGCCTGTGTGTGTGGGTTGTACTGTAGCATATGGTTTTATTTGAAGTTCAGCATTATCAGTCATGATTAATGCAGGGTATCCACCATACTAGTGATGTGAATAGTGGGACTGTGTGCAAAATGTAAATGTCTGCATTATTCATTGGGATGATTTTAAACCCCTACAATGGATGCTGTTATAAAATTACTTTTATCGGTTATGTTTTTTTTTCTGACTAGAATAAGAGGAATGAGCTACACTAATACACATCTATTGATGTTTAGTGTACAACCAATCCAACATCCTCAAAAAAAGCAGCAGCCTTAGTGGATTTTATATTGCACCATCCTGTTGCTTGTCAGCTGAGTAGAGACATCTCTGTGTCTGCAGACAAGAGTGAACAAGTGAAAGTAAACTGCTACAAAGGTGTCCTGCACTGGCACACCTCACCTTGTGTTTATGATGCTGATTATAAAACTCATCAAACAAATTGCTATCTGTCCATACTTAGGGCATTGTAGAAACCTAAGTGATCTGCTGTCAGAGTTGACCAAAAATAAAGAAACAAAGCTGAGATATGTTGAGTTGGTTTCTCTCCTAAATTCAGAGAGATAATACTTTATGTTGTGCCAAAGCCTTTGTGCTTTATGGGGCATGATGAGAGGGACTGCAGAGTTTAAAAGAGGCAAATGGTTTCTGATAATAATGTCCTCATCCTAAAAGAAAAAAAAAGAATTAATGAATCTTGTTGCTCAACGTAAATAACAAAGTTATCAGTAGTGAACTATTTTGAAATTACAGAAAAAGAAATAAATACAATTTTAGAAATAGTCAGATCAGTGATTTTTTTAGTGGTCAGATCTAAACCTCAGTTACTTTATTTAAAGTATATTGGTTTGGTCTACCCCTGAATCTAGAATATATAACTAAAGAAATTGTGTAATTGAACAATTGGCATGTTTCTTATGTTTGGGTTGTTTGTTTTTTTTCTTTAAGAACTTGGCACAGACTCACGTACTAAATGAACTTATGTATGAGATAAAGGAGAAAGGAACAAAGTTAAAAATCTGTCATACTTCAGATTCTCAATTGGTAAGTATGCACTGAGAAATACAAATTTGGGAAAATGTGGGAGGAAGCTGGAGGAGAGAAAATCACATCTCCATTAAAGGCACACTGTTACTCTCCCATTTCTTTCATATTTTAATTGTTTAGCAGGTTTATGTGAACGGATTTCTTTTACAAAAATCATTACTCAGCCCTGGAGAAGGAGGAAGAATTACTTGCTTTCGCATTTTGTGATATTGAAGTATCAAATAATGCCTCACCTAAAGAAAGAGCAGCTGGTTTAATTTTATTTGCCATTTAATTTCTTCAGGATAGTCTGTTTGACTCTAAAAAGTGTCTGTGAAAGATTTTATTCCAGTTCATCCCAGCCCTTCATTGATAAAGTTTATTACATGCTTCACAGGCCAGGGGATTAAAATGAGAGAAGAGAAATTTCAGTGAGAAACAAACTTCTTCTCCTCAAGTTCATTGCAGGCATATGGGAAAGTGTCTCCTGTTGCTATTATCCAAAGAATATTCTGCTGTTCTAGCAGAATGAATGTCTTAGAGACCTGGGGCTTCATTATATGTTGTTGGCAATAAAGATAATAAATACCCCTTTCCCTCTTCTTGCTGAAGCAAACAGTTTACAGAGGATTTTTTCTTCGTTTTTTCCTTTTTTTTTTCCTGCTGATTGCTGTGGTCTTTCTGGTGGCAGTGAGGGTAGAGGAGTGATATTCTGTTTCAGATACCTCTGAAATGATGATGGTTTCACTGTGTTGCTGTAGGGTGATGTTCATAGCTTCTCCAGGCGAGAACAGTGTGAAATTCTCTGCATTGCTGCCTTTATTTCCTCCAGTGGCAGTTCTGAGCAGCAACATGTTCCACAGTTATCCTAAGCCACAGCAGAGGTCTGGAGCTTGTTTTTGCCTGAAGGCTTAGCAAGCCAGTGGGATGTTGCCTTATGCTTGATATGTAACTTGCACAGCCATAAGGTTGAAAGATTTACTTTTTGTTTCATGACAATGCTTACAATGTAAATAAGATCTTTGGAGTAAAGACTGTATTTTCTGGTCATTGTATGTCAGTGCAGAATAAGAGGGCTGCAGTAGTCTAATAATTAGTAGTGTTGAAACCTGCAGCTTCTTGCTTGCTAAGGGGCCTTTTCCAACCTTTTGATAGTGCATATAAAGCAAATACTTTATACTTGTGTGTATCTATAGTGCTTACATTTTGTGTGGATCTGCTTTCTGGACGAGGCACCCTCTCCAAGTGTTTATCTGGCACTTGTAATCTGTTTCTCTGAGTCAGGTCAGCTAGTAGGGAGCAGTGTGGGCACGTATGTACCTTGGAGCATGTTAGGGAGTGCTGGTGGTCTGTGCTCGTTGTGACACATGGTGTGTAAGCAGTGCAGGATTCTCTTCTGCTTTAAAATTGGCTTGACTGGATGCTGGCTGGATCCTTCCAGACCCAGAACCTGCTGGCTGGGGTGAACATCATACCAAGAGGGGCTGTGCAGGATGTACCCTGTGCCTGTCTCCCAGTGCCACGGGGAACATGTGGGATCTGCCATCAGCTCTTCCTGTGACCCACTGCTGGTTCACCTCTGCTTCACAACACCTGGTTTGTGGAGAAAGAGGATGTCTTTCTGTGGCTGTCAGATGTGTGGAAATTTCAGTGTGTGGCTCACAGATCAGAAAAGCTGGACAGCTTGTTCCTGAGGTTGGGTAACAGAGAGCCACTGAGCCCAATCTTATGCGGGCCCATGGAACTGGTTGTCTCTCCAGATGAATTTCAGTGTGTGTGGGGGTAAGAGTAAAGCAGGTAATACAAAGATTTCCTGTTTTTGTTAGAAGGAGACTGGCTCATTGACATGCCTGTTTCCAAAGCTCTTGGTTACCACCAAGAAGTGTTTGGTCTTGCAACTATTACTTCTTATTACTATATGCTCTTGAATTATTTCAATCAAATGGGTGACATCAACATTTTAAAAAAACCATCCTGAAACACTCTTAAGACTGAAAGTTACATTGGTCTTTATCATGTGCTTAGTAACTTGAAAGAAGTCTTGTGTCATTACTTTTGAATTCTGATGTGTAATTTACCTTTGTTTTTAAAGGATCCTTTGGTGGTAAACCTGTCCAGCCCGGGACCTTTGACTTCAGCAATGTTCTTGTTCCTTCACAGCATGAGGGAGGCTGGAAAAGGTCCTCTGTCTCCCAAAGTGCTGTTCAGCCAGCTTTGTCAAAAGTATGTATTGTGTCCTCAAGCTCATCTTTCACTTATTTTTTTAATTTTAGTTTCCAGTGATATGTTTGTAAGTGTGCAATGTCTGTTGTCCTTTCTAAAGAAGCTGTTAGACTTTTTCCAGGCAGTCCAGAAAACAGCTTCTTCATGTTTTAAAGTTGAAGGACTCCTTGTTGTACCTGCTCTGCCTGTAATGTGTGGTCCAGTTCAGAACCATGGACATCCAAATGAGTATGAGGGGGCAGAAGAGGGCATGGTAAAACTGAAGAAGATAGGATTATCTTATTTTTGTTGTTTTGTTGTTTGTTAGTATAAAGCTGTGCTGACACTACAAGGTATATATAGGTATTCTGTAAAAAAGGATAAGATTATAAATGGGAAACCTCTGCTATTATGTCTAACCTTGGCATCAATTCAAAATTAAAAAGGATCTAACAAGTAAGGACTTGAAGCAGTACTGAAATGGCATATGGCTCCAGATTGCAAAGATCTTTCAAGCCCTAAAGAAACTCCTGTTTCTTGGTGTGGAAAATGTTTACAGTGGTGCTTTGTAGGTACTTTCAATTATGATGCAAACAATCTGGCTTTTTAAAGCACCTGTAGAAGACCTACTTAAACATTGATACAAATGTTTAAATATTGACTTACTAGTAACAGGAATGGATTTAAAATATGGTAGAAGGAAACAAAAGGTTTCAGAATAGAGCAGGGACAATTTCATTCAATCATTGCCTTTTCTTTATCCTCAAAATCCAGCTTTAGAAATTTAATATTATATTTTTTCTATTGTACTTGTCTTCCTTTTGATTCTTTCGAGCTGTAAAAGGAAATGTGTGTAAAGTTACCTTACAGCATTTTTGAGTCAAACAGCAGTGTTCTTTGTTTAGCATTATCTACCTGGAAGAAAAATACATAGGGAAGAAAACTATATTGTTTTCTCTCTCCTCCTTGTGTTTTGAGGCTATCTCAAAAAATGTGAGTGTAAGAATTATACTTGGCTGATAAATGGAAGGAAAATTATTAAATTACAATAGCAGTTTTTTTCCCAGTAAGTATTTAGGATTTTAGGGAAAAGATGATGCAAAACATGTTTTGAAGCCCACCTTAGCAAATTCATTGTGAAATAATCACAATGCAGTGCACTTCAGATGTCATGGTATTTTAAGAAGTGACAGGCATTTTGTGTCTGCTTTGTGTGTGTTTCTGTAGTGATGTCAGTATTAAATCTGAGCTATCTAGTTGTTCTTTTATTGTTGTCTTTTGATCATTAAGATGTGCATACACTTTGACTAGCAGCTAAAATTGAAGCATTTTAATGTGGTCAGTAGATTTGCTATTTAGCCATCTATCTGCCAGCTCCTACCATCTCTTGCCTTCACCCTACTTCTTACTTTTGTTATCTTTGCAGAACTCCACTTAGATACAAATTCTTTACTAGCTCTACTGTCAACAACAAAAGTGTCAGCCACATCCTGTTAGTGAGAAGTTAGATGTTCAGGAGCAGTAAGGGGCTGGACAGGTATGACAGAAGGTTTTGGTCTTTGGTTTATTTTCTCATTGTTGGTGACACAAGCAAGAAAGGGAGGGTTTCAGAAAATTCAGCACTGTGCAGTGGTAAAAGCAGGAGAATGGGAATTCTTTATCTTTACAAACTGAATACATTGACTGTTTATTGGCTTTAACACTATGAATGAAGTGTTCCATCGTGCCATTTTTACAAAGCCTTTTTCTTCCTTTTGTTTTAAAGTTGGCTTTCTATTTTTCATCGAAGTTGAAATGCAGGAGAGAGCAGGGCAGGATTTCAGGAGTTTCAGCTAGGAAGAGGTCTGTGTTACTGCAGTGTTCTCTCTAAAACTGCTTTTTGAATGCTGCCAAGAGGTCTTTTAAATGAAGTAATCCTAGAGGCAGGCACTACTTGTGCATTAGCACAAACTCTTCTATTCAATAAGCAAAGTTTAAACAACAAGTTTCCCAAAGAGATGGCAGGATGGATGTGTAAAAGGAAGAACTACACTGACACAACTACGGGGGAGAAGGAGATGGGGAAGGGCATTACTATTGTGATAGTAATGTTTTGGGTTTATATATATTACATAAAGGTTTGCTGAGTCCAGTTGCAACCTCTTTTTTTTTTTTTTAAATTTATTCTTTCCCCATCATATATCTTGCTGTCTCAGTGCAAGTATACAGTATATCACCATGCCTTTCTTCAGTAAAGAATTTATAAAGGAGATTGTACAGATAGTACAGGATAGAAAAGGGTGCAGAAACTTCCTTGTTCAGCTGCAGCTCTGGCTTGTCCCTGAGTGGGATCCCAAAACCTGCAAGTGGATACACATTCACTGCTCAAAAGCAGCAAGAGAACTGGAACAGTCATTTTGAGCTGCAAACTGCTTAAGAGTCTGAGGAGATCATGGTGTGAAGTTCATAGTCGTGTATATGAAAGGACATTTGTGCTGCTCTTTTTTTTTATTAAATAATAAAAGAAGAAAAATGATACTAAGTGCTAATTTTATCAAGTGGTGGAGTAGCCAGGTTGAAGAAGGGGAGAAGAAGAAAAGAAGTGGATGAGTCTTTCTATTGCAACTGTTTAGCGTCTGGTACTAATTCATCCACTGTTAATTTTGTTAGTGTTGCAGCTGTCAGATGTTTTGCAAGGACAGATTGTGAGCATAGCTACAGGGCCCTTCTGTTGGTTTTCCACTATGCTGAATATCAGGACTGCAGACTTCTGACTTATCTGGAGACTTAGTGACTAACACAACACTGATGTATTAAGAGGACATAAATTTTATTTCCTTTATTTGTTATGATTGAAAAATTATATTGGTGGAAGAAAGCTTAGTTTTGTGTAGCAAGTAAATGTTGCAGCATGTAGGTGATGAGTCCAGAAAGGAATTATAGAACTTAGCTGCTTCAAACCTCCATTAAATAATTATTAATAGAGTTATTTTATTGCTACATTACCATGCAGGAAAAAATACTTCCCTAGAAGATTTTATTGGTGTTCACAAAATCTACATAGGTCTTCCTTCTCCAAAGAGTATTATTCATCCTTCCTTCTCATGTGCAGAAAGTAGAACTGAAGACAGAGGTGGGACTGGCAGAATGGAGGTCATGTGTGGTTAGGACTGTTGATATTAACAATCGTTTCAGAGGGGAAACCTAACCAATTCCACATTTATCACTTCTGAGAGGAAATGCTAAGGAAAACTAAGGTGATGCTATATAAGATATAAGAGATCAAAGAAACAGGACTTTTCTCATTAATTGAGGAGTCTTTTTGAGTCTTTTCTTTTGAAATAATACTGCTTTATGAGAAATATCTTCTTAGAAAATATTTTTTGCTTGCTTATTTTTCCCATTTGACTCTTACCATTTAAGTATAATAGCAGCAGAACACACAGTTTATGTTTCCTTGACCAGTAGTTACGAATTATTTTGTGTCCTTGTCATGCCTCCATGTGCTTTGCTGGTGGTGCTGGGTCATGTTAAGGAGCTCTGACAGAGGAGATTACAGCTTCTCTGGGCACTGGCAGTTGAGAGATTGTGTGTCTGTTTTTTTTCAACAAACTCTGTCAGAGTTTTCGTAATTTTAGGCACAAGTTTAGGAGTGCAAAGTAGACAAATTGCACATAAAGCTGTGTGTTGGCAGCAATCATCTGCACGTGTTCCTGAGCTTTATGTTCACTGCTGCTCAGGAGGAAGACCTGTGTAGCATTTTGGAGAACACAAGTATTTTCAAGGTGTGGTATTGGTGAGCTGTGTAAGCTGATAAAAATATAGATAAAATGAAGAAGAAACCCAGTAATTTTATTAGGTACATTGGCAGTGTATTCTCCATTTGGGTTAACCAGAATTTAGGGATGAGTAACAAAAATAGGAAGTGTTTATGTCAACAGGGCTTGAATATTGGGAGTTTAGGCAGGAGAGAACATGAAAAGAAGACATGACAGCAAGAGAAGACGATGAGTGATGAAAGATAAATTAGCTGTGCTTCTTTAATTGCCCTCATAAGTGTTCAAGGAGCTGTCTGTGAAACTGAAAGGCAACAGATTTAGAGCCGGAGAAAAAAAGAAAAAAGGAGTTTTTCTAACATTTTATAGGGTTAATATATGGAACTTGCTGTCAGAGCAGAGTGCTTAGCAGGACTTAAAGGAAGAAAGAATAGATCTGGTGCATTGCAAGAAATTAGAGGTATCTCATTTTCCCTTTTGGGGGAAGGTGAGACTAAAAAAGGTTAAATAAATTGGCCAGTAGATCCAAAGGAGAGCTAAGTGCTGTCTGTCCATGCCCTTGAGATAGTACAGTTGTGCCTGGTGTTATCTTACATGTGGAGGCAAGCCCATGTTTGGTCGGACTCCTCCCTAGCACCTCCTACCATGCAGAACTCTGTAGTGTAAGTATTGCATTAGAGGAGATTCCTCTACATGTTGCCTTACAGAAAAAAATCTAATAGTATCTTCTGGTTTCTGTTTCCAAGTGCTTATTGTTGTTTCTAAAGCTTTCCAAGGTACACAAAGTAATTCTTGAAAAGATGGTTTTGGAGAAGATTTTTATTAGAGACAGACAGTAAAAGGATGTCAGCTCTTTGCAGTATGATTGAATGACTTTGAGTCCCAGTTCTGCTTCTAAAGCATAGCTTAATTGCCCTCAAATGAATATAATATAGGAATTAAAACTATTAGATTTTTTTTAAAATACTTTGTTACTATGTAGTTTTTGCTTACTTTGTAGTTTTTGTTATTACTTCCTAGCGTTCTAGGAAGTAGATCATCATGAAAAGCATTTCTTTAAGCGACAGTCAAGCAATTATAACTGGTCTCCAGATGAGCAGTGAGAGGCTAGATAAGATGTCACAGTTGTCCTTCACCACTTATGGCCATTAGCAGGAGTTCAACCTGTTCTGTCATTATCCTGCTGACACTGTACAACAGGTTGGATTGCATTGGCACTGGCTTCCATATGTCAGCACATCTGTGAGCGGTCAACTCAACCAACCATCTCCAAGGCCCCCACTTTTGCCAAGGAGATTGCTTCAAGCATATTTTCAAGGAGACGAGAGCACACATCTTTTAGTTGTCAGATTTCTGTGTATCAGCATGGATTAATTCCTTTTTCTTCTCTCATAGTGATTTGTAAGTGTAGGAAGTTTCCAGTAAATGCATTGTGAGGTGGAAATTTCCCTCCTTTCTTTTTATTTTCATTTTTTGGTTTCCTCTTGGCGTTCCACCCCCCAAACAAATGCACTAATTTCAAATGTTTTGCCACAAAACATGAGATATTTAGAATTATATGCAACATTGCATAGCATACTTTGTACATGAATGACAGATTAAATATATTTTAAGCAGTGTTAATAATGTAATAATTTTTCTGTCCAAGTAAATGACTCAACCTTACAAGGAATCTTTACCAGTCACTTTCCCTGCCACTTCAGTTTTAAAGAGGTAGCTGTTACATTCCCATTATCCTTGTTTCCATTAAAATCAGGCATATAGATTTAGTACACAAGCCTGAAGAAGCCTAAATAGTCTTGTAAATGCACTGTGTTCTAATAAAATGAAAAAAACCCAAAACAAACCAAAATGAAAAACTTCCATGGCTGAGTTAATTTCCTCCTCTCTAATTTAGCTAAAAAATTGTGTGGAACATGCAGGTAAATTATTTTACTTTGAAATATAAAATAAAAATTAATTTCCACCTGAAATGATCTTTGCATACTCCTCAGTGGGAAGTTACACTGCAGTAACAGAAAGCATTTATGGGGCTTTTTTTCCTGATTTGCATTGAAGATTTAGTTTTGTGAGGTGTCTCTGCAGTGAAAAAAACCCTCCTGTGACAGCGATGGAGTTTTTGCTTGCTCCTTTGTCAAATAATTACTCATTTTTTCTTCCCCTTTTATTATAGTGTCTCTTGCAGAGGTCCTGCTTTTGTTGCCAAAAAATATTAAAATCTCTATCCAGAACATGTATGTAAATATGGAAGTTTTTCTTTCTATCTTGGAGCTGTTAATGTGCCTGTACTGGAGGAGATGGGCTGAATATACTCATTGATTCTCACTGCCTAGGAAAACAACTAATTTCTCGTAAATTAATTATAATACTGTGGCTAACTAATCAGATTTCTCAGAATTTAACTGATTTTGGCATCTGGGTTTTTTCAGATTCCTGGACATTCAATGAAAGAAAACTCTTTTAGCAAATTGAAAAGTGAAACTGTGCATGCATGCAAACATGCATGCAGCTACATATGTTATTTATTTTTTTTAATGTATGTTGGAACCAAATGTTTTATTTTTAATGTTTTATTGGAACCAAAATAAAGGTTCAGTGCTTTTCAGAAAGTTTGCAATTTATAATCAAATTTATTAGAAATAAAACATGTGATTTTAATAGAAGAAAAGAGAGCATTTTAGGACTATTAAACAAAATACTTAATTTTAAAGATTATTTCAATTTTTTAAATTTGAAATTAATTTTTGAGGTTGACTTGCTCATGGAAAAAAA
The DNA here is from genome assembly GCA_013397245.1 of Thryothorus ludovicianus. NCBI lineage: Eukaryota > Metazoa > Chordata > Aves > Passeriformes > Certhiidae > Thryothorus > Thryothorus ludovicianus. The sequence continues at coordinate 253,206 of VZTB01014400.1, read as the reverse complement.
TTCACTTTCAAAAGAATGCTTAAAAAAGTAACCCACTCTACTGATTCCAGATTTTATAGTAAGCCTCACAGTACAGTACCATCATGAAATCATTTTGAACTAGGGATATTTTCAACTTTGTTTCAAAAACTAGATATGAAGGGCAAATGTGAAAGTGTCTTATTTGTAAATGTGAACATGTTGTTTTGCATGTGCAGGTCCAGATTTGTTCCACTTAATTTTAGGCATTGCCCTTAGATATCTGTGTTGTCCCCTTCAGTCCTTCTCCAGTTACCTGAAGTTGCCTTCAGGGAGCAGCTCAGAGCTGAGACCCCTGGATCACTCTCCTGCCTGTAGCCCGTGTCTGCTGGGCCCTAACCTGGCATCTCGACACCTTTACATTTTACTGTATCCTCACACATCTGGGGTGTTTTCTGGTCACCTTTAATTTCTCCTGCCCATGAGCATAAATTTCTAAGGCAAATCTGCGCAGCTTTAGTGTATGAGTGGGATGGAAGCCTTGCTAACCCTCAAGAACCCTGGACAGCTAAAGAGCTTTGCTGGGCGAGTGAGATCATTGTACCAGGGGAAATACCAACATGTATTTGCAGCTCTGTGTACTGGCCAGCCACAGCATGCAATCCACAGCTCAGAGTGAAAACTGGTTCAGTGTGTGTTTAAGAGAATTGAGGAGCTGAGTGAGTGCTTGGGTTTTCTGGCTGCTCTGCCAGTTTGATAAAATTCCTGTCTGAACTGTGCTAATGCAATTGTCCCCTGTGCTAGGTTTTGGAAGGGGTGCACATGGTTAGGCCTGCGTGTGCTCACCTCAGTTTACAGCAAGAGTCCCAGCTGCCACTTGGTGGCATTCCTGGAAATTCAGAAACCTACCCATTGCAATCCTGGGTAACTTGCTCTAGGGGCCCTGCTTGGGCAGGGAGGTTGGGGTAGGTGACCTCCAATGGTCTCTTCCATCTCCTTGTGATTTTGTGGAATCTCATTGTAGATTAAGTAGTTCAGGACTGTAATTAAAGATATACAGGGCAACTTGCCAGGAAAGACAGATATAGTTTGGCCAGTCAGTTACAGTCAATGTGAATAGAAATGTGTTAATAGTGAAGATTCTTCACTTATTTGGGGTTGCAAGGTCCTGAAGATTCAAACTGTTTATTAGAAGCCTTCTGGCTATTGTAATGAGAATGCCTTTTTTCTAATTTCTTTGTAATCTAGAAATCTGCCTGAAAAATATTTAGATGCTTGAATAGTAAAATAAAATCCAACAGTTCTTGATTAGTAGTGATTGTTGCTAAGAGGACATCTTAAGAGTGTNCTTGATTAGTAGTGATTGTTGCTACTGAATGGCCGCCTGAGAACTGATGCAACATTACCCCTGTGCAGTTGCCATACAGATCACCAGTGTAAAGGGGAGCACAGTCAGAAACAGACATTTTTCCTCTTCTGGCTTCTGAGGTGATGTGGATGCCACTGGTGATCTAAGAGGACTGTTTATGCACATTTGAGATTTCTCCTCAACTGAGAAAAGGGTGAGATAACAAAGGAGGTTAAGCACTTGGAAAATCTTCCTTCTTGCTCTTCCATGACATTGGGAAGGTCTGGTGATACAGAAGTACTGGCGTAGTCTGTCAGGAAAGGGCTGATAGTGTGGATGAGACATTACTGGGAAATCTGTATTTTAGTCAAGCCACACTCTACAGAGTCAAACTGCAACCCAGGTTAAAGTGCAGCCTTGCTGGTGAAATTGCCTGCTGCACCAGGAGCTTCTTAAAGCCCCATGAGGTTCTGCAGGGATTGTACCTATTTGTACCCCAGCATTCAATAAGTGCCTGATGTTGACATTGTCTTGTTAAGAATCTCCCAAGATCATTTTAAATTCTTTGCTGTTTCTTTCATAGGGCTCCTCGATTTAAGGGGTTCCAGCAGCAGGACAGCCAGGAGCTTCTGCATTATCTGTTGGATGCAATCAGGATTGAGGAGACAAAAGTAATGTCTTTGTGTGTCTTTTGAACTACTAGTCATTGCAATGTTCTTCATGTTCCCAATGTTTTAAAGATGTACTTAATGAAGTAGGAATGTCTATTTTCATTACCTTGAGAAAAATAATTATTTTGAAAGATAATTAATTATGTTCATGTTGACTTATTAAAATAGTTGATTGGAATCAAAGTTTCAGTTAGAAGAAATGTGGTAAGTAGAACATAGTAACTTTAGGAGTCCAAGTTGTTTGCCTTTAAAAGAAGGAAAAGGAAGAATAAAAGGACATCTGAGACGTCAAGAAAGTAAAAGTGTTAGCTGACAAAGTGAATTTTTAAAGCTTTGGAACAAAAATTAGCATTTCTTAGCTATGGGCCTGCCCATAATTTTAACCGAAAACTTTCACTGAAAATTGAAAGGGGAGAAGGAAATCTTGCAAAATTTCTTGTGTCTCTTGAAAGTGTGAAGAACTTCTTATTTTATCAATGAGGTGCTGAAAAAAATGATTTTAGTCATTGCTTAAAATCTACATCCAAGTATGTGAAGTATAGTAGTAGTTTGTTATATTGAAAACATCCCTGTGTGAGATTTTTTTTGTTTGTTTGTTTCTTTTCCTTCAGTATTTGTGTTTCCTGCATTGTTCATGCAAGAAAAGGAGTGTTTGGTTGTTATTTTGACCATATCAGATTTCATCTGTCTGACTTAGTCTTGGACTCTTCAGATGATAACTTTGTAGTAAATAGCCTTTTCTAGGCCTCCTCTAAAGGAAGGCCTTAAATCTTGAACTTCCTCTTCCCTTTCATTTAGTAACCCAATGAATGTTGTGGTCCTGAGCTGAATTATCTCACAGCTATTACTTAAGATGTAAAGTTGTCAGTGTCTGAGCCTGGTTCCTGGCACTACAGTAGAGCTGAACAAATACCCATCCTGCCAGAATACTAATATTTATTGGTCCTGTCAGCATTCTTGATTCTAAACAGAACTGAACTGTAAGAAGAAACAGTTAAACCTTGTTGCTCACACTTAGAAAATGATGTTTTGAACACTGCACACAACAGAAGCAGCTGACTTCAAGTAGAAAACAGTTGTTAAACAGTTTTGCAGCAGAAGGAAACTTTATTATTTTATTTTTTTATTTTCATGTAATAAAAGGTGAAAAATATGTTTTCTTGATAAAGAAGGAGTCACAGAAAGCAGGATTATTACAACAACTAAACTGCTTCTCCAGGAGGGGCTTGTGCTTTCCTCTCAAGTCAGTCTCCTGTCAGCTTCACCAGTATATGTGCCATCATTGCAATAAAACCTGCATTAGCATTTGCCTTTTGAATCATTTATTAGAGAGCAGTGACAGTGGTGGAAGATGGTAAGGATGTACAGTGATTTTTGGGCAGCATTTCTGTCACTTCATCACCGGGCAGAGAGATGTGGGTGCCACCCTGCCCTGCAATTACATCCCACTGCTGCCCTAATGGTGCATGACTGCAAACACATCTTTATCACCTCAGGGTGCTCTGCCACCGACAGTACTAGTAAAAGCTCTCTCCCCCTTACTCTCTCTGGTTTTTTTTCAATTATCCCATGTTTCAGGTCTGTAGGTGGCAGACAACCAGCTGGGCACAGACAGGAGCCCAGCCATTCCTGCTTCCCTATCCCTGTCAGGATTAGTTGTTTTTAAACCCTTAGTTTTGATGAGAAATACATAAAATACATAACACAGCACTAGTTATAGGAGCTAACCAAAAATCCTGTTACACTTCTGCCTCTTCTGTGTGGTTTTGTGTTTGTATCTGACATCAGTGCTGAACTTTTTCATATTCTTACTTTTTTCACAAAGTTAGAAAGTGTACACAAGTGGATTTTTAAGCTAAAGGCTTGGCCATACAACAATAAAGATGACATAGCGTCTGCTGTCTCCAGCAATGTGGGCTGGAGATGGTTTCACACCGGGGCCTGAAGTGGCTGAACCCTGCTGCTAATTGATTAATGTCTGCTGCCATTGTCCACAGCACCCTGCCCATTCAAAGACTATGTCTTTCTTTGACCTAAATAAATGGTTCAACGAGCTAATCCCAACAAAAGGGTTGCTTATGGCCCTAAACCCATTTATGGTGCTCAACTTCATGAATTACCTATTGATTAATCCTTTTAGTATATTGTTGGCTTTAAGATGAACAAAGCTGAGCTCGGGGCAGCGGGAGTTAATTCACAAGCCAGGTCACATACTCATAAGGTCGGAGTATGACTTGGTCTGATGGGTGTCTGAACTGGAAACCAAACCTCTGACACTGTCATCCTCCCACTACAGTGATATGTGGCTTGGAAGTGTGCTTTGCTGCCTGGAAACTAGAGCCATTTATTAATCTTTTCCTGTTAGGACAGAGGGTTTGAGTTGCTTGCAGAAGGTTTAGTATCACCATTTGTCTCTTAGATTGGTACTTTGCTCTAAGTGTGATCAGTATTTGATTATAAATGACATTTGCACACCGACAAGGGAGACTCGTACATGGTACTAGAGTTGGTGTATCAGAGAGGACATTTGCCAGGAAAAGGGAAAGCACAGGTCATGCATGCTAGCTAGAATCAGGGGACCTGATTCATCCTGCTTCTCTCTCTGCAGCATGTCAGAGGTTGGGCTTTTCTACCAGCCCATGCAGTTCTACTGCCAGGAATAAAATGTCTCCTCACCTCCAGGCAGTTGAGAAATAGCAGGGAGAAGCACCCCCTGTCTGGAGGGGCAGCTCCATTAATAAATTTGCTTCTTTCTGATCCTTCTTTCAAAACTCTAGTTATTAGGATTTTTTTGAGTAAATGTTGATAATATTTACATGGATTAGTAAGAAGTTTTATTTTTCTTTTAAGGTTTTCTAACATACCTCTGGAATTGGCAGTGTTAGAAAATAAACAAAAGTGATAAAAGTGCTCCCCAAACACAGTCACTGAAGTTTGGCTACTGAAAGACTCTTAGCTGCCTTCCAAGTATTTTGTATAAGTCCATTTGCAATGGGAGAAATGGATAGTATTAGTTCACTGAAAATCTCATGGTTTCTTGGTAATCTGTGAAATGCCCTAAGATGGTTCCCCTTTAAGGGAAGGAAATTTTTGGATGATTATCTACTAAAGCTAAGCTCATGTGGTTTTGAAATTGTTAGTGAATAACAACAATAGCTTTAAAATATCAAATTGCATTTATTTTATGGAAATAAGATAAAGTCTAATCATGCATGACTAGATTTTAGAATGTTTACACTTAAAATACTTGGTTTTATTTTAATTTCTAGCGTATACAAACTGGTATCTTAAAAGCATTCAATAACCCAACTACTAAGACAGCAGATGAAGAGACTAGAAGAAAAGTCAAAGGTATGCAAGTCTTTATTGAAAACTTCTCAAACTGCACTAGTCTTTAAATAGCATTTTCTTCAGAACGGCCTGCTGGGAGCAGGAGCTCCGAAGTGCTGATATGGGCAGACTTTATTCCGTGTCACTCTAGTGCCGCCTAGCGTGTCCCTGCAGTGTAGAGAGCTTAGTATGTGCTGACTCGCATCTCTGCGTCCAGGAGAAAGGCTCCCCAGCGTTAGTCCATCTCTTCATAATAGGGGGAATTTAATTTTGTTTTCTAAAATAGCTTGCTCTGTATTTGGTACATAGTCATAATTACTTTATAGTCAGAGAGGCCGCTTTCCATAAATAAAACTGATTTCTGTCAGTTGACTGGTACTGTGAGCACTCTAAATACAATTACAAAGTCAAGATAGGCAGCTTCTTCTAAAGAAGGAATTTTTTTTCAAAAGAAGAGGTTTTCAGTTTTTTCTTTTGCAAGTGTTTGTTTATCCAGTAGTTCTAATTTGGGGGATTTTTTCTTTGTTTTAATTAAAGTCTTAATGATTAAGATGTTTCGTAAGTCATCCTTCCCAAATCTGCAAAAGTTAGGGCATAAAGATGTATTAGAAAAGGACTTTTTTACATGTCTTAGAGCTTTATAGTTGCAAAAACCATTTTGAAAGGGTGATAATCTCTCTGCTTACTCCAGTGTCTATATCAAGGCAATGCAATATTATGTATTCAAAGGAAAACTGAGATTTAAAAAGCTTCTTCTTAAGAGATACAATATTATTACTCTGTTACAGAAGATGGGGAAGGGAAGGATAAAAGGGAACATTCTCACTAAAATATTTTTAAATGTTGAGATAACATAGTATATGATACATTAGTTACTATATTGTGTTCAAAACATTTTGAATATGTTTAAAATTGTGCTTTCATAATATATCTTGGAAAGAATTTTGTTGTACTTATAGTGTGGCATTGGATGTGTTATTTTTCACATTTAAAAAAGGCAATGTTTTTTCAGCATATGGAAGAGAGGGTGTGAAGATGAACTTCATAGATAGGATCTTTGTTGGTGAATTGACTAGCACTGTCATGTGTGAGGAATGTGAAAATGTAGGTATTCTGGAATTTGGTTTGATGTGGAATAGATCACATTCTGGTTTGATTACATTGTCTTGAAAGTATAAAATTGCTTTGCCAATTTTATACTTGTTTGTTTGTTTGTAAAAACAAGACTTTATTGAAACTTTCTCATTTGAAATAATTTATTCCTTCTTTAAAGCATTATCCTCCCAAACCTAAGAAGAAGGATCCTTTGAATTCAAAAAGGATTCAAGTACCGGGCTTGATTGTACATCTGACTTAAGGCTGGAGGTTCCAAATTCTATAATCATATGTGTTACACACCAGTGTCATTTGATATTTTTGAAACACTTATTTCAAAACATAAATCCTCCTGCCTGCTCTTCTGGGATACACCTGAAAATTGGAAATTACTAACTTTGAATTAAAATGAGTGGGAAAATGCTAAAATTACTTCTTTTTCTTTGAAGTATTTTTTATAATTAACGTAATAACCCTAATGAACAGTATATTCCTTTCATAATTAATATTACTGACATTCCATCATAAATGCTTTCCATGATCCTTATAATTTTCTTTTGACAGAGAAAAATCTTAATTGCATGACTTTTCTAATTGAATGTTACATTTGTGTTTGGTTTAAAACATTCTATTTCATATTATAGAGATTAAGTAAATTAATCAATCTGAAAAATTAAGCACAGTCCTGCAGTGCCAGGTAAACCTCCCTGTGTGTGATGTGCAGATTATTCTTCAATGTGCTACTAGTACCAATGAAGAACTTTGACCATTTAAAAAATAGAGGTTGTATGTATTTTGCATGTCTTATCTATTTTTGCTGGATTCTTATATTCTGCCTGCACAGGATTTGGGAATATGCTAGCTGTAGCCCTTTGAGGAAGAGTTTAGCATTCATTTTCCTTTGCCTGCACTGGCAAGGTATTTTTGATATGTGTTTGTTTATGCAAACCGACACTTTAGAGGAACCCCTGTTTGAACATGGCTCACCAGGCACTCAGTCACCAGAGCTGCCTGCTTTTGATCTCATTGCTTTACTGGAACCTAAACATTCCTGAGTGCCCCGCACAACAGGTAAAAAACAAGCTTGCAGTGGAAGATGGGGTCACAAATACAAGAGAAGGGACATGGTGGCAGTAATTGATGGCATGACTGTGACTTAAATTTACAACATGATTTTTACTTCTTTTTTTAAGGTTTTGTTTTTCACAGTCTTTTCAGAGGTAAGATAAGTCAGTTTTGGAAGGAATTCGAGAACAGCAAGGGAGAGAGCCTAAGGAACTTAGTGATAAAGGCAGATGGAAAGTGCTGAAACAGATTGTCTTTAGGTATGCTTTGCAAGATATTTCCAGCTTATATATGGCAAAATGAAACCTCAGTACAAAAAAAGAGGTTAGGTTTTTTTTCAAGTCCGTTTTCCCCTGTAATTGAATTTATTTTACCAATTACTATATGGTGTAAAAAAATCTAACAAAGCTTTTGACTGTAACCAGTAAGACTGACTTAATCTTAACTGAGAGCATGAGGTTACAACCTGTCACTTAACTGTCATTAACCAGTTCTTGCTGCATAACAGCTCAAACACCTGTGCAGAAGTGTCCAGAATCAGGAAACTCTAAAAGGTAGCTTTCTGCAAAATGGTACCACAGAGGCCCATGTGACTTGAAAATCCACCTGGAGCTCAGAGAACGTGAGCACCACACTGCTTCAAGTCACTTCATGCCCAGATGAATGGCCTTGCCCTTTACCTCTACATGCTGCAGTTGGTGTTGGAAAGAAAATTAGAGCTAACTTTAAAATTTTTTTTAAAAGTTAGTGGGAAGTTCTTCATTGCAGTTTCATACCTCTTGTAAGTAATTAGCTTGTTTCATAGTTTTTGATAATTGACTAAATAAAGGGGTCTGTGTGCTAAACTCATATACTGTTCTTTGCGTTTAAGTGCATTTTCTCTTTTTCTTCAAGATTTCAACAGTAAAAGAACCTTTCATTGATCTTTCACTTCCTATAATAGAGGAGAGGGTAAGAAACAGAATATGTAATAAGTGACTATTGCTTCCAGTGGATTGCTTTTAATAGCCTTATGAAGATATTTATCCATATACACATAATTTTGATATCAAGCCTAAAAATGTAACCTTGTCCATAAATACATGTACTGTAGTCCATCTATTCATTATATGATTTTCTTTATATATATATATGTAGGCATACAATGTCATAAGTGCTTATATCTTTAAATTAGTCCAGACTTGGATCAAATGCCCATAGTAACCCACAGAATATATGTCTGAGATTAGCTTAATTTAATAGTATGTACTTATATAAATAGAATGATTATAAGCCTTTTTTTTTTCCTTTGGAGGTCCAGAAAGTCAGATTCTAACCAATTGGTTTACATCTAGAGGACCTGAGTCCCTTGGGCTGATGATGTTTACCTACAGGATGAGACACTTTAAAAATGGATATTTGAATTTTTTTATTCTGGTGTTCTCAGGTGGTTCTTCCTCCATCCTGCATATAGTCATCTACATTTAAGGGACAGTAATTAATGTAATACTTATTTCTGTATAAAATGAATTTTTCTCCAAACACCATTTTTTTCCATAACAAATTCTTTGTCTTTGTTGGTGCACTGAGTGCAGATGCCTGTGGGAGTTAAGGCTTTCAGGGCATTTTGAGCATCTGGGCCCTTGTGCTTCCTGGCTCCCATGTGTAACAAGGGAACTTTGTGGGTTCTGTTTGGGAGCGATTTCTGTGGGTGTTGAGCAGTCACTGCACTCAGCTGAGGATGGGCATTACCTTATAGTCAGCACTGATCCCTTACAGGTGACCTGTGCTGCTGCCAGGAATGTGACGGGGGTGTGGCAGCTCTGTTGTCACAGGCTGCACCAGGGACTGACTCAGGGGGACCTGTGTCCCTTTTGATAAAGTCACATCTGGTACAGCTATGCATGTGCTCATACAATAGTGGAATACATTATTTTGTTTTGTATTACATACAGACATTTTGTATCATTCTCATTTCTTGTGGCTTTCATTTGAACCTTCAGAGACATTGACAGTGAGTTTATGATTAAAAAAAATTAGAAAGTAATTTTATTTCACAATTCAGGGGGCCATTTAATTGGTTTTATGTAGGTCACTGTTTTCTAAAATAAAGGAAAAAATGCACCTACATTCATCTTTTCTGTAGGTTGCAAAGGAATACAAAATTGAGATGTTGCCTTTCCTAATTTCCTGTCTAATTTCTTAGGTTGCAAAACCTGTGCCCTTGGGAAGAACAGGTAAAAGTAAAAGTGTACAGGAGGCAGATCTTGGTCAGTATAATTGTTCTTCTATCAGTACACTGAATAATCAACCTAAAATTGTCAAGAAACACACTTTAACAAAAGATAAGGTAAGAACTTAAATACTCACACTAACCAGTCATCCTGAGTTAACTCAAGTTTCTAGGGTGACTGAAAACTTCTAGGGAATTTCAGCACCTGTCAGTGGGTTTTTTTAGTATATGTATAGCTGACAAAGATTTGTTTTAAAATATTTAGGTCATCATTAGATGTGTGAGAAATGACAATCATTGGTAACCATTTAGCTTTCAGTTACAGGATTTCATTTATAAGGAAAAAAAAAATCTGCAGGCTAGTTTCAATTCATGTTGCTTTTGGGACTATTGCAAGGGTCTGTGCTCTGTTGAGTACCATAAAAACTCTCCTGAATCAGGTCCTAACACATTAAACACATGAAGAAAAAATACAATGTATGAAATACAACATAAAATACAGAATGTAAAATAATTATAGGAGAAAAGAATGAGTAGTAGAAAAAGGACATGAGGTAGAAACAAAGAAAAGGGTGAAAAGAAGTAGTGTAGAAACTGATTGTTATAGAAAAAAAACCCTAAAATTCAAACTATTGAGATTAATGGAAGGACTCCCATTGGTACCACTGTAATTTTCATCCAATTTAAATAAAGGAAAAAAAAAAAGGGGAAGGAAAGTTGCTCATTTCTTTTGGAAAGGAGCCAAACAAAAGACAAGAAAAGAGTCACGAACATTTGCAAATCACCTAAAATTATGTCAGCTTTGTGGGTTTGTTTTTTTTAAATCTATGGAAATAGTTTTCTGAGGAAGCAATCTTTCTTTTCTTCTTGCAATCTTGATTAAAAAAAAGTCAACTTCAAGTAATATTCTAATCAGCAAACATCCTCCTAGGGATGCCTTAGTTAATTCTATGACAAATGCCTGCAAGGTGAGTTGAATTTTTTCTGGAGCTGCTCATCAACTAAGGCCTCTCATGGGACCTCAGGGGAGTAGCTTAAACTTGAGGACCTTTTTGAAGCTTAAATTAGACTGAGTGAATACCACTTCAGATGTGCCATCTACAGCTGTCACAAAGTGAAAGTAATTAGTTGTGGGAAGTATTGATCTCACAGTATAATGCTTTTAGCTGACTGGGATGGAGGTTTCTAATCCTAAATTAGTTTAAAAACATCTAAAGAAAATCAGCTATCTTAAATATGAGAGATGGAGAATATAAAACAATATAAACCCCTAATAATTTGCTTTGAATTTGCCATGTTTCAAAAGATTTGTTCGCTTACAAACCTGCTTCCTGTTTCTCCCCTCTATTACTGAATTAATAATGCCATAATTTACAGAATCAATTGAACCACGAGAGACAGCTTGCCAGAAAGGCTTCCTCAAAGGAAGAAGAAAGAAGTCCTGTTATCATGCAGGAAAAAGCCAAAAAGCTTGAGCTGGAAGGTAGCTCTGGCGTGCTGTACCCCAAAGAGCCCTCTGTGGAGGCGGCTGTCAATGGAAGCCAGACGGAGGGCAGTGAGAAGGAAGCCAGCCGCTCCGAAAGCAGCTTTGATGCAGACAGTGAAGCCTCAGAAAGCGAAAGTGCTTCGAAGCAAACAACTTTGAGCGCAGCCAGCAGCGTGTCTGGTGTGCACATCAACCACTTAAACCCTAAAACGCCGCACAAGCCGAGCGACGGCAGCGAAGAGATGATTTCCAGTGCCATATCCAAGCTCAGCTTCTGCGAGCCTGTAAACGAAGAGAAAAAATCAAGCTGTGGAGATCCAGCATTAGATTTGTCAAATAATTCCATGTTCTCAGTAGGCAAATCCTCACTATCCCAAAACCCTCAAAATGCTTTCCAGACACTTTCCCAAAGCTACATAACTAGCTCAAAGGAATGTTCTGTTCAGTCCTGCCTTTACCAGTTCACCTCTGTAGAGCTCTTAATGGGGAACAACAAGCTTTTATGTGAGAGCTGCACAGAAAGGAAACAAAAGTATCAGAAGAAAACCAACTCCACAGGTAAAGCGCTTGTACCTCTGGCCAATTTCCAGCATTGCCTCCCAAAGCCTGTGTGCTGGCCTGTATGCTCCAGCATGGGCCTCCCTGCTGTGCTTAAATAGAAAATGTCTCCCCAAGCAAAACTTGCTTGTAATAACTTAAAATTTCATCAGGCGATGGCAACAAGACTAATTTTTATTTTAGAATATAATCATAGATGTAACATAGAATTCATTTTGCACCTTTATTCTAGCCAAGATAAAGAATTTAAAGAGGACCATAAACTGAGTATGTCATTGCTCAATACTAATCTTTGCTGCTGTTTCTGTTCCTTACAATCCTCAAAGCTTTGAAATAAATGCTGGAATATTCAGCCCCAGTAGCTTACATACTCAGGGAACTAATGTAATTACATATGGAAAAGAGGCAAAAAAAGAGAGTTGTAATGAAAAAAATCCAAAAATTTGTAAGAATGGAGTTGAGAGAAGTACCTTTTTGTGAGAATGTTTTCCTTGATTCTTGTATAGTCCAAACAGACATTAAAGTTCACTGAACAAGAAAAACAAATTTAATGAAAAATGAGAATTTTAGAAGGACTGGAGGATTGGGGTTTTTTATCTATAGAAATTCAGAATAAAAAAAATTAAGCTCGTCTCATAATTTGTAAATACAATAAAGGGAGTTCATATAATAATAAAAAATTGCCTGTCTGCTGTGCATTTATAGATATCTAGAGAGATACAAGTTAAGCATGAGTAAATTCAGAAAAATTATTTGCATTTTATAATCATTCCTTTATTAATCATTGGACTGTAAGTGCTATATAAATAATGCCTTGGTTTCATAGGCACCATAGAAAAGGAAAATCAGTTTACAACTAATCATTATTTATTTTTCCCTTCTAAAAAAAGACAGTTAAACATTAAATGCTCTATTATACCTCAAATGAACTATTTTCTTTTGAACATATGTAAAACCGGTAAATTAATTTTTTGACAAGCGCCCTGTGTTCTGTGCCTTCTGCACCACAGGGGGTTTGGAGGCCACATATCCCAATCCTGTATGCTGAAGCCAGCAGGTTAGGGAGCTTCCTGAAGGAAATAGCCCTCCACAGACCTTTCTCCTAACTATGAAGCATGTAGTTATTCAGAAAGAACTGAAGAATGAAGAACTAAACTCAGTGATTAGGACATCAGCATAGATGAAGAGACTTGTGCCTTCCAATTTTTGTCCCGGGATCATCCATCTATTTCAGGTTATAACAGGAAAGTTGGGTGCTACAGTAACAGACAATGTAGGTATCTCAGTGTGCAAGCTGACTTAGATAGTGGACAGGCTTCCAGCTTCTGATCTGATTTGCAGAAGACTGGCTAAAATAATGCTCGCATTTTGCAGATTATGTTTATTAATAACTAGAAAAATGAGAATTTTTTTTTTTATTCCACAAAATTTCCCTTGTGTTTTATACAACAAGTACAAAAACATCACAGCATGTATCTATTCTGTCAGATGTTTAAAAAGTGCTTTAAAAATTCCATATGACTGCCTTCACTTTACAAATTGTTTTGATATTTATAAATACAGAAAAGAAAACGGAAGGTGTCTACACAAATGCTCGGAAACAGCTGCTGATTTCTTCAGTTCCTGCTATTCTTATTCTCCACCTGAAAAGATTCCACCAGGTAAGAGGCCAAACCACTCTTGTATATTCCTCTGCCCCACTGGTGGACAAGCAATTCTTCAAGTGTCATTGTGGATCCCAGTACTGTGTTTTTAGATGGAGATCTGGTAGAAGCACTGTTTGAAACATGCTGATGCTTGTTGTTATTATCTCAACACCCCTAGAGTGCTTTTAGCCATCCTGATGTATCCAGGGATACCCTTTATGTGTCCCTCATGCTTATGTGTAGCAGACGCTGTATTGAAAAAATAACAAAGAAGCTTTAAATCAGTTAAAATCTTACTCTTGGATTTGGTTAATTTTAACAGTTTAGTGAAACACTTTAGCTTTAAAAAGCTTCCTAGTAAAAGTATTTATTTTACAGTCTTTCTTGTTTTCTTTTTTTTCTTTTGAAGGCTGGTTTGAGTCTACGGAAAGTAAACAGGCATGTGGATTTCCCATTGATTTTAGACTTAGCACCATTTTGTGCTGCATCTTGCAAGGTACCATTTCAAATCTTCATTTTTATTGTACTTCAGCAGTTGGTGTCCTGACCACAAGTTAAATTGGATTGATGATAAGGAAGAGTATTTCCTCCTTTTTTAATTAAATTGTAGAGTGAATTTTCCAAATAGTGTCCTGAGATCAGAACTGTAATTGTGCAATCCTATTCATATCAAGAATATCACAGATGTTAGCTAGTATTAGTTAAGCTGTGGTGTCCTGGTGATGTTGGTGTATATAACAGCATTAAGGACAAGTATTACTGCCTTTATGGTAACTAAATTAGTAAGACTACTGTGTACTTGTAATAGAGGTATTTTGCTGTTGGAAATGCTGTGGATGTCTGCCTCTTTTGGAATCATACTGCTGATAGCTACTTAAGATGCTTGTAAAATTCATTGTGAAATAATTCACCTTTGTTTTCTGTGTTTCTGGGAATGCAGAATGTTATGGATGGTGCAAGAGTGCTGTACAGTCTTTATGGAATAGTGGAGCACAGTGGCTCAATGAGAGGTGGTCATTATGCAGCATATGTGAAAGTCAGGACATCCTCCAAGAAATTGCTAGAGCATATTTCTACCACTAAAACTGTTCTGGGTATGTACAAACAGCGCTTCTTCTCCTTTACTGTAAACCAAAAGTATCTGTCTAGAGGGATTTATAGCAAGTAATTTTTTAGCTGAGAATATTCTGTGATTTTTAGACAAGTTGTAGAAACCCCATCCCAGGATGTGCTCTAGGCCAGACTGGATGGAGCTCTGAGCAGCCTGGGCTAGTGGAAGGTGTCCCTGCCCATGGCAGAGCTGTTAGAACCACATGATCTCTGAAGTGTCTTCCAACCTATGATTCTATTAATTAGTCTTTTTTTTTTGTTGTTATTGCACACAATGCATACTTTACTTCTGCTATTTAATCCCATGTAGAGCTGAGTAATGGAATTTTGATTCAGATATTAAACAGGTAATTGAGATAATCGATAAAACTTTTCTCTTTCCCACTCAGAATAATATATCCAGATGAATAGCTGTGCCTGGTAGAATTTAATTATTTGGCCTATTTGGTATCTGAAAATGGTTTAGTACACCGGTCAAAAATATATAACATTAAATTAAATTACATTTTCTCAATATTTGAGCATTTTATGTATCTTATGTATTTTAAGACTGGGAATTTTTTAATACTTAAAAATCTGAAATACTCTGGTTTAATGTGAACAGCGAAAATCTTTTTCATGGAAGATACAAGGTTTAGTGTAGGGTTTCTGTTGGCATTTTGAAAAGAGCACACTAGTTCTTTCTTATTAATACTTGATGGATATGCAGAACAGATGACTGGGGATACAAGTATCATAAAGTCATTCTAGGACAAGAATGAAATAAGTTTCCAGGACAAAATTTGTTAATGAAAAATTTGTGGCAGCAATAATAAGTTAAGCTGTCAAAGTTAGGTAAATATATTTACTGTTTGCCTTCAGTAAGTGAGAACCAAGCATTATCCTTTCTATCCTGTGTAGTATCACTTTGCATTTGAAGCTCATTTCTCAGAAAGACAATCTTTTACATTATTCATGAAATCAAAGTTTTCTTCAGTCTTATGCTTGTCTTGCAATGATTATTAGAACAGATTAGGTATTTTCGTGTTCTTAATGTCACTCTGGTCAGCTTTTAAAATAAGATCTTTTTTCTGTGTCAGAAGTGGTTGTGTTCTAGTAAAACTTACTGGTGGAACTCAGCAAGCTGTACTGGAAATGTCTTAGGCTTTCTAAAAAAATATAAAAGCCATAGCAGCATCCATTCCTAGGCGTTGTATTCCACCAGTTTCTCTTACCGTGCTCTTTGACATGTAACTTTCAAACTGAACAGGAGACTGTACCTAAGTAATGAACTAGTCTTGTAGGTTAGAAACTTCTTGCTTTTTGAAATAGCCATATTTCAAAATATAGCAAATAGTATTTGCTTGATGATGTTGTGAAAGACAAGAAAAAAATTTATTTTGCTTCTTCATTTCAGGTTTAAAAGAAGCCATGGGAGCATCAGGAGGACAGTGGGTGTACGTTAGTGATGCCCATGTTCAGATGGTTCCAGAATCAAGAGTACTAAATGCACAAGCATATCTACTTTTTTATGAAAGATTATTACTATAATTCTTAACAGTTTAATTTCAAAGATGGTAGTGTTATTTAGTTTATCTTATTTAAAGCTGCAGTGGTAAGAGTACCTGTAAATATTGTGCCTTTATCTTGTAGAGAATTTATCATATTTTGACTCTGAAGTTCAGTTAAGCTATTACGTAAATATCTGAATGATTCTCTTAAAGTATGCACTTTGCCAAACATGTAAAATTCCTGGGTTCATTGAAATGCAGTACTGTTAGAATGTAAGATGATGTCCTATCCTACTGAGGTCTAGGGAAAGTTTGTTTTTGATTGTAATAAAGATAAGCTTTCGCCCATAGTTCTAGACAGTTGAGAATAGAAATACTGATAGCGCTAAGTGCCTGGATTTGCTGGTGTTCAGTAACAATACAGAGTGTTCAACTTCATTTGATCCAGTCCAGACCCTTCCCATCTCTGGGCTGGATGTCAGCTGTTATGATTTCTGCAAACAAGAGCCTGTCAAATAGTGTTGCTTCTGTATTCAGTAATTGGAAAGCAGAGTCCTTCCAGAATGGAGTAACAACAGCTGTCTCTGCGTAATGCTTCAGTGCACTTTCCTGAGAAGAGCTGGGAATAGATTGGGAGAACGTGGCTTCTAAACAGTGACAGTGAATCCTCAGATACCCAGTACCCTTTCAGGTGTCTCCAACTGGCACTGGTATAGCAATGTATTCCTGTTTCAATATAAATATGTACTTGGTGTGCATAAGTATATCCTCCGAGATATATACACACACCACGAATCATCAATAGATATTGTCATTTTACCTTCTAGGAAAGAGAATTGCAAATAATTTCTGTATTTAGTAATTTTTCAACTTCACAATTACGACAATGTACAGCATAGAAGCTTGTGTATGTACAGAGTTTAAGCGTAATTCAGTAAATTCTGTTACCTTTGGTTCCAAACATGAATTTATTTGTTCCTGAATACTTTTCTCACGGGAGTAATAAACTATAAATTATTTTTGCACTGTGTGTGTGAGTTGGACAGTAAATGATGACTTTTACCCTCTCATACATGTTTGAACTTCCTTTTATCTGCAGTGGGGGACAGCAGGTGTCCTAGTGGCAGAACTGGTAGACTGTTTGCCTTGTTTTGAGGTGTTACTTCCTTTGGTAATTTCTTATTTCCATCCCAGAGAGTAACAGATACATTCTAAGCTCAAGACCTGATGACTACTTGAAGTTATGTGGTAATTAGTTTATTTAATAAGCAGTTACTTAAATACAAATTACTTCTGTAACAATTCCATCCTGTATGACTTGCTCTTTGGTAGAGGAAAAAAAATGTTAATATATGCTTACTGTTTCCATTTATGGTAGTGCTTTTTTAATGAAGAAACATGCTGTCCCTATTGCTGTACCACATGTTGTCATACCTGCCTCCTGACTCTCCTGTTCTCTGCCTCTGTTTCAGAGCTTCATCCCACTTGCATTCCCTCTTTTGCATAAGAAAATGGCACAACCTGCTAGAATTGCATTTGCTGAGACTGCTGAGGTGTATCTTACAGCCACATCACTTGCACATTCTTGTGCAGGCACTAAGGATTGTTAGGACATACAACTGATAGTCATAATGGAGTGAGCCTCTGGTTGCACAGGATTTTATTTTCAAATGGAAAACTCCTCTCTTTAGATCAAAATTAGGCTATGTGTTTTGGCCAAAACCATGGATTTTTTTTTCTACAAATTAAAATTGTCCAGTCTACCCAAAAGTAGTAAAACTCAGAGAAACCAAGCAGCCAGCTTTTGTGATCTGTGTTCCAGCTAACATCTTAACCTAAGTCTACACTAAGTAAGAAAGAAAGATAACGTTTAGACAAGAGTTGGTTGAAATACCTTCTCTTTTAGCTCCTTATCTTCCCATACCATTCATCCACCTACACACAGCTTTCTCCTCTTTGTATAAAACCGATCAAAACAGAATTAGTTCCATGCAAGAGTCACAGCAAATGGCAACTGTCACTTGTGTGACACAATCTTGCTTGGAGGACACATGCAGTGAATCCTCCACACTAAAGCAGACAGAGTGAGTAGCTGACACCTGATGTTCCTCCTTTTGCTGACTTCTGTAAAACTACTGAATTTAAGTACCTGTATTAATCTACTTTTGAGCCTAGAACTACTTCCCTAGACTGCACAACTAGGAGAGAAATAGAACAATGTTCTTAACCTGTTACTTCTTACATTTAATGCGAGGCGGTCTTTGCTTCTTTTTAACTGAGTTTGCAAACTGCTGAAATTTTCCCAAGTGGACATAACTGTCTAGGATGCCACAAAAGATGCTGGCAGGATTATTTTCTCATTAACAGCCAGGGAACATTTACTTGTATTTACAGGTATTTTATAGAACACGGAGAGAGAGTGCCGTGAAAAAGAGACCGCCTTTATTCAAGATAGCCCTCCCTCACTGTTGCTCCTGGATGAGGTGCTCTGAATTGAAATAAAAGCTGTGTTGGCAGGAGCTCTGTAAGCCTTGAGTCAGGAATAGGTATGAAAATATGACAGAAGGAAGCATTCTGCAAAAATCAAGGCAATAGGTGAAGTTATGCCTTCAAAATGAAAAAAGTGATGGCCAATGCAAGATGTCACACACAATTTTAGATGCAAGTCACAATGTCCTTTACACAGACATACTTTTTATGTGTAAAGTTTGGCTCTAAAGAAACTACATAAATGTATACATAATATATGTAAATACTTCTTGTAATTCCTTAACAAGAATTGGAAAAGAAGCTCAGAGCATTCTGGGAAAACAAGAGTATATATCCTTTATGTGCTAGAATATTAAATATGATTCTAGAGTGAAGGAACTGGCAGCTTCCTGAACTGCCAGATGTGTGCACACTATTGAAAAGCTCTATGTTTTGAGAATTTAAGTGAAGGGCTTGAAAGTTTAAGACTCTGCTGAAAATGTCTTGTGTTACCAACCAAAAGTCTCTTCAGACCTACAGCATGTACTCTTTACAGAGCCTCACCACACTTTTGTGGTCTCCCACCCTGAGAAAGTGCAGTAGCCTGGTCTTTGTGTGGCATAGCTTCAAAATGGCTTTCTCTTCATCCCACCCTTCTCTTCTCACTCCTTTATTCATCAGCCCCATTTGTTCCTTATGTTTTTGGGGTCTCCATAAGCCTCTGTGTCAATGTCTTTGCTTTCATTGATCCTTAAGCATAATAGAATGGTTCCCAAATTCACCACTTATTTTGTGAACTTGGAAAGCTCTTGCAAGCTGTAGTCTGGTCTGTCCCCACCACCACACTGGCTCTGCCTACAGGCTGCAATACCAAGCCCTGAGAAAAGCTGTGACTCCTGAGCAGCTCTCTGCTGACCAGTCACAAGACAGTGCCTGTAAAACAATTACAAAGCATTCAAATTAAACAGTTCCTCACTCATCAGTAAGTAAACCTCACATATGGGAAGTACCTGATTTACATATATGGACAACTGGAACCCCCTACAAGTTTCCCCAGTACAGAGGCATCAACAAAGACCACTGCATCAGCTAGTTAGTACAGATTATAAGAAAGAGCTTTGTTATCTTTGGATTTATATATTATTTACACCAAAAATGGCAAAAAGCAATGGGAAGGTTTATTATGCTAACCTGTCTACAGTATGTGTACAGACATCATGTTTGCATTAGTCTGTTCTCCTAAGAGAGGGCTACAAATAGAGGTGAAGGAAAAACAAACCCTGAACTTTCCCACCCAAAAGGTACACACTGTAATCGCCTTTGTTTAGAAAATTAAATCCATGCAGTCTGCCAAACCTTCCTCCCCTTTCCCATCTGCACCCTCTGTGTGTATCAATGAAGTGCTCTTGCTCAGGGATTTCAAGTGGTAGCAGGTGAGAGTGGTTTATAAATTCATTAAAAGGCTGAAATGTCTTAACTTCACCATTTGCTTCTCTGTACGCTTCTTTTTTTATACCAACACAAACTGCTTCATAAAGGGACATGAAATTATTGTATCTATGTTCTCAACCCATTATAAAAATCTTATTTGAACATATTAGTAACAAACTAAGAATGGAGTTATTTCTTTAGTAGAAACTCTAAGATGTATTAAAATGGAAACAAATTAGATGGGAATAAAGCAAGCACTCAAATATAACTGTTCTGTTATCAAAAATGAAAACATTCAATTTTCATTAAAAAGTGGTAGCACACCTCAGAAAACAGCTTTACAGCAGCTGTGATTAAACAAAGATTTACTATTCCTTACTTTTCAATATCTGGACTCTGTTTTGCTGTACCTGGTACACATTCATGCATTTGTACAAAGATTTATATATCTATATGAAAGAAATGCCACTGTTCTTTGGTAGAATCATTTCAGCCTAATTATTTTGGAACAGATTACTGTTGCTTCCGTGTCTATTTACCATGTCTTAGGCTGTTCTAGCTGTTGTACCTCTCCTGTTGGTGCATAAACAAATTGCAGAAATGATGGAAAAGTGATTATTCAAAATGATTCATAACCTATTTTTTTGTAAATGAGATTATAAAATATATTTTCAGATGGATGTCTGTTCCTGCAAGTCAAAACACTTTCTTAGCTCAACATTACATAAGTCTAAGTAAATTTATATCTTATAAAAAAACAATTGCAATGCATTGCAACCACTTACAAACTACTTGTACATTCCACTTATATAAAGCTATAAATACATTCATCTTCATTGACAGCAGTAGAAAAAACTAAGTTTTAAGTGTCAAGAATGTTTCTTACATCTGTTGCAGCTTCCAGTGTTTTTCTAGTACTAAATGTAAAAGTGCAGTACTGCTTTTAAAAGAAAACAAGAGCGTTCATTTTGAGTGGGTTTATGACAGCTTAGCAATTACTTCATTGCTTTGCTAGTTTAGAGTGTTTTTGCTTTTGAGCTGTGTAACCTGGGAATCATTTTAGTGTATTCTGTAATGAAACCACCATGTCAACGGCCACTATTCCCTATTTAGCCATTCCATAAAGCTGAGTTCTGATTCTACTGTCATTTATACATGGAGATAATCCCTGATATGTTCATGTGCACTTGCATTTACACAAAAGACAATCCAAGTAATCAAAAATCTTGTTGCTAAGTTCAAAATACTTGTGAGCAATAAATCAAGCATGATAAAAGTTTCATCTAGTTTTCATTAATTTCCTTTTTTCATCTACTTGAACTAATAGTCTGACTCTACTCTGCAAGTATTTAAATAACAAGTAGTATTTTTAGAATTTGACTACAGTGCTGATACATGGTACATTTAATTTGTAGATTTCTAGTTCCAAATATTACTAAGTAAACAGGTTCTTACATACAGGCTGTATTTAAAAACCAAACACAATTCTGATCAGTTTTCCAGTCTACCCAAGGTGCTTTAATAAGTTCTGAGAGAACAGCTGCATTTGTCATCTATTAATTTTGTCTTTTCATTTGTTATATATTGTTAGAAATATGTACAAATAAAACATCCAGCCATTTGGAAAACTGTGTTATTTAAATATAATCTGTGTGTTGTACATCTGAGTTCATGTATTTTTGTTTTTGTCTTGTCTCATGTCATCACTGCCTGTGGAAGAGCTCCCCAGAGATGAGTCCATATCCTTGAACACTTAAGGTGCACTGCTTGTTTGTTTCTCCTTACCCTCTGTGACAAAGGATAAAGCTTGACAAAGAGATAAAGTTTGTTCTCTTTACAAGAGCTGAGTTCTGTGATAAGACCAGGACCAAGAGTGGGACTCCCTCACATGTATCACTGCAGTTTGTCCATCCATAAGCATCACTCCAGAGTTCCAGCTGTGAGTTGACACTGGACAGAGTTTAAACTTCCACAACACTTCTGTCCGTGGAAAGTATTCTCAATTCTGTCAGCCATGAGATACAAAAGGGAAAATCTAGAATGCTTCTGCCAACACTAGTATGTAGCCTAAGTGGCACTGACAAATCTTACACTGAAATAATTACAAAAGTTTCTTGAATCCTTCAATTTTCTATAGATTTTTAAGAGTTAACTTGGTTAATCCGTGTGGGTATTAATATCACTTCATGCAATCAGAGGGACTGGTTGTTTTAGGCTGAATGATGCTGAAGGAAGGCAGTGATCC
Source organism: Thryothorus ludovicianus (assembly GCA_013397245.1). NCBI lineage: Eukaryota > Metazoa > Chordata > Aves > Passeriformes > Certhiidae > Thryothorus > Thryothorus ludovicianus. Next base: position 231,092 of record VZTB01014400.1, on the reverse strand, counting down.
CAGCGGTAAGCAATGTGCCAGCTAATGGAAACCTCTGCTCCACACAAAGGAATGGAATTACCCACGCCCTGCCTACAGAATCATCCCCACCGTCGATACAAGAAAAGCTGTTTACTGCAGGTGATTTTTTTTTTTCCTTTGTACCTTAAAATAAAAAGAAAAATTCAAGGCAGAACTCACAGAAGGTAATTTGGACATTCAGAATAAACTACTTGGAGAATTGCCCTGCTTCACAAACACTCCTGATAGCCATACACTGGCCTGACTTTGAATGCTCACACCCTGTGGCTGTGCAACACAGAAGTTATTATGGATTTCCGTGTAGGGCCATTGCCCAGAGCCTGTCCACTTACGAACTTACACCACTTACACGCGTAGCTAGCAGCTTTACAAACTCCTTCATACACTTTATACACTTCTTCATGTCGATCCTGTGCTGGAAACACGGATCACGCTCTGACTAGAAGTTACCTGTGGAGCCACGGCGTAATGAGCCTCCCATGGGACTCCTCCCACTAGCGCAGGCGGGAAGGGGAATCCCGTTCGATTCCCAGCGCTGCGGGCAGGAGCGCATTCCCGCCTCCGCCCGGCGCCCCGGAGAGCGGCCCGCGGCAGGACCGGCGGGGCCGCCCGCAGTAAAGATGGCGGCCGCTCCCGCCCGCGGCAAGGCAAACGGGAAGCGCCGCCCGGCCGCCCTCAGCAAAGATGGCGGCGGCAGGAGCTCCTATATGCCAGGCGAGGGTCAGCGCCGTGACGCCTTTCACTTCCGGGTGAGCGGCAGCGGGCGCCATATTGTCTTGTCCGTGAAGACGAGGAGTGATAGCGGGGGCAGCGCGGCCGCGGAGCGGCGGCACCGGCGGCGGCGGGAGGCGGGGGAGCGCGTAAGTAGCGGGGCGGGCTGCGCTCGCCAGCGCTCCCGAGGGGCCGGCGGGTGTCGCTGGCCCGGTCTTCCCCTTC